>VWYI01034309.1:21264-236925 GCA_013399455.1 Anthoscopus minutus
GCGCACGGCCCCGAGCGCGTCACTTCCGGCGGCGCGGGGCGAGCCCACCGCCCTCCGCCGCCATGTTGGGGGCGGGCGCGCGCGCTGCGCCCGCCCCGTCTCTGCTCAGAGCGAGCTCGTTCGGCGGCGGCGGTGGTAAAAGATAAAAAACCAGCTCGGTCTGTGCCCGCATGGAGCCTGCTGCTCCTCGGGCCGGGCACCTGAGGAGAAAAACACCTCGCTGCTACCAAACACACGTTTCCCGTCAGAAGCACACGTAGCAGCAGGGAGCAGTCAGCCGGCCTCCCTGAGGGGTGGGGGCCTGCCCAAAGCAGCGCTGGCGCATGGAGCGAATTCAATACTCCTGCGCCTTGAGTGGCAGCTGAGCACACACTTCTGTCGCCAACTCCGTGGGTTAAACAGAGCCGGAGGTGTGTGTGAGAGAGCCGGCAGTCACTGCGCGGTGTTGAGCGCTGCTGTTGGAACACCTGTGGGGTACAGGGGTCTTTTTGACCCCGGGAAGTTTGAAGTAATTCAGCACCATGGACCCACGCTAACAGGCTCTGGCTTATAGGCACAAATGTGCTTGGGTTTCGGAAAGTAATTGAATGTATAGGAAGGAGATTAAGGAAAAGAGAAAATACTACACAACGTCTTTAAAATGCTTATGGTTCTTTTTCAGGTTTTGTGAGATAAATGGAAATGAACTCTTCTAGGACACAGCAGATGAGGGTCAGGAAGACACGAACTCAGTGGAGAGGCAGATGGTTCCTGCAGGGCCAGGTGTGGTGGAGCTGTGCAGCTGTGCTGTGCCTGCCTGTGTCCCAGGGCAGATCTGTGTCTCCACAGCTGCTGGGACATGCTGTTTCTAGAAGGGAAGAAGGTGGCAATGAAATTTTCTCAAAGCTGGAAAATGCTATAATATTTTTCTTTCTTTTTGGGGGTTGTAAAATCAACTTATTTATTCCGTACTGAGCATTAGAGTACTTACATTTTGTCGCATCATGTAACACACCTGCAGCAGTATTTTCATTGCAACAATTAGTACAGGCTCAAATGCTCACTGCGAAAAAAAAAAAAATCACAGCATGGTGAGGAGAGGACATTCATGATTGGACAGATCTGGTCAATGTGATGTAGCAGTTGAAGACTCAGTCCCCGAGATTTAAACTGACAGTCTCACTCTTCTGTCACTATGATCTCAGAAGAGTAAGAGAAAAGGAGCATCAGGCCACACTTGAGATTGTGCTATGCAGAACTTTAACTCAGAGCCACTTTGGTTTAAACCAATGTACCAGCTCATGCTCACCGGTACTTGAAGCGTTCACAAAATAGGAACAAACCTGTTCTCCAACTTTTCCAAAGACCAGCAATGCCATTGTAACATTGTGTATTGTTATAGATACAAATATTCTGCACTCTGGAGAGATCAGTTAATTTATAAATTCATAAAAGTCAACTTTCTCATCTATGTTGCAATACTAAGCAGAATTATCAATGAACTAAAACACACCGTGCTCAAAACCAACACAGACATAGGATATGTTACAAAACAATAATCAGAAAAAGTGCATGTGTTTTTTTCCTGCTTATAACTTTTAGCTACAGGATTTGATTTCTTTGGCTTAATGATTTTCAAATGTGGCTCTTACACAGGAGACTGCAAACAGCATGTATTTGGATGGTCATACCTGTTCTGACAATGAGAATTGTTAAATGCTTTCACAAGAAATTCCCTGAACTCACTTGTCTGCCTGTGAGCGCTCTGTGATTTCCCATTCTGTTGTGAAAGTAATCGTTTTCCTGCCTCACGCTGTGTAAACAGGTGCCATGAAAGAAAAAGGCATATGGTGTCAGTGTGGCAGCAGCATCCTCCTGTGGCTGATGGTGCACACATCATCCCTCAGCCTGTCCCTCCAAATGCCCTGGGAGAGAGAGAGAGACCATGGACAGCTCTCAGAGGGAGCCTAAGGACAGGGATGGAAAATATAAAGGTCTTTTTTGAGAAACATGTTTGTGATTTAAGAGTGGCTGAAAAACATGGGGTGACTGCAATTCTCTTCAGTTCTCTTCTAGGATGTGGAAAGTAGAGAAAGGGATGGGGGAATGGGATTCACTGAGCAAGGGAAAGGGCATTCAATGCTGAACAGAGGTGAGGTTTCCCTTTTCTCCTTTCCTAAATTAATGCTTTTGCTTTTTGATTATGCAGTGAAGCTCCCTTCTGCTCATTTCTTCCCTGCTCTGCTCATCTTACAGTCCCTTTTCTGCAGTGAGTCACACTTAGATTTTATTCCTCATCAGACCAAAGGTTCAATTTTATAGTGGGTCTAGTCTTGTGGCTTGGCAAAGTGCTTTAAGAGATTCAAGTTTTATTTCTGTGGGGGTGAAAAGACAAAGCCTGCACTTCCCAAGTGAATGCTTTAAGGGGGCAGGATGCAGTGCAGGTTGAACACCTCAGATCAGCCTTTTGGAATCTGCTGCACTCTAGATGCCAGATGTACAGACTCTGAAGCAGAGCTGTGACTGTGGGTTCTGACTTCTAGAGAGTAAGAGGATTCAGGCACATTCTCTTGCTTGGTGCGTCTTCCACAGCTTCTTGCTTAGCATGTGGGACTTTTTAATTGCCTGGAAGGTACTCAGGTGAAGCATCCAACTGAAGCAATCCTGAATCCACTGCAGGAGCCATGCAGCTATTCTGTAGGTGTAAGAGATGGTGAGGATCTCTTATCTCCATCTCATTCTGAAGTAAATTACAATTTGAATGGATTATGGAGTCTGGAAAAAAAAAAATCCAAAACCACACAAGAATTAACTCATGTTGAGTGGCTTTATGTGTATTTAGAACAACAATAATCAACAAAGAATGCTTCTCCTTAAGTAAGCATGATGATCAGGCCTTGAAATACAGTAACACCCATTTCATATGAAATTGAACCAACATGAGAGGCTTGCCTTCAGATAAGGCAAATTTTAAATATAAATTTTTACACACTGAAAATGCTGAAAGAACTGACAATTCAATTGAGACTAATAGTAATTAAACCAAACATAACTGTAATCTTTGAAACCTGCTCAAAGGGAGAAAGGGTAATGCATCCAACAACTTCACATTCATCAGCTTAATGTTTTGCATGAATAGTCCATTAGTAAGCCCCAGGAATCAGTTTTAGTCGTGTTGTTTTCCCATGGCAGTTTTTTGTCATTGTTCTTGAAAAGATTTGAGTTAGAAATCGTCCACGTGGTACTCCCTGGGCTGGCACTTCTTCTGGCATAAGCAGCTGTGGCTCCATCAACTCCCAGTCTTCCACAAGTCAGTGATAAAGGCTTGCAGACTCCTAGTGTGCTTTGAAACCTCATCAGAGTGAACCTAACCCTTCTGAGCTCAGTGGAAGGGATGATCATATGTAGAACTTGCACACAATTTCCACATCACATGTGTTTGCTATCATTTTTAATGATAGTCTTTCAGCTGTTTCTCATAGTAGTAAAAAACCCCACCCAGCTACTGTTTAAAGCACTTCCTAGTCTGTATGCCAAAATCTCCCTTCTTTCAGTTTTGTGGCAATGTTCTTCTCCAATCAGCTTGTGGGACTGAAAACCATTCTTGTCCGGACACTTCAGACATCTTCTAACTTTAAATTAATATGCAGACTAAGCAATTATTCAGAAAAGGAAAGCATCATGAATGCAGATGGGCACAAAAAGAGTGATATTTTTTTTTAAAATGAGTTTTTGCTTGATAGTGTTATCAATGGTTTTTTGTTCGGTTGTTTAAAGCCTTTCCTACTCAGTGATATGGAGTGGAGCCAGATGTAGAGCTGCAGGTACAGGTCACTCTGGGCTGTGAACTGGTGTTTCATGTCCTTAGTTTCACTTTGTCCTTAAACACTGCAGAAGAATGTTGGTTCTTTTCCACAGTTCCAGGAGTTCATCAAACCAAGATGTCACTCTACAGCCAGCACCCTAAAATTAGAATATCTGCCTAAAATTTCAAGGCTATACCATGAATTGAGCTGTGTCATCATTTGGCAGCTTTAGCTTATTTAACAACTAAAATATCTTTTTAGCAGCTAAACCCCTTTCAATTTTGTTTTTGTTCCTTTGTGCTGATGTTTGTGGCTTTTTTTTCCTATATGAAAGTATTTTTATAGCTCCTGACCTTTAAAGACAAAAATATATCTGCTGTTCTGCAGAGCTAGGACAGCAGAGCACCATGGCAGGGTCATGATGCTGAAGGTGTGTTTGTGCCCAGAAACCAGAGGACAGGCTAATGAATGCACTTTTCCTTTGCCTTCCTGCACTAACCTGGTGATTGTGTCACAATAATGCATGATACACTGGGTAAAAGAAAAAAAAATAATCCAGTGTCCTGTTCCTTCTGTCAACTTCCTCCTGCATTTTTATGCTGATGTCATTGAGCAGAAGCAGCCACTCATGCCTTGAACAAGTTAGTGTAGCTGCTTCTCCCTGCTGAGCTGACATTTGGATGTTGTGCTCATCTTTCATCTCTTCAACAATGCAGAGGGAAAGGTGTTCTCTGACCAGAGCTCTTGGCTGCTCCCAATTAATCTCAGGTGAGATTAAAGCACCAACACATGGTGGGGAGATGATATATCTTAATGCATGGAAAGGACAAAACCAGGAGATTCATTAATTCTTCTGGATTTGTTTGGTTTCTTGATAATTTTTCTGGTCCTGATGTCATGACAGAATATCTAGATGCTGGTAGGACATTAAGCATCCTTTGGAATTCCTGGATCTTGCAGCATATCCAGCAACGTGAGTTAATTACAACAGATTTAAAAATGCAGAAGGTTGGTGGAAAACAATTTTCAGCATTGAAACAGAATAACAACACTGGAAAGACCCCCTGAAGAATTTAATAGGGAGCTTTACTACATGCAAAACAGTAACATGCTTGAAACAATAAAAGCAAGAGAGTACAGTAACAAGAAAAGTAACAAGTTATAAACTGAAGCATATTTGTAGCAAAATACCTCATTCCTCTGTAACAGCCAACTGGTGTTGCAGTAACTGTTAGGTATTGTGCAAAACCTGATGCCACTATTATTTTCTTGGAAGTGATGAATTTTAATTCCATTAAAGAGCAGCTTTTCACTGTGTGAGGTCAGCTTGTGTTCAAGGTGAAAGTGATCCAAGGATCTTACCTGATTTGTGAATGTAGCTGGTCTTAATCCTAGCAAAGCCTGCACACTGTCTCCTGTCTCTCATTTTACTCTTTCCAATCCTATTTCATATCATAGGAATTGTTGTTTAGCCTACTCAGAATGTCTCTTTCTTTTTCCTGCATCAAAGAGTCTTCTAGTGGTGTGAAATGGAAGTGGTAGCAGGGCAATGGAGAAAAGAAGATACTTCAATCAATAAGATAGATGCACTAAATAGATAAAAGCAATTCTTTTGGAGTGATAGTGGCACCATGTATGTAATTCAATATGATTTTAAACAAAATACAGACTTTCTGTGTATCTATATACTACAAATAAAAAAAAAGTTCACAGCAATTGCTAAAATTACTTGTTCAAACTAACAAAAATAGATGTCAAAGTGTTGATGCTCCTTTGATAGTTTTAACAGCTGTGTGGTTCTGCACACTGTATAATAAGTGGTAAGAGCTCCTGACCTTTTTCACTTTGAGACCTGTTAGTGCTTTTCCCCACCTTTCAACTGCTGTGATATATAACCTAAATTTTTACTGTGTTATCCCAAAAAAGTCACTGTAACAAGCCCCTTTAGGAATGTGTTCATTGTGTCACACAATGCATTAGTTAATTATCTCATCTTAGCACTGCAGCAGACCTTCAAATTAACAGCTATTGCAAACCATAGGCAAACAGTAGGTGCCTGACTTAATTAACTCTGCCTGTGATGTGATTTGTATCTTGGTGCTGCTTGTGCTAAAACTGGACACTGTTTTTCCTATAGCATATGGCTGTGTTTCTCCAAAGGGCTGGGACACTGCAACTGGAGGAGCAAGATTATTGTTATTTGATGATTTAGTTATCATTATGGTCCGCAGATCGGAAAAAAAAAATATAAATAAATATATAAAAAGAAATAATATATAAATAAATAAAGAAACAAACTATTAATAGAAATACTAGAACAGATTTGCTGTATGATCTAAATAGAAACGGACTGTATGATGGGAGATCTGAAGACTGCACTCAAGGAAGAGAATTCTTTTTATATTTTTTTTAAATTATAAGGGTAAATTCTAATTCCAAGCACTGTTTCCTCCCTGCATCACCATGGCCATGCATGGCTCCTCTCAGACACCCAGGGTAAGAAATTCAGCCATCCCATTACTGGAATGGTTAGATCTTCATTGCTGTAACTGTGGTGAAGTATTTACTTCACAAAATTTCTGAAGACACCACGAGTGCAGTTGAACTGTCAAAAAAAATGCTCTTCTTCTCAGGAGTCCTTCTGGACAAACAGATTTTATCTTGACTGGAGGGGATCTCATAAAACAATGTGTCCTGCTAGGAGATATCTTAGCATAGCAACACAAACTTGAGTGTTTTATAAACTGAAAAAAAAAAGGATTTTTTTTTTCAAAATATGTAATTGCAACTGTTCCATTCTTTTTCATCATGGTGAAAAGACTTCTACATCTTAAGACCTAAAATGCAACATGCAAAGTGAAGTGCACACAAAACTCTGCCACAGAATATGTGGTAAACTCCACATCAGAAATAGAATATATTAGAAATAATAACTGTCAAACAATTAGCCAAGAGTTAATGCTTAGAATCACTCCATGTTTGAACATGTGATGAATATTAATTATTTTTGTTTGTTTTTAATGGGTTTTCTCCTCAGTTGTATTTGAAGAGAAGCAGTACACTCCTCTTATGGTTGCTAACTGTACCTTTCTATTTAGAGCTGAGTCCTTACAGTTTCTACAAAGTACCAAATGTTCCTAGTGACAGGGGGTTCCAAATGAACCTTTGGCAATATTTCTGAACAAAGTGGGACCCCTGTAGGAATAAACTGGCTTTGCCTCTCAGATCTCCTCGGGGACTATGAGGCAAAATGATTTTAGCAGGGAAAGTAGGTTAAATCAAGGACAGGCAGCCTCCTCAGTCAGCTGAGCTGAAAATAAACATAAATACCCACCTGATCCAGTACATTTTAGACTCAGTAGTCCAAAAAAGACCACAGGTCAATCATCAAGTGACTCAAAAAATTTGCTCCCTGTTACTTGGATGATATAGCTTGAAACTGGGTTTACTCTATAGAAGCAAATTAAGAAATCTCATTTGATATAATCTTAATCTTTGAAAGTAATCTGGTTATTGGGATATGAATGCTTCACAAAAACCTGAATATTTTTTTGTGTGTGTGTGTTCTTGCTAGTATATTTTAGTAAGGATTAGAGGGTTTAGGATTTTGTTGTAGTTTTTTTCAAGCATTGGACCACAGTTAAATTGCTTGTATGAGAATTATTAGGAAAAACAGTGTTTTGTTAATCATTTTTATAATTTCTTCTTTCAGACACAGATTCTCTAGGAATCAAAATGTTTTCTAATATTTTCCCCTACCTAATCCAACAGCTTTGGTTGTTTTCCACCATACGAGTTCTTAGCAACAATATAGATTTCTTTCCCTCCTCCTCCCTATAGCTTTAATGAACTGTTACTTCTGGAAATCCTTTTGTAAGTTCCCTAATATATTGTTACACTGCTTCTCAGCTCCAGTTATGAATTACCTTGATTTATTTTGATACCTTGATTAATTTTGACACTGAGGAGTTTTAATAGTACCAAAATTTACCAACAGTAGTTCTGTCATTTATGTGCTGTTCTCAATAGTATCACTGTGGGAAATTCAATTCTGACAGCAGAAGCACATTACTCTTCTCAGCTTTTCTCCCTTCTTTTTGTAATCAAACAGTGCCCCCAAGAGATTTTTTCAGGAAGGGACAATCTTAAGTCAACCATTCCTCAGTATATTAATCTCTGAACATAAAAATTCTGCCCAGCATTGCAACCAGTGGTGTTGGTTTGAAGAATGAAAGGGAGTTTATTTTGGTTTTCTTATTTCATGCCCAATAATAGAAAGTTAACTGAATGACTGAATTCTGGTTCCAGTTTGGAGAGCTGAGCTATCTTTGCCGGCACTCTGAAGAAAGGGAGGAGGCTGCAGAGATCACTTCTCAGCAAAGGTCTTTATGGCAGGGCTGCTTTTGTCCTTTGCAGGTCGACATCAGGACAGCTGGCAGTGTTCCAGAAGGCAGCAGGAAGCACTGTTTGTTTGTTTGTGTGTGGATAAACAGAGAAGAAAGATAGCATGAAGTGAACAAGAACAAAGAAAATAAAAAAGGAACAGCTTTAGTTACGGCTGAGTCATAAAAATACAAACACCAAGCCTATTAGGTATTTTGCTAAAATACATGAAATATATGCAAAAATAATCATGAATAGCCTTTAAAACTCAGAGAGGCACATTTTTATTATAACCCGAAGTGCTAAAATTTTAAAACATTTTTTAAGTGTCAAGAGTCATCATTACTTTTTCTGACCCTGAAAAAACAAACAGAATTTTGGGTAGTTTGTTGCCTTTCTCTCCATTCCATTGCATGGGTTTGCCAAAAGTTGAAACTCATAAATGAAATAAAACCCCTGCATATAAGCAAATAATTGCTTTAAATAATGTTCAGTAACCTGTCACAGGAACACCTCAGGACTTCATCTACAACAGAAGTTTAAATGGTAGGCATGGTCTCCCCAAACAGCCTGCTAAAATCTCTCTTTAGCAGAGTGACCTCGTTTTCTCAAGTTTTTTCTACAGACTCTTTTCAGCCAGGTCCTAGGCCCCTGAGAGGTTTAGGGGTGGAAGTCAGCACTTGGAACTTGACCTGGACTATGTCAGACTGGTAAAGAGCTGTGAGAGCCTTGTGTTGTGGTAAGATCTGTGCCAGGGCAGGAATGCACTCACAAGGTGATGATGTTCAGACCAAGCGTGCAGATGTGGTTATTTCTGAGCTGCACAGATTTGCCTGAATGAAAATGAGTATGAGGAAAAGGAAGTGCTATCAAACACACACAGAAGAAATAAATCATATCATCCCTAGGTACTCCCAAGTTCCAAAGAGCAAAAGTGTGCTCTTGGTTGGGGGAGAGCACCAGAATGAAGCTTAACTCTGTGATATGAGGCTTTGTTCTCTCCATAGGAGATGTCCAGATCCTGCAGCTTCCTACAATTTCATTAAATATTCACTAAATATTTTCACATGGAAATTATTATAAGCTCCTTTTGGGTCACAGGGTATGCCCATTCTTTAGCTCGCTGAGCTTAAAAACTTAATTATTCCTCCTAGTATTAGAATTACAACTAATTAGGAACTAATTACCAATAATAAAATAAATGTGCTGTAATTTTTCTGTCAAATGCATCCATGTACTAATATTTTAAAGGCTATACCGGCTTCTCAAATAAATGTAGATAAAGATCTACTCTCTTAATAACTGTTTTATGTATCTTCATAGCTTAGACACAACATGTCCAAGTTTTTCCAGTCTGTTAGCATCACAGCATGTACTTTAGGGATGGGAGAATAAATCATCCTCTGGGAAAATTAAAAAAAATAATTTTTAGGTGCCTTGTGATAGTTTCAGACACTTTGGGGTGATTCCCTTGTGTTTTGTTCTTAACATAAACACAGGAAAGTTGTGGTACAGCTAATCAGCATGGCCTTTCACTAGGCATTCAGGGCATTATTTGCAATGCAGTGGATTTATTTTGTTCTGGTTAATAATCTCACAAATTCCTGAGCTTTAGGAAATACTTCACTACCTAACACTCATAAATATAAAAATAGCTTAAAGCATTTCTTGTCTAGCATTCAAAATTCAACGTTTGCATTAAATCTTCAAGTTTGCTCTTTTTAGCTTTAAGCCAAACAAATATGAACCTTGAACAGGTGTATGAGTGAGTATAACATTTCTCTGTACAGAAAATAATTCTGCCCTTGCAATTTCTTGCTCTCACCAATTTTTAGTCAACCTTTCCCCACCTCAGCTGGCAATACCAAAACGTGATCCCACTCAGCAAGTCACTGCTGGTTCAGCAACGATCTGCAAGCATGTATGTAATGTTATTCCTGCTTGAAACTCCAGGATTCCAGCTTTGCACTTGTTAACTACTTGGGTTCGGGGCAGAGGGCAGAGAGGAAGAGGTCTCCTTTTTTTGAGGAATTTTGTAATTAATTTTTCTATCTATAGAAGTAATTCCTACTTAAAAATTACAAGTAATTTCAATTGCAAAAACAGGCACTCATTTTTCCCTTTCTTGATTTGATTTCTATGTGGCAGCAAACTCACCAAAGACAAAATGTTGTGGAAGAGAAGGTGATAATGGATGGATAAGTGGGGTGGAATGAATTTTACAAAAGTGGGAGAAAGGTGACCTCTGCTCTGAAGCCTCCCTGCTCATTAGCAGGTGGATGTGGTTTAAAGATTCACTGTGGTGCAATGAAAGAATCAAATTAGGTGTTGTGTGAAGCTGTCATTACTGTGTGTTTCTCTGTACAGTTCCAGCTTAAAGCATGTCTTTCCTTTCATAGCAGCCCCTCAGATTACTGTATCTCATCCTTTCCACATCAAAGTGCTGTCAGCACTTCTATGGTATGAAAAGAACGCAGAGATAATTTTACAATACATTCTCTTCAAACAGCTTTGACTTGTGCAGTTGCAACATTTCTTTTTATTCTGTGATTTGCAAAGGAAGATGCATGAAAATGAGTAGCATCTAAAAGCTGAACAAAAACAGGGAACAAAATATCTATTTAAAATTGGACCAAAGCACCTCTGCGGGGATGGTGAGCATTTTAGGAAGTCAATTCTTCTCAAGTGCCATCTGAATTATACTTCAGTCAGCTTGTAAGAACCTCTGGGACTGTGGAAAATGTCCATTCTTGAAAAGCATGAATCATGTCTTTTTATTTACTAGCTAAAAACCCTTGGTACCTTAAAAAGTCTTCAGTAAATTATACAGTAATGTCAGTTCCCACTCTCCACCTCAAAGGCTCAGTCTCAGCCAGTAGCCAGCAGCTGGGCTCACTATCTTGACCTTACTGCTCTATGAGAAAGTAAAATAATCAAATAATGAATACAGGAAGAAAGTGAGTGAAAGGCAGCAGAAAGACAGAACTTTGTAGGATTGGCTTTAACTTTGTAGCTCTTTAATTCCACTCTGCCAAGAAATTTATTTTCTTCTTTACGCAGCTATGCATATATAATGTGTAAATATTTCCCATTGTATTTCCTTGCCATGTTTGTCATTTGCCAGCATCTCAAGAAGAGGTTGTCACAGGAGTGAGTGATGGTAGGATGGAAACAGAGAGGAGAAAAGATGACAACCTGCAAAAGAGAGGGCAGCCTGTTGGCCAGCAGACAAACAATTCCACGTGGTTCATCCACCCATATCCTGTTTCAGGCATTCTCAACAGCTGGAGTAATCTGATACAGGACTTTGCCCCTTCTCTCTGGTGGAAGGCTAAAGGTGTTGGATCTTACTGTCATTGGTGCTGAACTGGACTGCTGTAGTCAGTCTTTCCAGAACAAATAGAGAGGTTTCCTGATATTCCTCCTGCTGTTTCTTTATAGGCAAGGAATAACCTGACAAGCTCTGGAGTTTCAGGTGGATGTTCTGTACTGTTCTCAGGAAGACTTGGAGATCTCTTCTGTGCCACTGTGGCTGAAGGCAATGGAACACAGGGAAAATTCAGGACAGGATGGACCTAGCTATTGCCATAGAAAGGATAAGCCTGTGTTAGCAGGTGGGACCATATCCTGCTTTCATGTAGGAAATACAGAGTTTTGGGTTTATCCCAGATTACAGTGAATTCAGGTTGTTTTTTGCTTTTTTTTTTTAAATGAGAAATAGAACTACAGCTCAATGAATAATTACCAAAGTGCAGTATTTAGTTGTCAAGGTTATAATACAGTGTTCAAATAATTATTTATTTCGAATGAAAAAGCAAAGCATTACTATGAAATAAGGTAAGAACATTCACATGAAAGCACAGAGTTCAATGAGAGAAAGAGAAAAGTGAATATTTAAATAACTTATTTTTTTTAATTTTTTGGAAAAGAATCTTTGATTGTTTTCCACCATATGAGTTGGTGAAAATCAGAAGAATGAAAACTTCCCCTATCAGAAGAAATCAGAAGAATGAAAACTTAGACCTGTATATACTATGTTTGTGAGATCCAGCTCTACCTAAACACCGTTCAGCTTTGCCTCAGAAACAAAAGATTTACACTCAAAACTACTTCTTCCCTCTACATTTGTTTTTGCTCCCTTGCCTGATTAGCATGTGACACAGCACCGTGGCTCTACATGAATGCAAAGGGACAAACACTTTCTAACAGCGTTCCAACTTCCAGAGAGGTCACGAACTGATCTCGGGTACTTCGGTGTAAACCTGGAGCAACTCAGCTGAGCTCAATAGACTTTCTCAGGCCTGAAATCAATTCTTGCTGTGCTGTGAGTGCGATGGAGCCCGGCCCCGTTGTGCCATTGAGATGCAAATGGCAGCGGCAAATGGGGAGGAGGGAAGGGTTCCCGGCGCGGCAGGCGGGGCGCGGGCAGGGCCCGTGCGGGCCGGGCGCGGGACAAAGGCCGGGCGTGCCCGGGGCCAGCCGGGCCAGCCGCACTGCCAGCGGGGAATGGCTAAGCAGCCATGCAGGAACAGAAACAAAATGCAGTTTAAATACTCCTCCCCCAAGCCAGCCCCCGCGATTATGTTTCCAATGACCGCAGCGGTAGCTGCGGTGTCCGTTTCCATTTCGGGCGCTGGCACTGAAGCAGAGCCTAAGGGGATGCCTGGAAGGCAGCGTTGTGCCAGGTTTGTGATGGGCTACATCACTTTAGACAAAATGATGCTTCCTGACACCCTCTCCTGTGAGAGCCACCCTGTAGGAACAGGCTGCAAACACACACACGCACATACAGCACAAAGTCCCTTTCCATCTCCTTCCCGTGTCTTACCTCCTACAACAACAACCAAGCAATGAAGAACATGGACTAATATATTGTATCACTAAAAATGACACTTCCCACCTGATGTGTGTCATTACATATATTTTTTCACAGAGAATTTAACCCACAGTGGCACAGATCTCGTATCAGTGGCTGAGTCTCAGCTGTTCTCATAGAGGAACCCCAGTAGCAGAGTGGGATGTTTTGGATTAGGGATGTGCACTCTTGAAACCCCTTCCCCAGGCAGCCTGTTCTCCAGCTTGCATTAGCATTAATAAAAAGCAGAGTGAGTCTTTTAATCCCGTGTCATGTTTACCCATTAGTGATTTTTTTCCCCTCTGGTAGCACATCTAAATAAATGTGGAAAAAATAAATACTGAATAGGCAGCTAATTCTGGAAGCAAAGGATGACATCAAATTTAGCAGGGACATTAATTCTCTATTTCTTTTTGTTCAGTTTTTATTATTGTTATTTAGTACTGTTTACCTTTATCCATTTGTTATGCTCAAATTGACAAGTCTGGGAAAAATAGTAAATAAATACATAAAAACCTTGATAAATCCCTTGATCTATGACAAGCAGAGAATAAAGCCTTATTTGAAAAGGATAAATAGTAAGGAATTGCTTGATTTTTCTGAAGTTTGCTTTTGAAAAAATATTCAGGAATACAAAATATCAACTCAATTCGCAGTAAGTTTGAACTAGCTGAGCTTAGTCTTTGAAAATGGGAGAATTCCATCATAGACAGCAGATTTTGCATTTTATTTTGAAAGACAGCTCTAAAAGGGAAATTCTCTTGCTCCCCACTTTACTCCCTACTGCAAAGTCCATATGACTTTACAAGCTGTTATTATACCTACATATAAATACTCTGCTACTAAATCTGAGGGTGGTCATTTCCCTCATCCACAGCACTTTTGGACAACCTGGAACACCTATCTCTGTTTTGAGCACTAGCTGTGTAAAAACATCCATTGTAAATGCAAAAGAGAAAGCTTCCAACTCATTTATTATCTCTTCATTAAGCTCTTGTGGGAAAAATTTTTAATATGGAAAACAAGATACTAAATTAAAGCTAATATTTGAAGCAAATCCTATTGTGATGAGAGTTATATATCTTTACTGTACACAGACTTTAGAGCAGTGAGTAGTGAGTGATTGCCTCTGATCCATCCCAAAGTCTGTGAAACATCCAGAGGGGTCCCTGGAAAAAGGCTGAGGAGCAGGGATTTGCTGCTCTCCTTGGCTAAAGCCCCAGACACAAGAAGAGCCTCTCAGAGCTGAAAGGTGACTGAGGCTTATCAGACAAAACAAAGGAATCTTCTTCACATCAGTACTACAGCAGGAAATCACATGAATTAGTTAAAAAAGCATTCTGAGGGCACTGAAGAGAGACAGAAAGTGTTCTATTTCTATGACGGGCTGCACATGGCTGGGTCATGGCCATGCCTGCAGTCAATGTTGTCATGGGGGGCCATAGGCTTTTAAGTGTGTCAGGAATTAATAAAGTCATGACTCTGCTTCTCCCAGCCTCCTCCACAGGTCAGTCAAATTATGGGATGTGCTGCTCTGCTGTGCTCTCACAGGCAATACTTTGAAAACCTAAATGAATCCCCTTCACACAGGAGGGGAACACATAATAATTCTACTGCCAAATATCAAGGCAGACTCTGCACAGCAGCTTTGATGTGCAGATATCCTGGCTGAGCCTGGTGAGCTGGCAGGGCTGTGTAGGAGGCAGACAAGTGGAATTCCAGTTTTATGTATGGGCACACATGAAGGAATTCTGAGGTATTGTGTTAACTCCTGTCTGCAGAGCTTTAACCTATCAACCACCCTCCAGATCTATAACATTTATATTTTCTTTTGCTAGCCACAAATCTGAGATAGCACCGACACATGGCAGCAGAACAATATTTCCATTTATTGATATCATTCAATGCACTGAGTACATTGACCCTACACAGAATTAAGTGATAGGCTGATTTTTATTTATCTGAGGGGGATTGTGGTGGCCAGAAGTAAGGACAGAACTTAGGACCTTATATCTTCTGGGCTGCTGAGTCTCCTCAGTTTCTGTAGACTTCCCTGAGGAACAGAGGATGAAGGCTTCTCATGGAATGGAACTGTTGTGACAGCCAGCAAAGCTAAGCTGGCAGTGGGGACAGCATCTGTGCTCCCTGTGCAGCTGATATTACTGAAATTACTTAGAGTATTACACAGTGCTGGTATGTTGCAATAGAAGGTCATTACTGTCAAATTCTGCACCTCTGCTTACTAAAGTAAAACCATAATAAAATATATATGTAAAAAATCCTTTCCTCTGTTACCATGGGGATTTGTTTTAAAAGATACTATAATAAAAAAATTAAGTAATAATTACTTCATATAAAAACAAACTAAGCCCATGACCTGGTTCACTTAAAAGGTTAAGCAATTCTGACTAGAACAGGAACTATCTGCTAAGAACAGTGGATTGTTTTGGAGAAGCTGGAGGGTGTCTGTTTTATAGAAATGAAACTAATGAATTAAGAAAAACCCAACACTGATATTGTTAAGTTCACATTACTTAAATTAGTTGCTGCAACAAATCACTGAAAAGAGAGGCTTTTGTATCTGTTTTAATTGGACCACATGGTTTTAAAAGTGTGCATGTATGAAAGAACTGAATTGTAGAATTTTAATGCTAATCTTCTTTTGATTAACTTAGCTTTGGCATAGCTTCTGTTTTTAAATGAGAGCACTCAGTTTGTAGTGCTGGCTTAAACTCACTGTATGGCTACTGAGCTTCAGCAGGTTTAGCACTTCTCTACTCTAGACACAGCATTTGTATGTTTTTTCCTCCCCAAAGAAGTAAATTATTTATACAGCATCAACCTTTTTTAACCTAGCTTCTGACAGGCTGGGGTTTTTCCAATCTCAGTTGAAACTGTCTAAATAATTTATCAAGTATTCTTTCAGTGTACAATGAATTCTGAAACCTAAGAAATGTTAAATGAGATTCTCTGCCCTTACAGTATGTGTGGGTTACTGAGGTTAAGCTAGTATTTTCTTTGAACTTTTCTCAGTCCCTGTTTTCTCTCATTGTACAGTCTCCTTTTCCTCTCCTACTGTCTATTAATTTTAATGACATTTTCTATTTATCAGAACTTTCCTTTGTATTTCTGTTTCTCTTGCTACCTCTCTCCCTTGCTGATGTCTTTCTATACCTCTTCTTCTTCATTACAGTAAGACAGCTTTCCTTTAAAGATGGTCCTCCAGAGAGAGGAACCATTGATTCCTAGTCCCAAGCTGTACAGGCAGTCCTGGATCTTTCAGTCCAGCCTCAAATTCAACTCAACCTTCTCCCATCCCCATTAAGAAAATGGTGACAAATCAGAGAATCACAGTCATAGAATGGTTTGGTTTGGAAGGGACCTTTACAGGTCCTGTAGTCCAACCACTGTGGGCAAGGACATCTTCAAGTAGATCAGGCTGCTTAGAGCCCCATGCAACCTGGCCTTGAATGTTGCCAGGGATGGGGCATCTGTCACCTCTCTGGACAGCCTGGTCCAGTGTTCTGTCACCCTCATCATAAAAAAATTTCTTCCTTATGTCCAGTCTAAATCTAACTTCTTTCAGTCTAAAACCATTACTCCTTGTCTATTGCTACTGGCCCTGCTACCACAAAAATTCATCTCCTGTCTTAAAAAGTCTTGAGGTCTTCAGTAAAGAAGAAAGATATTTGCACAGAACTTGGATCTGCAAACAACATGTAAACTTGAAAAAACAAGTTTTCAGGTCAGCTATCTCACACACACAAACTCTAATCCATTTCTACCTGGTCAAAACTTCCTCTAAGATTGCTTTTTTTATAGCACTTTGATAATTATCTCTCAAAGAACCAGTTAAGAAGTTTGTAAAAACACAAAAAAAACTTCCACCAAGACTCTGATCCATTGCAAATTTTCCAGCAGGTATATTAATCTTTCTAAAGTTTAGACAGTGGCCCAGATGGCTTCCAATTTTCTTAAGTAGCACCCCAGAGAGATTTTTATTTAGACTCAGCAACTCAGTACTGTATCCCTTATAAATTAATGGTATAATGAACTATGCTTCAAGATGTCTGAAATAGCATCACAGCTGAAAACATCAGATACTTGGACTGGCTACTGAATTTCTGTAACTCTGACATTTTCTAACTGTTTAAACTGAATATTATTCCTTTGAGGAAACCTTTTATTTTTAAGGTTTAAAGCAAAGCTGAAGACTTTGCTTTCTTGGAAGAAGCTGACCTACCCAAGTCCTTGTATCAGAGAAGAAATAGTGCCCAGACATGATTTTGTAGGAAATTATTTTTATGAAGGTTTTCTATTTTTATGAATGCAAAACTATGTTCTTCCTGTAAATATTAAAAATAGATTTGTTGCATCCTAATTTTTGAGTTATTGTTTCAAGAATAAAGCTTTGATTTTAGTTTGAGGAGCAACATTTCTTCCACTTTATGGCTCTTATATTATTAATAAAATAATTTAAAATTGTATGTGTAAAGATTTGTTATGAGTTATGCAAGATTGCCTGTACTTGATACATTGATATTGGTATCTCATAATAATTTTTCAGAAGTCTACAAGAATTTAATTTTACTCCAGTACTCTAGTTTGCCTCTTATTTTTTATAACAATGTAAAATTTAGTTATGAAGAAAGCTTTGTCACTTCATAGCTATCTCTGCTGTATTTTTTTCCTTTTTACAAAGCAGTCTACTTGGTGCTGAAGAAACAGGGATGGTCCATAATCCCAATTTCCCACTAGATGCCGCTCTAAGAACAAAAACACAGACTGCAGCACGTTCATAAATTTAATGCGTGAATTGGTTAAACACATTACGTGCTCCTTAATTTACTGCTCTTATGTGCTTATAAAGATTGATGATATGGAGGCACAGTGGCCTGTGAAAAATTGGAATAACAGTGGTTCTTCTGTTCAAAATATGGCTATAGATATTTCACCTGTATGTCTATGGCCATAGCACATCGTTTGACCCCAGTGTTAATTGTTTTGGTCTCTTGTGCTACAACACACTTGCTAATAGCATTTTTTAATTACTTGCTTAAAACTTACCCTAATGTGATTAAATATAAAAATTTACTATACTCCACTCCTGTAAGGTGTAGGAACTTGAACAGGTATCTAGGTATTAAAATACCCCGGGCATTACAGAGATGTGTTATGTAGAAGCATGCACACTCACACATATTTACAACTAGAATAAACAGATAAAAGCTATTAAATAACTCTGTATTCACCTGACACCTCTCTCAAAGACATTTTTACATAAAATAAAGTACCATAAAGGAATCACTGTCATGTCAATGCCTTCCTTGTAAAGTGCCTTCCATCTGCGCAGTTTCTTTATAAAAGATGTAAGACAAACTTATGAAACTATATTGGAGAACTTGAGCTGCTGGAGTGCCAATTATGTATAATTACACTTCAGTGATGTAATTGTTTATGTTTTGTATCATCTATTTCTAAAAAAAATATGACATTTCAATCTTCCTGATTTAAAATGATTGAAATGCTTATCGTCAAAACACAATATGCAAAAGAAAAAAACCAAAACCAACAACCTAGCAAAATATCAACCAGAAAGGTTGCTATTCTAAGAAAACAATGCTGGCATTAAAAAAGTTTCATGCATTCTAACCTACACTTGCCTCTGAGTGCCTTATCAGCAACAGAGTGTGTTGTTCAAGCTGTGCAGAAAAACTTTGGGATTCAAGAGGCACACAACACAATTACAGTGACAATTTGTTTGAAGGTGCCCTGTATTTGCATCAGTGGCAAGCCTGACTGATAAAAATTCCTCCAAATCCTAGAATAGTAAGTTTGGAATGTACACAAAATTGGAAGACGGGCGTCTGCAGCAGAACATTGATGTGCAAGATTATTTATTAATTATTACTTTTATATTCATTGGCTGATAATGTTAAAAACCTTCATGTGTACATTTCTCTCAGTCTGTGAATGCTGATATTTTAGGTACCATGGCAATGACAGCTTTAATGGGAGCAGACTTGGCCACCCTGCTGTGAGAGACTAGTGAATCACACGATTTTAATCTTTCATGTATTGACTTTCCAACTCTTTAAAATACATTCAGCTACAGACATAAAAGATACTGAAGCTCTGTTTAATAAACAATTTAACAAGATTCTGAACTTCATTAATAAATTAAAGAATATATTTACTCAGATGGAAGCCTGACCTGAATGTCTAGATTTCTTCTTTGCATCTGTATTTACATGTTAAAAATCCCTTAATCTTCTGGCTTGAGATAACTTTTATTAGGATTGTTGCTAATGACATGAGGATTTACATGGAGATTTTTTCCCATGTTTTCCAACCAGTGACAGGCTAACTATTTTCTCTATCAATTTTTATGAAAATTCAAGTTTTAATGAAAAAAATCTTTGTTGCTTGATGAATAGGGTACTTGAGAAATGAAGTACCAGTACTTGCTTGTTCCCTGAAAAGCACCAGGAAGATTAAAAAAAAAAGAAGTTTGAACCTTTAAGCAAATGTTATGTGCTGTTTACACCCTGACTCTGCCCAAGTAATGGAGACTTGTGTCAACATATGACTCCACTGGCTGAAATGGTTTCAGGGCACAAGGGAAGGGCTCTCATGAATCAAAGAGCAATGTTTCTCATTGCAAGAAAAAAAATAAATCGTGACTTGTGCTTCCCCATTACTGCAAATAATGAGATTTTTAAATGATAATACTTGATTTAAATTCTTTTAATAGTTCTAGGGCCTTTTGGTCTTCTATTTTCAAGACTTCTGGAACAATCATGACAGATAATTATTTTTTAAATTAAAAAATTAGTCCACGATCCTAGTTCTCCCAGCTATACTGGCAGACCTCTTCTGTGTGCTCAGCTGTGTCAGCAGAAAAATGCCATCTTCACTTATGTCAGTCAAGAACGTGGTGCAGCTCCACCAGCCAAAAAATCCCCTCTGTCAGCATGTCTTGAGTATGTCCTGGGGCCTCTGGCAGTGCTGCAGAGGCAAAAAGGCCAGCCCTGAGAGCCACATCCCCATGGGGATCTGCCCTGCCAGAGCCCCAGGTAAGCTCTGAGAAAAACCATCAGCAGCTCCATCTCTGGCTGAAGCTGGACTCCTACCCCAGGGATAAAACCTGCATTTTGTCCTGAGGTTTGTCACATCCCCTGCAATGTCAGCCATGCACAAGGGACACTGGCACTGCAGAGCCTTCCTGATGCCAAAGCCCAGCTGTTTTCACAGTGTGAATTTGTGGATTTACACCTGCATGCCTTACAGCTTTCAGTGATTCTCAGACTTCCCAGCCCTAGCAAAAGCTTTATCTCTTAACTTCTATTTCTGTCTTGCTCAGCATGGGAACAATACCTTTTGTTTCCAGCCTTTATCAGGTACCGTGTGTGTAGGTCTCAGAGGCTGTCTCTGCTTGAGTGATGAGAAAGTGCAGCCAAATTACAGCAGAGAGGATAAAAATTAGAGCAAAAGAAAGAAATTAGGAGGAGTATGGCCCTAGGGATGCCAAAATCAACACCTCCTGTACTCTTTCAGAATATATTTAGAGAATTTTGAGCGAAGTCCACTTCAAACTCTGGCTGAGACAAAAACCTGGGATAAAGCCTATTCCTCATTTTGTCTTGTTTGCTTGAATATAAAGCATTCTCAGACTGATGAAGGATTGTTTTCCCCCACATACCAAGAAAAGGACAGTGACAAGTGTCACCTGTGACACTGAGTGAAGCCCACACACTGCAGGCTCCCAGGCTCTCTGGGCAGGAGAGAGGGCAAAGAAGGCTCAGCCAAGAGCACGATGTCTTTTGGTTTGTCAGGAGCTCTGGGATCTGAGTTCTACAGAGAACAGGGAGGAGAGAAAGGAGAGCAAACAGGGCTCTCCTGTAAATAATAAACAATTATCCCAGCTGTTAAAAGATTTACTGACAGCACCTTCTGAACTCAGGTGAGCAATAATTTTTTATGTGCCTGCACAGCTCTCACTCTGTTCATAGGGTATTTTTAATGATTGAAATAAAATATTTGAAGTTGGATTGAACAGACAGACATTATTTTAAACTGATATAAAACTAGTATAAATAATACATTCTTTGCAGAAAATGAATGAAAATATGCAAAACTGAGATTCTAACTGATTATTTTTTTAGTCCATTTGAATGAGTCCTCCATCCTTCTGCAGGAGAAGGCAGAGAAAGGGAAAAGTGTTTGAAAGTCAAAATACTACTTTGCACATCTCTAATGTGTTCCATTCTAGGATCTCTAGCGCTTTACAAGCTTAATGTGATTAACTTTATGCTCAGTAAGCAGTTCTACCCATAAAAATAGGTAAGTCTTCACAGGATTAGGGCCTCAATTTGTCCTTAAAGTGGTGAGCAGTGAATATCACTGCTTTAACAGACAGAGCTGTATAAATAACAGATACTGTGATTTGTCTAAAGATCTGTCAAAATGAAAATTGTATGGGATTAATATGAAACCAAACTAAAGAGAATTTAAATTTGCAGCAAGCTACAAGGAAAAGGAAAGCAGGAAGGAAGGAAAAAAAACCCAACAAACATAATGAAACATTTCCTTTGATTAAAATATGAAACATTTCTTTCTTAAAGCTCTTAAAACGTCATTCTTTAGAATAAAATGAAAATTATTTAAAATTACCAGTTAGAAAAAAAAGTAATTCTCAGTATGACAAACTGAAATGTACTTTTCTTTGTACACAGCATGACAAGTGTCACATTGTAAAAAACCTGGGAAATGGTGGGGAATGTTTTGTGGTGTCTGCACTTGGGCAGGTCAGGTGGAGCTTTTGGCTCAGGGCTCTTGGGGTGAGCACTCCCTCAGTTTGGAGGGGTTGCAGGGGCAGCTGCAGCTGTTTTGCTGATTGTGCCAGGGGTGTCACAATCATGGCACAGCCAGCCCCAGGGATGTCACACTCAGGGCACAGCCAGCCCCAGGGATGTCACACTCAGGGCACAGCCAGCCCCAGGGATGTGTCACTCAGGGCACATTCAGCCCCAGGGATGTCACACTCATGGCACATTCAGCCCCAGGGATGTCACACTCAGGGCACAGCCAGCCCCAGGGATGTCACATTCAGGGCACAGCCAGCCCCAGGGATGTCACATTCAAGGCACAGCCAGCCCCAGGGATGTCACAATCAGGGCACAGCCAGCCCCAGGGATGTCACAATCAGGGCACAGCCAGCCCCAGGGATGTCACACTCAGGGCACAGCCAGCCCCAGGGATGTCACACTCAGGGCACAGCCAGCCCCAGGGATGTCACACTCAGGGCACAGCCAGCCCCAGGGATGTGTCACTCAGGGCACATTCAGCCCCAGGGATGTCACACTCATGGCACATTCAGCCCCAGGGATGTCACACTCAGGGCACAGCCAGCCCCAGGGATGTCACATTCAGGGCACAGCCAGCCCCAGGGATGTCACAATCAGGGCACAGCCAGCCCCAGGGATGTCACAATCAGGGCACACCCAGCCCCAGGGATGTCACACTCAGGGCACAGCCTGTCTGAGGCACAAAGCAGCTTTGCAGCACTGAGGTCCCCATAGGGCAGCCACAGAGACCTGAAGGGCTGTGATTCTCTAATGCCACAGGCTCATCTCACCCTTGTGCCCAGGCTGACCCATCTGATCTCCCTCAGACATCCCTTTGTCATTTCTGTCTCCTCTCACATCTCTTGAGACACACTTTGTGCATGCAGATGGCACAGAAAATCACTCTGGTATTTTTTTTTTCTAATTTTTTCTTCTCCTTGTGTTAGCTGGGGAGCTTGCCACTTGTTTTCTAATGAAAACCACTTAGAGGATAAGCAGTAGCAGAACCCCCTGCACAGGAGAAGGGATGAGGAGTCACACAGCAAGACTGCAGCTCTCAGGGACTTCAAGAGTGTTTTGATGACCAGGGTTTAGGGCTGAGAAAATCTGAAAAGTTTCCTGAAGTCCACTGCTAGCTGAAGGGAAAAAGAAATGGCAAAATATTTATTCACTGAAGTAATTAAAAAAACCCAAACAAACCTTAAAATTTAATGTGAAATTATATGTCCACCAAGCAAGTGCTTAGACTTGGACTTCAAATAATTTACTGCTGAACAAAATCCTGTTTAATTAATAAGGACTCAACTCAAAAATGAGTTAAAGAATGTTGCTTTTCAAATGATATGCAGTATCATCAAAACATTTTTTTTACTTTATCTCAACCACTTTATTAACAACATACATAATGTGCTACTGATATCTTCCATATTTATCTTCGTAACAGCACAGATGATAGGTTCTGTTTACTTTTGTAGGTGTAAGTATTTTCAGAACTGCAGAAAAGCTTTTGGCCAAATGACTTTCTGCTGTGGTTCTACAGGAGTAGAGAGAACATGTGCTTCTTTTCTAAATAAGTCACACACAGTAATGAGATCAATTTTGAGTTGAAAAGAAAACTATTTTGTTATTCCAAAATCCATGAACACAGCAAGCGAGGATGAACTCAAACTAATTTCAGAAAACTGAAGGTCCCCAGCATAGGTTTTTGAGGACATTTGCAAAGAGATGCCTCTGGGAATTTTCAAGACTACCTCCAGGTCACCTCGTATCCATTGATTCCTGTGGAAGCAGGAACTTGATTGTCAGTGCAGTTTTGAAAATCTCATTACACCTCTGCTGCAGATTTGGAGTCCTAATATGTTGCTTAGAGCAACAAGAAACAAGCTGCCCATTCACTAAGTGTAGTCAACACAAATGAATTGCTAATATATATTTTAATAAATAGTGCCACTGATACTTAAGGAAAAAAAGGGGTTCCTAACAGCATATTTTCAAAATCTTGTTTGTACATTTTGTGTGCTGTAAATTGTACATTCATCTTGATACAAATTTAAAAACAGCTTGTACACTAAAATTGAAGGCATAGTGAACTAATGTAATTTAAGGTTTCTACAGCAGAATTTGAATAAATATATGTTAAATTTTCTGCTTAAATAAATGTGTATGAACAGCATATAGTAAGAAATCTCCACCTGGAGAAAAGGCTATGTGCAATTTTCAATGATTATGCACTCAATTAAGGGTAAACATTTTTAGAATAACAAGGGAAAGTGCAAATGCAAATCAAGATTAAAAGCAATTATTCAAATCAAGATTCCATGAATCAGATCTGTAATTTATATCACTTTGATTTACATGTCAATCCATTGTGCTTACAGTATTTTCCTCTAATGTAATTAAGCTCTCAAATTGGAGACCATATAGCTGTACTGAGCAGCAAAGACATCTTTGTGATCTCTCTGATTCCATTTTACTCATCTGTTAAGGGAGAATAAAAACTTTTGTCTTTTATGGGTGAAGGTACCATGCAAATGCAAATGATATTATACAGAATGGTAATTGAAATGGTAAAGGAGCAAAGGGTTTTAATAAAATGACAATTCAAGACACATGTAAGTGTCCCTGTGTGAATGTTGGTTGAAATGAGGAAAGTTAAGAGTGAATTTTTAAGTGCCCATAGAAAAATGCATTGAATGTTAAGAGTAAATTAAGAAGTGCACAGGCCAAGGGACAGAGCTGTCTCAGAAATGGAGAAAGAAAGAACTGAAATATTCCTTTGAGGATTTGGGACAAAGGATCATTCAGTCCTTGATAACAGTGCAAAGCAGGTTGGGGAATAGGCTGTGGGGAACACAGGCATAGTGACACTTCAAAAGACATAGGAACTTGAAAAAGTTGAAAATGCAGCTAGCGACAGATTTGGATCTGAAGAGAGAAAAAAGCAACAGTGAGCACAGCTGGATATGATCTTTGATGTTGAATTACACAAGGTTTAAGAAGAATTAGGGCCTTTAGAAGATACTGTCATTGGAAATTCTACGAGGTAACTCCAGGGCAGAGCAAAGGCCATATTTCCCTTTCTGCTCTGTGAGTCACAGCCCTGGCCAGGTGAGCCTGGCATTCCTCACCCTGCAGCTGCTCAGGGCTCCCAGGAGCCTCTGACTCCATGGGGTCCCAATGAAGGGAACCTGAAGGTGAAGGAGCCAGCAGGGGCCTCTCAGGTACAAGAAACCAGCTCTGGGACATTCCCTGAGCCCTGCGTGGCAGGCAGAGCCTTTGGGACACAAGGGTGAGTGCTGAGGGAAAGGTGTGCAGTACACAGAGGGACAGGTGAGCTGCCAGCCATTGCACAGCCTGTGGAAAAGAAACTCTCCTGTTTGCAGGTGCACTAGAGCTCTGGCAGCATGCATTCCAATGTAACTAAAAATTGCCAAAAAGCAGGACGTTGATATGAGGTTAACAGCAGGGGAACCCTGGGAAAATGGCTGCAGAAAAGAGGGATATCACCTGGCCCTTCTCATAGGAACAGGGACATCCACACCAGCAGTGAAGAATTAACCAGTGCATAAAAGGCACGCTGAAAATGTTAAATGTGATTTTTACCTTTGAAGAAAACCTGTTTATTTTCAAAATGTACATGGGAGCATGTAAGGGGGGCAACAGAACACAGTGGGGAGAATCTGGCTTGCCAGTAGAGACTCTCAAAAAAGGTAGAAGAGAAATGGTTGACAACATTATTTGGCTAAGGTGAGAGCTGAGGAGGAAGGCAGGACAAACATTTGTTTAGTTACTTTATTTTTAGGAACTTGATTTTTTGGGTAGGTTTTTTAACTTATTTTTTGATGGCAAAACTAGCTTTTAGGAGAATTTGGATAATTTTTTCTTTTTCCTTAAATCTATTCAAACCTACTCTAAACTAAAAACCCAAAACACCCCAAAAACTTACACCTATAACCCACTGGGGCCTAAGCCTTGGCACTCTCCAACACCAAAAAAACTGAAAAAACCTAAATAAATAAAACTGTACCTCACAACAAAAACTTTTCTAAATTTACCATCTCTTTTCAACTTCCAACTTCTAAAAATATCAAAACTATAAAAAAACCCACCCAACCTCATTCCAACACAACCCATACAACCTAACCAAACCAAGCCAGGCCAGGCCTTCTTCTGGGAAGAGTTCTTAGGGTGAAGCTATTTACTCCTGCAGGGTATGGAAAACTTGCTAACAGTGAGGAGAATGGTGTTTCTGGGAAATGATAGATCTTTGTAGTGAGTAGGAATTTAAGGCCAAGCAGCCACATATTGCTGCTGGCATGCAAAATCTCTCAGTTTGTTTGCTCCAGAATTTGCACCCCAAAGTGGAACAACAACCAGGGGAAGAGAAGGCACCATCTCTGTAAGTCCCACCCCTCTGAGTCTCTCTTCAGACTCCTCAGACAGTCAAATCAACAATAATGAAGAGTTTCGTGTCAAAGGACTTTTTCTCTGATAGCCTAATCAATCATTTCCTCTTCATTTCTTCCCCTTCTTGCCTTTGAATTTGCACAATTGCCACTACTAATGGAGTCTCACTGGTGAAGACAGCAGCTGACAAAATACCAGTAACTAAAGTTTTACAGTGTCTAGTTTAAAAAAATATCACCTCCTTTGAACTGAAAAACAAATAAATAAATAAAAATCAGACATTTTAATGGATTCCAACTAAGGAAGCTATAGGACACTGAGATATGCCTAAAATGAGGCTGTGTTCTCACTTTTCATCATTTTACTCTCTGCTCAACTGGCTGGCAGTTATGATGCTGACAGTTTAATTCTAATTTCCAAATCAGTGTCAACAACTATTTCTTTCTCTGGAAATGATACAGAAAGACCATAAACGACACAGAGTGTGATGCCAAACAAGCCCTTTCCTTTTGGCACACCAGGAGAAAGGAAAAAAAAAAATCAAACACAAGAAAAGATATCCACAGCCATTTCTTCTTCTTGGAAAGAGCAAACCAAACACAATGCAAGAGATATTTTCCCAGCTGGCATGGGCAGTTAAGACCATCAGAATATGTGACTAAATTACATTTGATTCCTTAAATTACAGATACTTCTGCTTCTAAAATTTAAACTGGCGAACCGAAAAAATTCTACCGTATCAATGATTTTGTGCCTTTTCTGAAAAAAAAGATCATCACTGCAGGAGAGACAAGGGGCACTGACTTTAATCTAAACAATGGATCAAATGTATGGATCGCTTGCCACGCATCCTTTGGGCACAAGGTTTTGGTTGTGTATGGCTGTGCTGACCTTGGCACGAGCCCAAGTGAGTCAATGAGGTAGCTCACTTCATGCTGCTGCTTAAAATGGAGCTTGAGAAGTAAAACCTCACTTTGTCACAGCCCACTTCTTGCTGGCACCATGCTTTGTACCAACTCACCCCAGCTGAAAGGGGCACCTTTCAGCTTGGCTTTTTTTCACTCTGTATTGCTGAATGATAGAGTAGAAAATGTTCTTAATTTCGGTACCAGTCTTAAAAGTAAATGCTTATCAATGAAGGCTTGATTTGAAATGTTTCTGAAAAGAAATTCTCTCCAGGAACACTTAACATGAAACCTGTGTGAGCAACCTCTTCCCAATTAGCCTGTGCCACCCTGTCCTGAAGCCTGGTACTGGGAAAGTGTACAATATCCACAGCTCCCACTGGCACAGGGCAATGCTGTTGCCTTCAATGTTTAACATGTCCTCAACATCTCACAGGATGTGGTCTTCAAGCTCCAGTTCACAAGCACATGTGCTTAACTTAAGCATGTGAGTAGTCCTATTAATGCTGAAGTGCTTAAAGTTAACCATGGATGTAATTGCTTGCAGGGCTGTTTCCTTAATTAGCTACACTCATCTTTTAATCCACCCTGTCTTTTAACCTCTGCACTGTTACATGCCTCAATTTCTTTAATCAGATAATGAACATTAGGGAAGTTGTTATTTACTGCTTCTGCTTCAGGATGTGAACTAAAAAAAGATGGACCTTTGGGTCCTTTGTAGAGACTTATTCCTAAACATGGTAAAAATAAAAGACAATGGCATAAAAAAGTTTGCAACTTTTGAAAAGCATCTTAATTTTCCTTTTGTTAAGTGGTTTTTTAACACTTCCTGAACTCATGTATTGATTTAGTGATGACATTTTCCTATGTTTAAAAACTGCACATTCAGTGTTTGATAAACTTCCAGGTTTAACTAAAGTTCTATTACACTTTCAAAGCAGCAAATCAAAACTGAGATGCAGCAATGCAAAAGTGACAGAATGGCCACCTTAAAACAAAAGTTGTCACCAAAAAAACTCCCACAAAACCAACAGCAACCGCCCCACCAACAAATAAGTTCTAGAAACACAAAATAGAGCAGGAAAAAAACCCAACAAAACACCTCTGGCACAAGTAGTTTTGAAGAGAACATTTTCCAATTACTGTTTTTCATTAAAAGTGTCCTCCAGTTGCACTTCAATATGCTGGATGAACTGCCTGCTTTCTGCCAATCTCTCCTTATCAATTTTGAGGATGCCAGGAGGGCAGGAAAGCACATTTGCAGTCGTCAGGTTTCACTGCCTTTTCTACTCCCTTGACCTACTTTTTTTTTCACTAATCTTTACATTTTCTCTTTTTTTTCCTTATTTCAGCACATTAACATTCCTCCAAATTTTTAATTATTCTCCCTAGTAATTCCTTGGAGCCTACTGCTTGAACGTTCTCTGCTTGCTTTACCTCCAAGTAAAAACCACCTATACTATACCAGAATCTAACACCCTGTAGTTTCCTTTACTTCATCTGTATGCTGTGAGCTGTCCCCTTTGGAGAGTTGCCTTGGGAGTTTGGCAACACTGGGAGTCAATTCTTTCTCAGATGATTTCCCTGTCAGGTCCACTGCTACTGAAAACAGGGCTACTGACAGCACACACTTTGAATCCAGCCATGAAAATTGCTTTGTGATCATCTTCACCCAGCACTGCATTATATGGTACTACAACACTTGCTACTGGGCTGGGAATTCTTCTCTGTTTGTAAATCTGCTTCTTTGTCCATATTATTCTGAACACTTCCTTTCATGCCTAGAACTGGAAAGCAAATAAAGTATTGCAGCAAATATATATAAGCAAATAAAGCCTATCCAATTTTCCTACACTATTGCTCACTTAATACAGCCAATAAGCCTGAGGTCCAATATGATTCCTTCATAATGTACACTGAACTGTATCACTGTCCTCCTCAAGCCAGTTTGCCACTGAGCCAGATGTACTGCACCCAACTTCTCATTACTGTGATCAATCTTCTCTCTGCTGATCAGGATTTAATCCTGTTAAATCACTAGGCTTGCAGTAAACGCGCATCCCACGCACGCACGCTTGCCACAGCAGATTACTATAACTGCCTTTATTTTTGGAACATGCACTTGAGGCTGCCCTGGGCTAATCCGTGTGACAGTCCTGCTGCTCCACTGCAGGAAGCTGGCAGCAGCACAACCTTCCCTTGCAGGGATTGCCTGGAGCTCACAGACCCCCCTGGTGACCCAGGGCTGCTGATTTTGGGGATGGGAGCATGGATGTCATGGGCATGGATCCACACCTTGTACAGCTGCTCTCAGCTGGGCTGGCACCTGCGAGGAGGTAACGCCTGAGGTCCATGGAGGCTTCTTCATATCCTGGTGCAGTCCAGTTTTCCCAGTTTTATGGACATTTTTTGATTATTTGCTCTAAACCAGTAGCAGAACGACAAAGGTCTTGACTAGGGGAGAAACATCCCAAGTCATTCTGTAATTTGTAGCTGCCAATGTTTCAACTAGTTTGGGTCACTAGAGGGTGCAGATCAGCCTCTTCAGTCTCGGTCTGGACATTTGTAGACCCAGAGAGCCTCCTGATTTACTGCATTTACAGTAAGTGCTGCAGAGAGGAGGTGTGAATTACTCATTTTGAGTCTGTTTGCATAATGTCCAGTTTTCCTTTTGCAAGCACACACTACCAGGGTGCTGTATTAAGTAAAGTGAAGCATTTCATGCCTGTTCCTGCCAGATACTTGTCAATATAAATATTAACCAGAATAGCAACATGAAAATTATGGTTTATTTAGCTTTTTGATAGTCTGAAAGCAGTACATTCAAATTACATCATTAAAAAAAAAAAGGAAAAGAAAAAGAAAAGAATAGAGCCCAAGGAGATTTTAGCCTGTAATCGATCTCTTCTCAGATAAGATGTACAGAGTTTCCAATAGATTGGTATTTCTTTCTTGGTGAGGCTTGCCAAATGGCTGCCCCCATTTTACTGCATCTAATAACAGAGTTTAATAATTTAATGATCTCTAAACTTCTTAGGGTTAAAGAAGTGACAAAGAGATTACAGGTTACATTTGAATTAAAGTGTGAGTAACTTCTACATTTAGGTACATAAATACCTGTGACCTAAAAGGTATTTTCTAAGCTATAAGTACATGACAGTTGGTGTTTTTTCACTTTATGAAAAACGGGACCGTTATGTCTGTAATTTGTTTTATATAGCAATAGTTTTAAGTCACATTTTCATTCAGCTATTGTAATGAACAACTTGGATTTACAAATATTCTTGTCAGGGAATTAGTGGTCTGGAAAATAATGAGGATGAGAAAACCTTCCTTGTTCTCTGTGCAGGCTGAACACTTAATGAGAGATAATGGTAATGAACTATAAAGCAGAATGGTCCAGCAATGTCCTCCTGAAAGATAATCATCTAAACATCCCTGAAGCTGCACACGCCAGCATCCTGAAACCCTTTGCTGAATAAAATCATCTGTCCAGAGCTTCATTAACAAAAGGTTATGCATTTAAGACTACTTAAGAGAGTCAAGATCATTCAATCAAGAGTGTACCTCTGAGTTCACATGGTTGTTAGTGGTCCTACTGAAGATCTAAGCTAGTGCAACAAAGAAACAGAGAGAGCATTTGTAAACTTTGGCAGAAGGAAGCAGATATGATTTTTGTATGTTATATATAGCTATATATATATATATATATATATAGTATAGGATCCACGTCGTAGACCACAGGCAGATTAAAAAATATTAGAATTTTACATTTAAATGAAAATTTTTGACTGCCCACAGTCCACCATTCTGTTATTTTACTCGTTAAAGAGAAATATTTTTTAATGAAATAGTCAGGAATTACGGTGTGAATTTAATTCTTGACAGTACTCAAACTTAGCATGTTTCAGGAGTCAAAATGGCATCAAATGTTAACAACTTGAAAATAATGCCCTGCACAGGTTATCCAATTTCAAGGAGTACATATAATTGTGGCAGTGTAGTCAGCATCTGTATGCCAGTTTGCCTGTTTTTATTTTTATGTCTGCCATTGCCACTGAAGGTCAGTTCCATTGCAGAAGTGGAGGGGCAACAAAGAATGCTGAAACAGGTCCAAGAACCTGCTGGGAAACTGGGCTGCAGCAAAACAAAGTCACTGACTCTTAGTCAAGCCCTGTCAGAAACTGGGAGATCTGAGCAGAGAAAGAGGATATAGTAAAGTTAGAAGCATGAAAACTAAAATATCATCTTTCTTACTGTGAAAAATAGTATCCTTACTGTGATAGGAAATGGGTAGTGCAAAAGGGAAAAGCAGGAACATGACCATTTTCAACTTATGTGAAAAACACCCCAAAAAAGTCGATGTCTGACACCACAATGCCCTGAATTGTCTTCAGGATCTAAATTCATAGACTACATTAATTACAAAAATTTCACCTGCTATCTAACTGCACATTTAAGACATTCTAGTTCAAAGTTTGCTCTTTACTTGACCTGCTAGATGACCTCAGAGAATGTCACCATCAAAAAAATGAGTCCAGCACTGGAGAAAGGCCCTTTGAGGAGTGGGTGGCACGAAGAGGAGCCTGACTCAGCGTGGACCCAAGTGCTCAGCAGGTGGGAGATGTCCCTGGTCCCAGGCAGGGCTGGCACATGGGTGTGTGCTGGGCACAGCCAGGACACACAGGGCAGCTCAGCCTTTAGCCCACTCAGGGCAGTGGAAAGGGGATGATCTCTGATGAATCAGAGCTTGGCTCTGCCTGACCATGTGAGATGTCCCTGCAAAGGTGGCAGGAATAAAGGCTCTGTGAGGTGGCTCTGAATGGAGTCTGATGAATATGAAAGGGCCCTCCTGGTAGAGCTAGTGCTAGCAAGAGGCTTAATAAATTAACAAGCAAATACATTATCCATTATCTCAGACAATTCTCATCTCAAAAAAACTCTAGAGTTGCAGATGAAGTTGTGACAGGCATCACTTCTCTGCTGAGAGTTGAAAGAATGTAAAACCCACTGAAGAGTGACTGTCCAGCAGTGAGATGCCACAGGAACTACAAAAGTAGCCTGCAAGGAGTTATATTCTAATGCTTGATCCTGTGGTTATGTGAGGATGCTGTGAAGAGAAATTTATGCTGGAAATGCAGAGTACACTTAAATCCCCATGTGGACATCTCATAGTCAATACTTGAAAGTGGAGCACAGTGTGAGGCTGGACTAAATAAGGCTCTATTTTTCTTAAGCTTGGAATTCTGCACAGAGCAATTGTTCTAGAATTGATTCTATTCTGAGTCAAACACAGCTTAGGATAGAGGCAGCTTAATCAAATCTTAGTTAGTTCTAGTTCAGTAGTCCATGCCAGGAAGAAAAAACAAACCACAAAGTGATAAAAAACCCCCTAATATCACATACAAAGACAGTATCATTAGATGAAAAGATTAGAATCAAAATTCCTAGTCCAAGGTGGATAGTAAAGCCACAGTCTTTCACTCATTAATTAGGAGCATACACTGCACTGTAATGCTATTTTTTAATATATTCATATACTATACACTATCTGAAAAGTAAACATAATACTTTTCTTTCAAATCTACCTTTGTAGGCAAAGACAAACAATTTCCTTAAGGTAGAATTTTTTTGATATTTTGTCTCTGGTCCTTGCTATGGTGTAGATCACTGCATTTTCCTCTCGCTTTTTTTTTTTTTAAATTTTTTTTCTTTACTCTTTCATTTTATTCTTGTATTTTCTTGCCCTTTTCTGAACATAAATCTCTAGATCAGTGAAGAGATCCTTAGCCCTCCACCAAATCATTGGCATTTTGAGACAGGTTCAAGTGAGTGACCTATGGATTAAAAGCACTATAGCCTGCTACCAGCCTGCCAGAAGAGTTTGCCCTAGAGTTAAGTGGCATTCAACAAAGAGTTCCTCTACTTTGGAATCTTCTACATATAATGCTTAAAAAGGAATTAATCCTAAAATAATTTATGCCCATTCATATTGTTATCATGTATTTGTAGGCTTCTGTTCACTCTAGGTATAAACATAACAAAATTCATTCTTTTTTAATCTTCCGTGGTTTAATCCCCAAGAGTTCATACAACAGTGGAAAACTATCTTCCAAGCAGCACCTGTCTTTTTAATAATTCAAGATATTAAATGAATAAAATGAAGTATGTACCTGCTGCCTTACTTCCTTAAACTCCCTCATCCCCCTCGCACACATTTCAGGATAAAAGCCATAGGTTAAGAGACACTGATTACTTTTCACCACAGAAAGAAAAGTTTCAGCTTTGCTTTTCTGGCTTATTGTTTCCTTACAAGACAACTTCCAGTTGCCATTGCTATGTGTGTTACAGTAGCTTAAGTGAGCCATGTTGCATGCATAAAGTCCATGTATTTATACTGTCTGTGCTTTTAAATAATTATAACAGAATGTAAATACCTGCAAATGGAATGAAGTTCAGCACAGTATTTTTTAACTGCAATTTCTACTTTTTATTAAATAAAAGTCTGTACTTCCTGTATTTCTATATATTTTTTAAATTTTCAATATAAATTTTTCAATTTCTGTATGGATTTCAGAGCTGAGTGTTGAGCACAGCAAAGAAATTTGATTGCTACATCCATGACCTTCTGCTATGGTGTCCATCACAAAAGTGTTGTGTTTGTTCCCAGTGTACCTAGTTTGAAACATAAAACAAATTTCTGCTGTTTTAGAGGCAAGAAATGGATCCTGGAGACCAAACCCACACCCTCAAGAGCTGCTTAAAGATCTTCATACCATCAAGCTGATTGCCATGTGGTGTGGCCACTCTGAGCATCTGACCTGACAGAGCTGTTCAGTGCCATAGAGAATCTTTCATGCAGAAACCATCATGAGTATGAGCCTTGCATGCTCTAGGCTCTTAAGCATGAAAACATCTTGCCATTTCAATTTTTAATATCTATTTTGAATGCTGTTTTTCAATCAGCATATATTTGAATAATCAAACATATTTATTTTTATCAAGAAGGAGCCTGAAATGTGAGAATTCACTGTTCTGTAGTTTTCCCCCAAGCAATCTGTGGAAAGGCAATAGCTGTATTTCACAGATAACACATCCATTAGCAGCTCACTCTGCTGCTTCTGACCAGTGGGATTATGTCACTCACAGTTTTGATATCAGAATCAAAAGCAGCAGGTATCCCCTTTAATTCATTTTTCACTTACTATTTCAGACATGTTAGATTTGGTTAGATAATACATTTTGCAACAACAATTTTCATAATGGAAGAATGGTTATTAAAAACCCCCCAGACAAATAAAGAACAATGTAGACAGAAGTCAGCCCTGGCATGAATGGAGGCAGGGGGGGTTGCAGAAATTCAGATTACAAGCTCCCTTGCATACAGCCTGAGGGTTGTGAGAGTGCACCCAGCTACAGGGGAAGCATTACTCAACGACTACACTGTGATGTGGATCATTTCAGGGGCATGAATGGGTTCAGTAGGTCAAAATTCTACCATGACCTTGTCATCCCGTGATATCCTAGGGTTGGGGTTCCAAGTAAAGAAATATAAGTGATGATTTCTGTGGCAAACCACCCTGTTAGTGATTGTTTTAGCCTGTTACATAAGATCACGCTATTTTTTTTCAGCTGGTGTTGATGACAACAGCTCTTTTGGAGAGATGACAAAACGAAACACCCACAAAGAAGAGCAAGCAACACTGGCAGAAGCAGAAGCTCATGTCTCTGGGACGGTTGCTGCTTTGGAGACAGAGAAGAAAGGACCCCTCACTGCCTTCTCCATCCCTCCAGACACTGTGAATAACTTCTAGTCTTAAACTGAAGCTGCTCTTTTTGATAACTGTTTCACAGCATCAAAGGTTAGAGTCATGGATGACAGCAAACTGCTGTACTTTTAGCACTGATATCAGTTTATATAGTCCCCAGAGCAGTGGATGAATAAATCTCACTAGTTTGTTAACTAATTTCTGACATGCCATTTTTAGTTTTCAGACTTTGCTCTCTTTGAAGAGTTTTGTTCTGTCCAGCTGTTTATATAATGCACACAATGAGATTCTTAGCTCCTGCTTAAAGACTTAGAGAAAACTTCTTCTGGGTGTTTTCAGAAACCTTTTACTTCCTGTTCCTCGAGCTACTCAACATCAAAATTAACAAAAACAAAAAATGGAGAAAAGGCCAGGGGAGGGAAAAAACCAAAGGTAATTTCAGATATGGACTATGTAGTGAAACAAGGTAATACAGCATTACAGCTTATATCTCTGGGGTGTTCCTTTGAGCAGCATTCTGGATAAAGTTTTCAAGGACTACTTAATCTAAGACATGCCTGCAGTCTTTGAAGAAGGGATCAAACCTCTGTGTGCCTTTCGAGTCCCCATCATCCAGTAGGGAGTTATGCAGTCTCTTGTGCAACTTACACTCTCATATGCATCCTCTCCCTTTCACTCAACAAAATTTGCCTTCTAGGCTGCTTTAAAGCCCACACAAAATTCCTTGGTGATGCAAAGATGAAGCCTGCAAAACCTCTGCTCAAGTTTTGCCAGCAGCATGCCCATGTCTCTGTGGATTTGCACCACGCAGCATCATTAGCACTTAGACTGGGAGGTGCTGGGGCTAAGGATTCTGTCACTGCTGAGTTTTGTCAATTGGTGTGTGCAGCTACAGTCTCTGAATGAATCATGATGCAGTATCAGACTGCCATGTGGCTTCACTGGCCTGCTGTGACAGGCAAAACATTGGATATCACAAAATGAATTAAATCGGAGTGAAAAAAGGCCTTGCCATATTTAAAGAAGAGAATGGTTTTACTCATGCTGGAGAAGGAGACCAAAAAAAAAAAAAGGAAAAAAAAAGAAGAAGAAAGATTGATTGCTCAAGTGTGCACATATAATAAAGCTGTCATTTACAGGAATGAAGCAAAAATAAACTCACTTGCTACTACTGACATAGTCTAATAACCTGCATTGCCTGATGTAGAACCTGCCCAGAGCTAATGACTCCAGGTCTTGCTGGCTTTGTATGGCTCAGTTCCCAGTGTCCTGCTGAGCATATGAGGAAAATAGCCAGGTTTTGTACAAACACAAATGTTTGCTTGAGTTCAGCCCAGGACCAATACAGCCTAACCATCATCTTGGGAAAGGAAGTTTTGTTGCCAAGTAAAAATTTAATCTGGAAGCTGAGAGTCAGTAAGAAATAGAGTTATTTCCTCAGACGGTCCTTCTCTGCTATGAAAATCAAATCCATGGTAAGAGGAGCAGATTGAAAAAAAAAAAGTGCCATGATGATATCTAAATACCTCCTAAAAATGATTTATGATTTTAGTCTGGTCCTGAAGGGAATTTGCAGAACTTCAGGACCACTGGCACTGATGTGGGGATTGCAGACAGCACAAATTAGGCTCTAAATAATGGATCAAAAAGAGGAGCCTCCAAAGCTACTTTTTATTGCTCTTTGGGGAACAACACAGACTATTATAAAATACTGCAGGTTGTGAAGCTCCAACAGAATTGTGTGCTTTAAAGGAAAACAGCCTCAAGGAAGGTGGGGAAAGCTCAGTGGCAGTGGTAGAGCTACACCTCTGTTCAGTAGCAGACACAGGGCAGGGATGTTGGGGCTCTCTGCAAGTGGCCACATCCCAGCCCTATGCAGTGCTGAGCCCCCTGTTCCTCAGCTGGGCACAGTGCCATGTGAACTAGAAATGCCTGGGTGATTCAGCTGCTTCCTGTCAATCCCACATTCTTAAAATAAAGCAAAGGCATCTATACAGCCTGCTGAAGAAGAGGAATTGTAGGATGATGATGCTCAGGTGCATACTATGTTTTGGCTGAGCTTGTTCATACCAGGAACCATTTCTATTCCTTGTGTCAAAAGGGGCAGGCACCACCAGCATAAAACAGCCTTTGTTAATCCAGATTTTACAAAATGCAAGATTGACCTACTCCTCAATTAAAGCTCTACAGCATGGCTATTTATGGCTACTTGAGGTTTTTTTCCAAATGATTTTTTTTGTGGGGAAAAATACAAAATTGATTATGATCATATAAAAATGAAACTAAAATAATAAAAAATAAATGAATACCAGATGAAGTAAAAATTGAAATACAGCAGAGAGCAGTAGGTTATTTCATCAGAAACTTCAAGAGGCCAATAGCAGTGCATGCTTAGCTATCCCCATGCAAACCAAGAGCTTGTTTGCCAGACTTAATCTCTGGTGACCAGCTCTTAGCAGCTACATGCAAGATTCAGTAAGAAAACAGATGGTACACTGGAGCTTTGCTTTGAGAAGAATAATAGATGAGTAGATAGAGCCTCTCAATCTCAGAGTGGCCCAGGGTGATCAGAATCCTAATCACAACCATGCTGTGATAAAGGGCTCTGGATGAAGAATGAATTAAGGTGGTTTGTCTGTTTTATCAATAAAAGTAATAGTGAGATATATTTCTTACAATTCTTTAAGCAGAAGACGACTTACAGGAGTGATACATACTGCTTATAAAGCAGTGTGAAGTGGGATAAATCACCCTGTCTACTTACTGCTTGTGCATTTGTTGCCTCTGTATTATCAGCAAGATTATTCCCTGCCTTCTGTAAAAATGGATAAGGATATATAAAAAATATGCAGACCAAAATTCTCCCTTCTGGCATCTCTTGTCCCCTTCCTGTGAAGGCTGGCACAGGTTAGAAAACAAATCAAGTGCTTTATGTTGCACTGTTTTGTTATTATGATACAGTATAGACTATTGCAAGATTCTGTCATGTAGAAGTATTTGAGCAAGATTTCCATATTTGAAAAACAATTTCATGTCAAGAAGGTAATAACAAGTGAAATAACATCAATATAAGTTGGATATTAGGACAGCCAAAAAGTAATGATATTGCAGCCTAAGGCATTAGAAGGAAATAGCTTAAATTATTCAGCAAGTAAACTGATGTCATGTGGTCAATGCACTGCATATTTCACATATCCCAATTAGAATTAATGTAATAATAAAGATTGATTATTAAGTAATAAAAAGTGGCCAAACAAATTACTGTAAACATAAGTCAAATCTTCTAGGACAGCATATATTTTTCTTCTTCCAGTTTGCACAAGAGCCCTCAACACAAACCAGAACTGAACAAGCAATTTTTCATAAATGTTTTCTGGTTTCTTTGTCCATCTTGGTGATTTATTCTGAAGAAGTCACCAAAAAATTTGAGAACATTGTTTTCTCAGTTTACTGTGCTAAGATGCAATAATAATAGAAAAAAAAATATTACTCCAAGATGCAATAATAGAAAAAAAAATATTTCTTTGGGTTTAATGTTTTTGAGGCTGCACCACAGCCTCAATGAAAAGTGATAAACGAGGGAGGTCACACATTTTTGTTCATTCTGCAGCACCAAATTAATGTGGTAAAACCAAACTTTTTTATGAACTTCTGTTTTTTTTACCGAAAGTAAATAATGATTTATGCTACAGAGATTTTAATACTGAATTGAGGCCCCTCACTAATTTAAACATGATTTAACTAGACAAACTTCAAGTCCTCACAGCTTTCATGCAATGCCCTTCCTGCCTTGTCTTTTGGATGGTGTCAACTGGTACAAAGCTGAGCCTCAGTGCAGTCAGGGGCAGAGAATGTCCTAACACCTTCCTCTGAAGTCACTGTAAATACAGCCTCTTCCTCCTCAGCACAAACTTGTCTTTCCCACAGACACAAAACTCAAGTTGAATATTGGATTCCACAGGTTAAAACTGAAAGGATTTATTAGCTACAACAAAACCCTTCATCCCTCAGGTCTGAGTCTGTGGGATGGGGTTCAGTCTGGTTTTTATGCCAACACTGACAGAAAACCAATAAACTGCCTCTTTAAGCCCCTTCAACACCTTAATGTTTGTTTTGACCCCTTCTGAGTGTGTAATTATCATTGAACAGAACTTCTAGCATGGTGCTGTTGTCGACCTATCCTCACATGTTGCTTTCATTGCTTCAGCAGGTGCAAGCCTTCAGAATGCATAAAGTTACAAATCTGTTGTTGTAAAGGAGTGTGCCACTAAGAAACAGCCATGGAAATGGAAATGTGAGAATTTCCACCTTATGGTGGACAGTACTGCTGTGAAGAAGCAGGTCCATCTTGCTTGTGTGGATAAAAAGACACTGAAATACAGCTTATCTGGCAAAACATTTTCTTTTTTTTTCATTAATATTTGCCATTGGATCACACAAATGATTTAGTTTTAAGTATTTAAGACCTCTTCAAAAATTAATGACAGAATATTTGCAGGGTAAATATACCTGTTCAGGACTTAAAAGATTACATTCCACACTTTGGGATGTTAAAAGTGAAAAGTTGGCTTTTTTTTTGCAGATTTACCTTTCTAAAGATGTCTGTCGACATTGTAAATTGCTCTTAAGAAAAACTTGATGAGCTGAGAATCCCTTTGTCCTTTTCAACAAAAGCTTTCCGGTGAGCTTGCAGCTTACAGTCCTCTAAGAAGCCATGGGATGGTGGGCTTGAAAGACACTACCTGATGTATCTAAATGCACAAACAGCAAATAAACATGAGAGCCCTGCTTGATGCCCTGGCTACTTTCCATGTATTGACCACTTTGTAGAGGACTTAGCTGCAATACTGTGCTTTGGAGACACTTGTTCAAACATGTGCTGCTCTCACCAAACCTCTCCTGCCTGTCTCTTGGCATACTGTGCAGCTCTGCTCTCTATCAGATTTATATGCAATATACTCCTAGATCTTGAGATAAACTAACAGGCATCTGAAAGAGACCCCAAATGAAATATTCATGTACTGTCATAACATTCATTACCATTTTATGATTCTCTTTACTTGGTTGAACAACAACGCTTTCTAGCACCCTATTAAATCAGCCAGCAAACTTTATAAATCACCAGCCAAACTACATGAATCTGTCACTTCTTAATGTACTGTCTGGGCTCCAAAAATACTTGAGTACATGGCAAAGTCATACTACTTACAGGACTCTCTTTGCTGTTATTTTTCAATATTGATTTTTCTGGGCAAACTTACGGTATTAGGAATTCACCGCCTTTTTATGATTGAGTTTGAGTTTACAAAACAGATCTGCCAAACAGCTAAAACATAACAGATATTTAATTTTGAAATTATGAAAATATATTTAGCTTGTTTAGGAAAAAAAACCCAACCCAAATGAATTTGTATGAACTGACCAATTAAAATTAAAACTTTTTGCTGAGTTACAGGAAATAGAATGGGGTTGTACAGACCTAGCTAAAGCTCTGCAAGGCTCCTAATGCTGGACTGAAAGCTAACTCAGGCTGCTGGAAAATGATGTTAAATCCTAGTGAAGGAAAAGGGAAGTGACTGGAATTGCTGAGGACACAAATGACCTAAAGAAGAATCAGATCTGTCCACTTCCATTAACATTGTCACCTCTCATTTGAGGGCCTTCTGGGCAGGGATCTTGGCTGCCTGTGCTGCACTTTCCCCACCTATCTCTGTGGGATAACAATAGCTCTCAAACCAACTTTTATCAATGACTTACTGCCCAGCATCACCATGGTCCTTTTAACTGCTGTATGTACTGGAATCCACAGCTCACACCACATTGTCTGCTTGGTTTCTTCCTGGTTATGCTGGGTTTGCTAAGCCTGTTTCTCTCTGTGCTGCTTGCTAAAATCCAGAGTCTATAGAGTACTTGGTCATGACAAATTTGAAACAATTCTCTGATGGCTGAGTTTGGCCACATCAGCCTAGTCAATAATGTAGCTGAGAAAAAACCCTGCAAGTTACTGAATTAACTCCCCCCACGTGCATCAAAACCAAAATAAAACCATCAACTATTTCCTGAATTTATTGGCTATAATCACACCTGACACCTGCAATATATTCAGCAGTATCTGCTCTGTTTGGTAACATTTTATAAGGTCAAAGTTGCAATAAATTTTGTGTTCTGAAACTGAAATTCTCTTTATCTGAGCATTTTAGCCCTTTTCTACTGTGCACTGGGTCTTATTGATTCACGTGACTTTTGCCCCTGAAGCTAGGGAAGCCTAAACACAATTTGAAGCTCATTCCTCCTGTAAAGAGCTGGTAGATACTCCAAATAATTTTTACACACAAGGTTACCTTCTGATGCCAGTCATCTATTCCTGGGCAGGAAGTTAAGGCCTGGTTTAAGTGCTTTGTCAGGTTAGAGGAAAAGAACAGGTTCAGGGCCCCTGACATCAGCCAGAGCCACTCACAAAATTACCTTTGGGCTGGGCCAAGGGTATTTGGAACCATTACAAGAACATTTGACCTGTCTATATATGTATCCATTAAAAAAATTATGGAAAAGGCAGACCCTTTCACAGTAGACTTTAAAATTATTTTAAATTTATTTGAATTTATAGGAGCTTTTGGTTGTTAGTGGAGAAACACTGTGGTAAGTGAGATGAAGCATGATTTTGAATATCAATGTCAGAACAGAAAAAGCACCACAAAGAAAATGATAATTTTGTGTATGTTGACATAGTAATTATTTTGTTTAAAATAATGAAATTAAATATTTTCATTAGCACTTCAAATTTTTTTTACCTTTTTTTTGACAGTAACATGCAGCAGATCAGAGATTTGGTTTAGATTTGGTACTGAAAGAAACTCCAGACTTCATTTAATAAAAAGCAGCCAGTCTGGCATCCTAGTTCTGGCTTCTCAGAGTGAAATAGCAACACTCTCACTATCTTAAATAGCATAATTTTTAATGGCATATTTGATTTTTGGTGATTACATGCCAACACACAGAAATCTAACACATTTCTTAATTTTTATAAACATTTCTCTGTAGAGCATGTTTCCAAAAGATGAGTGTGCAAGGATCAAAGAGCTTCCCTTGGTTTCTTTTGAAGAAGCCTGTAGTTTATATTGGAGGTGTAGTAAGTAACAAGAAACCTCTATCAGCTGCAGGTGTTTGACTCTTTAACATGGGAGGAACAATTACTTTGCAGATACCTTTCTAGCTGTGATTTGTTGTACCCTATTGCAACAGAATTGAGTGTTGCTGAAGTTAGTTGGCAAAGAAAATATGCTAAGAAAAGCATCCCAAAATGGAAGTAATTGCAAATTTTTACTGGAATGTTTTAACAAAGGAGAATTGCTTTTGATTAATCAATCATTTCTACAGAGGAGAAGCTTTTTCCTCAAAAGACTTCAGGTTATGGTCACTTTATTTTTAATAAGTTTATCTAATAAAACAAACAAACAACCCTTCCCCTTTTTCTTTCACGAAACCTCACTTTTCTGTTTTATATCTATTGTATTGCACTAACTTAAAACTTGGTACTGCACTGCACAAGTGGTATCCTTGCAGGTATTTGACAGAAGGCAGCAATTTTGTTGCACTCCCTGTGTAAGGAATATAAAATCCAACATAAAAACTAGTAACTGAAGTTGATTGTTTTAACTAAACTTGAAGAGCACCACTTTTTGGTTCAAGATATTTTGTGTGACCATTCTAATTTATTATTGAAGTTCTGGATATGACAGCTTTATTGACTGTCAAACCTTTAAACTGAGACACTCCATTACAGGTCAAAAGTGGATTTGGTGTTAATTGCCACATCCCATAAGCTCCAGTTGAAATTTATTGCAATGATATAAAAATTCTGTCAGCCACAATGCAATATCCCATAATGGTACCAAAATGAGTCTGGTTTCAAAATAACTTGCCTTTTTGCTTTAGGCATTTAATTGCTTCATAACAATTTCATTCTTCTTCTTGAAGCAATGACCACATTTGCTAAGGAATCACTATTTCAGTTCTGGGTTGTAAAAAAAAATCCCAAACACAAAGAACAAAATTTAAAAGATTGGCTTAGGGGTTTCCATCAGACATGATAACAGCTTGAAAACTACTTTTGTGATGGATGGAACACCTCAGTGACAATATCACACCAATTTGTATTGTTAAAATGAAATATGTATTCTGGAGAGAGAAGGTGAGATTCAGTTGCTCAGCTGTATTTGTCTAGTGATATTTGAAATATCCCAGGGTGGCAGTGACCTCTCTGCAGGGCTTGCAATGGGATACAGCACACTGAAGACATACAAATTGCTCTGAAGCATCAGGCAAAGACTGGACAGGACACCTCACTCATCTAAAATAGCATTTGGTGTCTTCTTTTTGGGTATCTGAATTGTTTCTATAAAATATGTAACGTTATATCACTAATCCCACCAGACACTGGGAAGCTGGATGAACATTTTCTACTGAATTAAAAGAGGAGCTATGAAATCCATGTTTTGCTTCTGAGAGACATATCTTGACAGAAACAGCTTACTGATGGACCTTGCCCAGACACCTAATAAGATAATGTCATGCTTATAAACAAGTGAATTAAAACAGAGGGCCTTGCTTGGGGAAAAATCACATGAAAGCCACAGGACTGCATACCATGCCAAAAATAACTATATTCCTTAATCCTGCAAAGCTCTATCAAGGGAAATATACTTAACCCTTAGGACAAAAGGAGTGGTTTTCCCATCTGAATTTAGTTATGTAATTTTACCAAGAAATCTAGTTTCCCCTGAGACCCTTTCCCTGCCAGTGGAAGCGGGTACTCTGAATTCTCTTCTGAAAGAGCCCAAGTCAAGCTTTACTCAGTTTCTCTCTGGAAAGCTTATGGTTAGGGATGAGATCTCAAGGTCAGACAATCTAATATCACCCTTGATGATCAAGGAACAAAAACATTAAAGTTTTTTTTCTACTACAGTCTGCTTTGGTTCCCCAGCTACTTAATTACCCACTGCACTTTTCATCTCCTCTGAGAAAAGGTATTTCATAGAAGTGAACATTCTTTCACCTGAGGTCAGGGAGACTGCCTTACATCAGACTTCTACAGGAGTAGCACAAAACAATATGGTTTAGACTCTGCTTTCAGTTATATCAGCTTGGATTTTGGGTCACCACTGGATATAATGAAATTACACAGCATATGTATTATGGTAATTGGCCATAATTACAGTGCTTAGAGATAATCAGATGAAGAATTACTTGAAATATAGTAGTACAATCAATAGACAATAAGTAGGAAAACAGATAACCTTTTAGAAGAAGCTTGCTTTAAAAAACCCCAAAGTTTCCCCTACCCCCAGACACCCCTTGACATTTATTTAAGAAGGTTTGGATTTATGGAATTCTGTCTTAAGAACATGATTGGCATTTTTTATACAGATGCTGCGGGACTCAGAAATATGACAGATAAGCACCAAAACTGTGTCTAAATGGAAAAGTGGGAGAAAGATAGTTTTGCAAAAAAAGAAAATGTTTAATTCTTTCTTGATCATTGTCTAAAAAAAATCACTAACTGAACTGAGCTGTAAATAAAGAGCACTAGATAATCTCCAACACTGGGCTTTGTTTGATTAGAATGTTGACTTACATGGCCAAGATGGAACAGCATAAGGTCAGCTGAACCTCATGAGATCTTTCTAGGCATGGTCACAGACCAGTCTGAAATTTGTACTCACAGCACTGGTTCCTAATGCTCATGTTGCCTGCTAGAATTTGGAGGTGAATAAAGGGGAGTTCTCCTGGCTCTAGGTTCACCTTCCCTGACTTTTAGCATGATCTAATAGCCAGATAAAAGGAAACCTGGGAAAAGAGAGAAAGGAAGAATGGAAGGCTGTAAAAAGAGGTGGCCTAAATCCAGACAGCATATTCTGTCATGGGTTGCAGTGCACAATGTAATCCAAGGTGTGTTATTCTATCACCATCTGTTGGAACTGGAATGAGGAGAAGTGATGCAATCTTGTGTTGATAAGGCAGCTGATAAGAAACTAGCAGGACAATTTCCTTATCTCTGCCATGACCCATCCTCCCTCCAGGGAGGGGTTTTCTGCTGATGGGCCATTGAGTCCACTGAAAAGCTTACATCATCCCGCTGGGAAATGCTCCATCCAAGGGGAGGAGCCAAGCCCCTCTACCTGGATAAAAACCTGAGATTTGGGGCACCAAGCAGCCTTTCTTCACCGGACTCTCAGAGGAAGATCAGGCCCATCTATCACCACTGGACTACTGCCAACACCCTGACCAACAGGATATCAGGTTGTATTCTGACTTTGTCAGTGGCTTTCTTTCTTTTCTTCCTATTTCCTAATAAATTGTATTTCTGACTTGGAGTCTTTCACTGGTTTTGCTCCCAAACCAGTACAATTCTTAATGGCTTCTTTAGAGTTTGTGATCACTTCAGGGCCGGCCATGAGTACAATGAGACCTTCAGCAAGATTGAGAGCCTGGCCCACAGTTTGATCTGCTTTGCTCAGCAAATCTCTGCTCAAGCTTTTGGCACAGCAGACGTCTAGCTTCAGCTTCAGACATCTGAACTCCTTCCAAAGCAGCAACATCAGAGAACAACTTCCCTGGAACTTCTAAAAGAAAATCTTCAAAAGGGGAATCAGCTTGCTGCAAACACTGGGCTGGTAAATGAAGGGGTCATTCTTTGATCACCACACATCATTGCATTAATCGATACTCTTCAGAATCAGTCTGGTCGGCAGAAAAATCACAACTTAATAGCAATTCTTTCATAGGATCATAGAATAGCTTGGGTTGGAAGGGACCTTAAAGATCATCTAGTTCAAATCCTTGTGCCATGGGCAGGAAACATCCCATTAGACCATCTAGATGAAAAATGCCCCATCTGTCCCAGCCTACAACACTTAGGGCATCCACAGATTCCCTGGGCAAACTGCTCCAGTGACTCTCACCCTCATAGTGAAGAATTTCTTTTTAATATCTAACCTAAACCTACTCTCCTTCAGTATGAAGTCATTATTGCTTGTCCTGTCACAACAACCCCTTATAAAAGGTCCCTCTCCAGCTCTTCTGTAGATTTCTTTAGGAAGGCTCCCTAAGGTCTACCTAGAGCCTTCTTTTCTCCAGGCTGAACAATTGGCAAGCTCTGTGTATTACAAAGTGATGCAAAATAATTTGCCCTAATCTGTACACAAGTAAACATCAAGGGAACTGAAACATGACTCTCATTTTATGCTGGGTGACCAGACTTTACTCCTTAGCACAGTGATTCTGGTAATTTCAAAAACTTCAATTTCAGTAGTAAAGTTCTTATATATTAACTATCTAGAACTAGTCTTTAGATACATGCAGCAAAGGAGTTATTTGTCAGGAGATGAATCCTATGAGATGTTGAACATTCAGGATTCAGCTCAACAGAATATTTCAGCACATTATTTCACTTCAAGCATAGGAGAAAATCCTCTATTTAAGCTACAATTCTTGCTGCCTACAAGAACTAAATTCTGTTTTCCTAAATTCACAAGCAATATAGCCAGTGAAAAAAAAAACAACTCAAATGTTAGGGGATGCAAGTTAAGCTATAAAGAGCAAACATCAGCAATAAAGACTATTTGCTCTGGGAAGCCTGTTTCCATTTATCCTACAACCTCTCTGCTTTGCAGCTGTCATCTTATATCCACGTTTTCTCTATCACAGAGACTTAATTCCTAAAATACAGTACACAGCATTATTAATTTCCTGAAAAGTTCTCCTCCTTGAATGAGGCAGGTGTTCATTACTTCCATACTGGCTGTCACCTTCAATTATTGTGGAGCCAGCTGAATTCTCCCTACAATCATGCCTGCCGTGCTAGTTGGCTTGGAGAGAGTAGGTCTGCTCTGTTAGATGACATGTGTGCCTGCACTCTTCCACACTTTCTTAAGGATCCAAAAGAAATTCTCTTGTAAAAAACTCTTTAAACCAAAATTTGTAGAATTATTGCAGAGCATTTAGTTTTGTTGAGCAAATTTTTGGGATAAACACCAACCTAATCACTTTTAAAATACTTCAATATATATTGAAATCCTAATGAAAAGAATAGGCTTAAGTGTTAGCCCTCATCATAGGAGCCAAAAGGCATAGGATATATTAGCCTAGCCACAGCAACATTTTAATGCCATTAGCTGAACTGAAGCAGGTTTTAATTCCAGTGGTTGAGATTAAACTGATGCATCACCACCTATACCGTTCCTGAGCAGGACATTGCTAGCAAATTTGAAAAAGGTGGCTCAGATATTTTTAGTGCTGTGTTCAGTTTTTCAGATTACCAAAATAATTCCTATTTTGCAGACTGTTAGTGCACCTCCTGTTGTTTGCAAAAATTTTAATGACCAATTAAAAAGAAAAAAACAAAGAATAAAAATCCACACCACAAGGAAATATTGGCTTGTCAAGCACAAAAATATCTGGCACCTAACTGATACACTAGAATTTTTAAAGCTTCATCTCCCTGTGAATACAATGTCTATTTGGTGTCCAGCAGAGGAAGGAAGGCTACAACATTCTTAGACATCATTAGTTATGTATAACCTAGTGAATGAACATGAACCTGCTAAAGAGGTGAGGTTTCTTGGTTTGGTGAGGTGTCTTGGTCTGTTTGCATTTTTTCCCCCCCATAAAATGCATTCCAGAATACATGTTGTATTTTGTGCTTTTGCCTCCCAGTTGTTGAGTGCTATTCCATGACTTTGATTAAAAAATTAAGGGACAAAGTCCAACAATCTGTATTTAAAGAGTAGAATTAGATATGTTCTCAAAACTACACATTCTAGCAGTAGCTTTTTCACTGCTTCCAGCCTATACAAACACAAGTTTGTTCAGTTAGCTTCTGGCTATGATCCAGTCAAATAATTAGATGGTGGAATGAACTTAAAGAAATACTTTTATGGTGTGAAGAATTTTGATTCTTGGCTACAATACTTACCTTAAATTTCTTAGTCATGTGAGAGTATAATGTCAATAGCTAGCAGATATCCCACTGAAATTTCTCTTGCAACATGCTTTAGCTCACTGGCTGTGACCCTTATGTAAGGTCATGTCCACAGCTGTTTAAATAAAAATATACACCATGATAACTCACAGTATGCTCCAGCCATGCAGAAATGTGAGTGAACAGCTTCTTGATTTTAGTGTCTGACATGACCTGCTCATAATTAGGCAATCAATAACCTGGATTCTTCCTCTCTTCTCCACCACCCACCTTTCTCCCAAATTCCAAAAATATCTCCACATTCAAACAGTGCTGATGTTGGATTCCCATCCCAATTCTGCAAGCACTTTTATAAAAGTTAAATAATTTCCCACCATTTACTTTGGTCCAAAGGTCTGGATGGCAGCTGAGGAAGACATTAATAGTACAAAATAATGCTCAAAAGAGATCTTAAAACGTGGCACAGATATAGTAGATTTTGGTTGATAATAAGATCATAACTACATTAGAAGAAAATACTCAGCTGACAACACTGGTCAAAACATTGATGCCTCATCATTTGTGCCAGCTGACAAAATAGCTACAAGAGTGTGGCCTTCTCCCATTGTTACCTCGTGGCAGGGAGGCCTTAGCCCATGGCAAGATGCTGTCTTTTGACTTCAGCCCAGCTGACATTTCCCAGCTAGCTCCTTGCAAGCTACTACTGGTCCTTCAGTAGGTTTGCAGAATGCTATAGGGCTTGAAAACACTCGAGGTTATTGCTCAAGATCAGAACAGGGCATGCAGACAAACTAATGGAAGAGATCAAATATTTAAATAACACTTGTAAAAGACCTCAGGCATCTTACATGGCATCTCAGAAAAGAGTCAATTATGGGGCACAGGAAGAACCTAATAAAAGCCAAAGTAGGCCATATGCAAACACTGTCATCCTGGCAAAAATGTGAAAGAAGCTATACAAATAGCAGTGAAAGAAGACAAATATGCACACTCAGAGCATGCATACCCCAGAGCACCCTTTCTGAATCACTTTATGAGAGTGAGATCTACCAAGCTGGGGGAATCCAAATTCAGATGTAGCTACATTTTACCTGAAAAGCCAAAGCCAAGTTCTTTGCACTCCCAGTCTGCCAGAAATACACCCAGGAAAATAAAAAATCATAGCAAGTACTTTTGTACTTGTCCGATTCTTTATACCAGCTAAGAAAGGAACAATGAACAATGTTACATCATTTTCACTAGGCTTAAAATGCAGAGGCAGCATGTAAAACCAGCAGGAATTATAAATAGAAGAGAATAATGCTGCAGGAAGCCCAAAGCAAGAACCTGAGTTTCAGCAAGTATTTGAAAATACAAAATTTGTACTCTTGCAGCATCGCATACTGAGGGGTTTGCATGGATATTGGGGTGCTGACAAAACAACAATGCATTCCAAGACAAAGCACAAGCATAAGAACCCTCAGAGAGACATATTCTGAGTTATTCAGTGAATGTTGAACGTCAAAAGCATTTTTTTACAGTGTAAGATTTTTTTTAAAAATAAATGCACATTTTAATAAACAGCATTCTCAGAAAGAATTAAGTTCTAGTGCAACAGTGCAATGGTTCCCCCTTCATTTAATGCACTGTTCCCCAGCCTACAGTCTTTTAAGCACTGTATAAATTACCATGTTGGTTTAAGAGGATATACATTTGCTTTCACATCAAATGCCAACATATTAAACTTCAGCAATGCATTGGTACCATTTGAAGCTTCTGTTATGAAAAATCAGTGACTCCAGCAATTCTTTCTCATAGCCTCAGTTGTATTCAGTGTAAGACTTCCCCGGACTCTAGCTTTTGGAATTGAGGTGGGTTTACATCTTAACTGGCTTTCACTGTCGGCCTGCAGTGCCTGGGCTGGGTTTTGGAGGGCTCTGGCACATGCCCAGGCAGTGATGCTCTCTCTGCCTCTCCAGGGGACATTCCAGGGCTTACACCATTCCCCAGAACTCTAAGGTTCACGTGCTGAGGGTTTGCAATTTAATACAGAGCATGCAAGCCTCGCCCTTCACAAAAGTTTCTGTGCTTTTTCTCAGGAACTTTAGTATTCTTGTGGAATCAGTGTGGTAAATTTGATCAGTTCAGGGATATAAATATGAGGCTACTCACAGCATTTTTTAAGCACAGCTAAGGAGGAAACAAATGAGTGGAAATGAGATGCCATTTTGGGAGGAGGAAAGGGATGTGAGAATTTAAAGTGGGGAAAAAAGAGTCATAGCTTCTCTCCTTTCAACTCATACAAAACCTCAGAAAATATTCCCCCATTTTCTTCCCTGTAGACTCTTATCTCCAGAGTCTGCAAAGCAATACAGATTGTTTCTCTTTTTCACCAGGGAGTCTCTTTACCTGCCCCAGATTTATTTCCTCTGATCCTCACATCAGCAATACTGTGGCTGATCCTCACAGTCCTGCAAAGAACCCCTTCCCTTCTTCCTATATTTTCTTCTCATTAAGAGAATGAACTAGGTCTATCAGAAATTACTAGTATCTGAAAATAAATCTCTTTCACTTATGGGTTTATTACTTATGCTCACCTGCCAAACAGCAGAAACATTTGGCTGCCTCTGCTTCTGCCCCTCAGTACTATTCCACAACAAAAAATGCACAGTTTGTTTATTCTAGACTGGAAAACACAGCTCTTCATCACAGCCTTGATAGGAACTGAGGTGTTAAATGCTACAGCAATCAGATTAAATTGTATTGTAAAAACCTCAAACCAAGCTATATTCTAATTGTGGAACTAGGTTTGCTTTTCTTCTTTTTTCAAATCAACCCTTAAAATACTCATTTTCTTACTTCTGTACAGCAAAAAATGCTGTCATACTCAAACTAAGTCCCAATCTGATTGCAGTAAACTTCAAAATACAGCACACCACAGACCCTCCCTCTTGCCCACTGCCTCCTCACACTGATATTTGACTGAGGCTTTCCAGCATGTGCAAACATTCTGTTTCAAATGTGCTTCCCATCTTTCAGTGAAAACCATGCCTAGGCCAGATGCTTTGGTTGTCTTGTACATTTATTTAATTGGCTATCATTTAGCATGAAACAAATGATGACAAAAGCAAATCTGCCCCCTCTGCAATCATTTCTTTTGAGAAATAAATGCCTGTGCTTCATCCTGGCTGGTCCGAGAACAAGCAGAGACTAGAAAGAACTGTTTGTTTCCTGAAATAAATTTTTTGGGAGGGTGCAAATTTGCATTCACTACCATTAATTGGATCAAGATAATTAGCAATTAACTCCATTTAAAAATGAAATAAATGTTTAGTCCAAATAAATCCTGGTCTGTGTGTGTCCTTAAGAAACTGGAGTTAACTTCTATGGGTGCATTTCATCAGGTAGAAGGAAAGTGAAGACTTATTACTAAGAGGATTGAACTAAAATAGAACAAAAGAGCAGAGCAGGAGTGCCAGGTGCTGTATTTCTTGTTTTGAGGGTGTCTATGGCTGTATTGCACTGTTTTAACACACTTTGTAACAAAGGTCCCAGAGAAGCTGGGAGTTTGGAAGGAGTGCTTTCAACAGCCAAGCTTACCAAAGCTGGAACAAATTCTGTCAGCAGTAATGTCAACTTATGCATTCCCCATACCATTCTTAACTCCATGCTCTTCTCTCTGGTGCTCCTGCCACAGCTGGTGTGGCTACATGGTAAATGAAATCAGGGCAGTGATCCCCACTTAGGAAAACTCCTAAAAGTCAATAACTGCTATAGGCACCATTGCATAGAAAGGACTTAAATGGAGAGAGTAGAACACAATATAAATGGGGTTTTTTTTTCCCTAAAGATAGATCTGGGAAAGCCTTACCGTGAGGGAGGCTTCATTCTGTGCCGTGGAGCCCGGCTGGGGCTGTGCTGGCAGGAGAGCAGCAGCAGTGGCCAGGGAACCCCGGGCGTGGCAAGGACGGAGCGCTGCTCCCGTGTCCCCTCCTCTCCTTTTCCAGCTGAACTGCAGCGCCAGAGCACCGAGCTGCCTGTCAACAGAAAGAGGGATTTTTTTTTTCTTTCCCCAGTTGCATAAGGAAGCAGTCAGACCTTGCTGTTCTTGTGATTTGTCTCCAGCTCAGCTGACTAAAATGTACAAGTCAGGAAATGAACATCTTTCCTATCAATTTTCCAGTCACTTTTTATAGGTGCTGTAAACTGCACTGGAGCTCTCCATTCTCAGGTCACTGCAGTGAGCTGTGAGTCTGTAACAGAGCTCAGTCCATTTTATGTAGCCAATTTCAAATATTTGCTACAGAAAACCATTACCTCATAATATTTATTTAACACCTTGATGCAGCAGAAGTAAATTATACCATCCTACTACAGAATTATTAACAGAGCAAAGGATCCTTTAGTTTTTAGTGACACAGAACAGTTGTACACTACAGCTGTGCTACTTGAATGACTCTTTCTTTAGAAGCTGTATTATATCAGAAGCTCGTTTCAATTTACATTACCACTGATGGTCTCTCTTTAGTCTTTACACAGAATTCCAATTAATGTCAAAGAGGAGTAATCACACATGAAATGAATGGAGAATATACCCCTTAAAATTTAATGTGTACACGAGATATTAACTATCATTTACTTAACTTTTCATACTAGAACATTAACTATAATTTGCAGAATAAGGATTTTCTGATTTCCCTCCCCCCGGAGAAAATGAGGAACTGCTGTTCATGATAGCGTAGTCTTGCTGAGCTCAGAAAAGGCACTGGAGCCTGTTGAGAAGATGATGCAGTGAATTCCCCAAACAACTTTAAAACAACTCTCACAGCACCTCACACTAAACCCACACATGGGATTAAATCTCCAAACTGAGACTGCTGCCATGAAAGGTAATAGGAATATACTACACCAGTTACTGAACTAGTTTATTGGGAATTGAGGTGGAGCATTTGCTGGCTCTAAAGAAGGAGAAAGGCCAAGCAAAATAGAAGCAAGAATATTAATAGGCCAGTAAAAATCTTAATAAAAGGTACATTTATTTTTTACTTCAATGGGATAAGCGGGAAAAAACAGACAACAGCATAAGTAACATATAAAAAAATGGCAATAAAGTAAAAGAGGTGTAATTTTACTGAGACAGCTCATGTGACATCTTTCCAGTTGATGACAAAAAATGTCAAACCAACCCAAAAAGCACCACTTTCCTGGAACATACTGAACTGGGGCCAAGTTTCAGGTGAAAGTCCTTCAATGTTTCACCTTCATATAACTGCTTGTTGCACCTCAGCTGATTTGCTTTCCCTGCATTGAAGGCTTTGGCACTTTTCTGACAGACACAGTGAATGACTGTGCACAAATCTCAGTGCTAAAAGGCAGCACCCAAGGCCATGCTCTCAACACCTACTCTCAGCAGTGTGAGCTGAATCAAAGCCCCAGTAAGATGGCACAGGTACAGAAGTGGCTGGGGATGAGATGAGGAAAAAAGCAGCATTGAAAGGCAAAAATCTGTTAAAGAAATATTGATTCTACAAGGAAGAAACCAAACCAAATAGGAGCTGCTGCAGCCCTTATCTGGCTTGTTCTCTTATCTGCATTTGGTCTTTGAAAAAAATTTGTGCCCTCCTCAAGAGAACTTCTAGTACAGAATCAGCACTAGTGGGATGAAACACAGCATCCAAGAGTTATTTTTTAGTGCTTACTTGAACTCATCTAAATCTAGAATGCCTTGAGCATTTAATTTTTTTTCTGTGGTTTCCAAGTTAAAATGTAAAAGCATAGGCAGTAGCCTTCAAAGCTTGCATAAGTAGAGAGAAAATACATTTTGGAGAGGACTGTGCTGGTTTCTAGAGTCCTTAAAAAAAGGTAAAAAACCTTACCAATATTGCTTTTAGGAACTTCAGTCAGAGTGGGGTGTTTAATGAAAACCTGTCCTAGGGAGGACTCACCGGCCACTTCAGTTTTCTTAGATTTGGCACTAGGGACACAGTGACTCAGTCAAGGACTACTGTAAATGGGGGAAAAAAGAGAGAAAAGGCAGGCAGGAAAAAGATAAAATAAAGAAGGGTGGCTGCTAAGGTTGAAAGGGTGTATTTGACTTGGTATATGTACAGTCAGTATGCCATGATTACAGGCACAACTTAAAAGCAAAAAAAAAAAGCCCACAGAAAAATACTTGGAAAAAATAAGATGGGAAAAGAAGCATCAGGGAAACAGTGGAGAAAGATGAAGCAATTCCTGTGTGGCAGACCTGACTCAGCTGCAGGAAGGTGCTCCACCTCCATCACATGGTCAGTCTGATATGGACAGCCAGTGGGCCTGTGGGTATCACCAAGAGAGCCTCATTCACCCATGGCAAACATCTGAAGATGGACAGGGCAGGAAGGGGAGCAGCATCCACAGCAACAGCAACCACAGTGTGGCAGGTTTAGTTGAAACTGGGAGAAAACACTAATTTTGTGTAGTGGTTTTAGAATTGCTAATTTGAATTTTTTGGTTAATGCACTAAAGAATGTTGTGGGTTTAGAATTAGTTAAACTCATCAGTATACTTACTTATTTTTTTGTTGTGAGATATGATATTAGGAGAAAGGAAAACAGGTTTAAACTTAGACTATAAAGAAAGTTTTATTAACAAAACGAAAAGAATAGAAAAAAAAAAGGAAAAATCAGAATGAAACTTTCAGAACACTTTTTTTCCTGCTTACTTTTTTTCTTTCCCACCTGGTGACATAAAACAAAACTTGGGATTTTTAAATCAGTTATTACTTCTACAATAATTATTCTTCAATTTTCATAGGGTGAGGAGTTTTCTTTCTCAACACTCTGGAGATATGTTTACAGGAATACAGTTTTCTTGTGGCTTTGCATTTTCACAAAACAGCAGCTGCCTGGTTTAGAAAAATTCTGCTGTTGTGAAATTCTTTTTATTTTCACAATTGAGTCAATGGGTCATTGTCAACTTATGGGGTGTTATTTTTTAAGGATGAGCTGTTTAAAGGAAAAAAATATCAAAAGGAAAAAAGAAAGCATCAACATATCCCCATCCATAAATTCCAGCTGTACAAGGGAGCTTTCAGTAATGTCAGGGATGCTGTTGGAGTTTACACAAATCATGCTTCTGAAAATGAAGAAAGTACTGTCATGGATTCCCAAGTGCACTGTGGGCTGATCACATTAAATAGAAGAACACTGTGATTAATGACAGAGAAGAAATGGATACTAATGTGGGGAATTTTTCAGAAATACAAGGTTTGCCAGGGAAAAATGCCAATCATACCATCTCAACTAGCCACAAGTGGCATTAGCCATGGTGAGAATGGATGTCTTTTAGTCGAGAAAATTGTGAGCATATGGCTACTGACTGAATTGAAAGAACTGAGCTGAAAGAATTTGTGTTAAAATGGAAGGATGCAAACCAAGTTTCCACAGAAGAACCATGTATTGCATCCAAGCAGGAGCTGCAACAAGCACTGCATGCCCTAACTCAGCTGACATTAGGAGGGAAGATGGTTAGGGAGGTAGATAGGCTGCAAGGGGCCATGGAAGAACAAATATCCATACTATTACAAATGAAAACAAGTCCAAATATAGTATGCAGACATAATGAAAACATGGCTATAGGAACTGATGAAGTCAAGAGTCAGCAGTAATAATCTACATACTCTGGTCACATATGAAAGCAAAAAAAGGAAAACACAAGCATCCTCCCAGAATATCCCAGAACATAAATGCACATACAGAGAAGAGTGTACTTGCAAACTCATCATGTTATTGACTGAGATTGAATGAAGTCACTTTTAATTCCTTTCCCATTTGCAAGACCCTGAGAAGGGCTGCCTGCACACTCAGCATGTGGGCAGTTAGAATATCCTTTGATGACCTGAGTACTGGTAAAGATAGCTAGAAGTTTGTCCACCCTGTAACTTCTGCTCTTTATAGGTTTATTTTGATAGTCTTGCTCCTCTAAGAGTGTATTCAATGGCCATATCTACATGAAGCACTTGCTAGCTGTTGGCATGCCACTGACACTTTATATATCCTTGTAAAACCTGGCAAAAAAAACCATGCAAAGAGAAGAGTCTAAAGCATTTGCTTGGCTGGAGAGCACAGAGCAAAGGTACTACATGCTTTGAAAATACAGTGTCTGCCTAGCCCTCATTGCCTCACATGGCTTCAACTTTAGTAGCAGAAATTCATCACTTGAGAGGGATTTAAGAATGCTTATTTTGTATTTAAAGAATAGGCACAGAAATGTACATATCTGAGAGAGGAAGGCACCTTCTGGAGCAGCCAGTCCTGGCACCCTGCAGGCACTCTGTGCCAGTGAAATACACCTCCAGGAACAGAAGGTTTAAAAAATGTGGGCCCAGTTCTCTCCTGGCTGGGTGTGAGCACTGTCCTCCCAGATCAATGCCATTACATGCATCTTGCAGAGCAAGAGCTGGTCTGTTTGCATGTGATTTGAGAACCCTTGCAGAAAACACTAACAGCATATGAGAGCTCTCAGTTATCCTCTGAAGACTAGGCTGGCTGCCAAGAGAACAGCACATTAGGCAGATACATCAATAATTTCCATCATCTATCCACCAAAGAAAGAGATTCCATTCACCTTAAAATGCATCATATATGGATTTTACCATGCTGAAAAGGGCAAAACTTGTAGGATTCTGAACTATCATACTATAACAGGATTGGTTCCCCTTAGTGCTGCTCAGATGCAGCTACTGCCTCAAGGAATTTATATTAATTCAGTGAATCCATCCCTTCTGTGACAGCAGTGGGCTATTTTGCCATAAATTGGCTAAACTCCATGGCTATAACTGATCAAATGAGGTATGCCCATACATAATGTTAACCATAAAATTTAACTAAAGAAATAAAATTTGAACACAGGCCAATAAAGTGGATGGAGAAGCGGCAGAAACAGTCTCAGCAGCAAACCTATTCCCATCACTGAGTGTGGGACAAACGTTTCAGAGTGTAAAATTAGGTGAGCCAGATTCCAAACTGGCCATTTCAATACATCTTTCAGAAGGTGAAATTTAAGCTGGGTGCTGTTGAACATGCTATTTCAATGTCACTTGCTCTTTTACTCTAAGTATTTCAGAGGTCTTGCCCAGCTATCTAAGCTGAGAGACTGCCCAGCTGTGTTCTGCATTTTGCTGTCTGCTGGGTCCTTTTGGCTAACACTGTGTTTTCAGCTGACTGTGCTGCACTGTCTGAAGAAAAGCAAACAATTCTTGCCTACATCTGAAAAACATTTTGATCGATACAGAAAAAGCAGCGTTTTAGTTTGGTGTTCTGTTGTTTGCCTAGGATTGGACTTAAAAATTGAAAAAGGAAAACCAAGTCCCTCCTCCAACCCTCCCTATGACATTTCTAAGTATTTTTATATCTAAATACTGTCTTAAATCATCTGGTAACTGGGTTTGCATTCCTCAGCCTGGTCCTGCCTTGTGAAGATTGGAGTCTGGAGAGATTGCACCTCTGTGAATGGGGAGCAGAGAGCTGATGTTCCTACCCCAAGCAGCTATTCCTCCTTCAGCCAGCAGCTGCATTCTGTATCACCTCTCCATCACCTGTCTTTAAAGAACACACAGCCTTGGCAGGTAAGCCCCCTGTATGGCAGGAGGGAACAAAGGCACTGTAACTCTGTCTATAGCTCCTCTTTCTACCACTGGCTCTCTCCTTCCCAGGTTTTTGAGGGCTTTCCTTAAATATTCCACTGACAGGCCACTGGCTTTCCCTCCCTAAATCAGAGATTCCAGTGATGGTGGGCAATTAGCATTTGTCCCTCAGGCTGTCTACTCAGACCTCCTGGCCAAACCTCAGAATAATCCCAAATCCCTGCGCAATACTTGGGTAACAAAGGCTGCAGCCACTCGAGGAACAAAAACAAAAGGAAGGAGACAAAGAAAGTCACAAAGTCACAACTACAGAAAGGGGAATTTATAAAAGCTTGTCCCCATCTCACCCACTGTAAATTGCTGGTGTTTAACATCTTGTGGGAAGCAGCGCAGCTACTGGAGCCAACAGCACAGCTAGTGTTTTCTCTCTGGGATATTTTGGGTCATTAAATGTTGCTAAAGACATATTTGTCCTTGGAAGGCTTAAAAGCAAACCTTTTAAAAAACTGGCATGTGGGATTCAATGAGGTAATGAGTGATGTGAAAGAGCCAAATATTAGATTCCAAGTAATGTAGTATGACTGAAATTTCACATCACCTAGAGGATAAAGTAAAATACAGTAACTTGTTTTGGAACAGCAAAAAAGATTTCCTGATTTTATCAGTGTTGTTTGAGATCTATTTGAAGCTGGCAGGCAGCAGAGGATAATTTCCTGATACCACATTCTCTTTGAATGGCTCATTTGTTTACCATAAGCAAAATGAAATAGGATTTCAAATAGGCTGCTTCTGCATTGACTGTACCCTGCCAAGGTCTAACACACAGACACAGGTGGCTGATTTTTGATCCAACCAATAGCCAAAATTTCGGTTGCTGGCTTCCCCAGGAGGCTGTGTTATCCTCTCCAGCCTGTGAGCCTGAGTGGTACTAGAGCAGGTAACAGTTGCCTGGCAAGATAACAAAGGCTTCAGTGATCAAGATGAGAAAAAGGCTAAGGAGGCAGTGAAGTATTTTCTCCTTCCTTGCTCTTGGCAAAGGATGAAAAAAGACCTTGTTCTTGTGGGCAAAATGAAATGTAGAGGTAACAGAAAATGTTTGTTACAAAAATCACCAAACAAGACATAATATTTCTCCTAGTTTCAGAGGAAATAAGACAAGTAAAAACATCTGCTATCACCTATAAACTTCTTTCTTGCAGAAAAGATGTAACTGGGATTAGGTTTATAGCATTTGCCTGTACTGTTCCATGGGAAACTCCTGCTTGAAGCTTTTTACAGCATCCACAATGCAGCACAGATCTCTGGGTGAAGGACAATGATTCCTTCTGGAGAAGGACACATCATGTTCTTGCATTAGACTAAATATTCCATTTATTGCAGATGGATTCTAACAGAGTCCTGATGCCATCTCTAACCTGGGCACACTGCCATGCTGCAAGTTCATTCCAGCAATGTACTGAGATGGCTTTGGCCCTCTTAGTCTAAATCACTTTGGAGACAGTCCAGGCAGGCTTTCCCTACTTTTTGACAGCTCTTGGCTTGCTTCTTCCAGGCTCAGCAGTTCATTTCCAAATTTTCCACATTCCTGACATTGCTCCATTTTGATTCAGCCATGCCCAAACCATGCAAAAAATAAAAAAAAAAAAAAGTCAAGGAAGAAATCCAGGCCCTTTTGCAAGCCTGGAGTCTGATCTCCTGATGGTGAACATCCATACCTTGCTTCATTTTTTCCCAGCCCTTCAGATGCCCTCTGAAGAGGAAGACTGAGGTGTTAATACATTCCCTGCTTTGCCTCCTGTTGGCAGTGGTGCAGGGAGGGCCTTTGCTGAGATCACATGCAGCTCCTCAAAAGCAGATTTAGAGCAGAATTCCACCCCACAACAGAAGTAATCAGAGGAAAGCCTAGAGAGCATCTCCTAAATACATAATGTTTCCTCCTAAGGAACAGGCCTTTGTGCCCTTCCTGACTGAAGTCAGTGATGTTTATTGTGTTACACAGATGGACCAGAAGTTTTGTAAATCCAGACTTTTTTTCTGATGCTTTCAGATGCTGGTTAACTGTTCTAAATATTTGCCTGCTGTTGGTAATCATCCAGGTTTGTGAATTACTCAGAAAACATTCAATTAGCAATAAATTAATTATGTTTTTAATTACTCAGTCTTCTGTGATGATATATAGCATAAGCATAGATCAAATGAAGAAAAATGCAGAAGATTATGCATGCAGAGTTGGAATAAAGCCTTCCCTGAAAAGTCCTTCTGCAAATCCTGACTGAAATTAGTAAAATAAGATGGAAGATAATACTGGGAATTAGGGAGACAATTTCACATTTAAGGTCACATGTGAGTCTGGATTCAAACTCAGTTCTGACACAGGATGTGCACCAGCTCCAGCCATTCACCCATTCCATCAGCACCAGGTACAACATGTGCAACCCAAACCATCCCTTTGTCCAGCATCTCCTGTGAGCATTTCTGAAGCCTTGAAGCAGCTGACAGAAAGTGCTTGACATAAGGATGAAGGATGGGTGCAGGCCATTTGAACACAGCCCTGGGTATATTCAGAACACTCAGGTGTTGGACATGGATTACCCTGCAGAGGTTCAGGGCAAGGGGATGCAGTGAAGCAGGACAGGAGCTGATGCACTTGGCTGAGAGAGCCCAACTGAAGTGCCAATCCTACCACAGATGTGCCAGCTTGACTGCTTGGGCCCTCTTGCTGATGCACTCTTGGCTGGGTGTCTCCAGCAGCTTTGAGACTCTCCTACTCCTTTAATGGGTCAGGAATTCCATTTTTTGGCCGTTGTTGAAGAAGAGATCTCCTGTGGTGCTTTATGGACATTTAAGGTGGAGGTTGTTGAAGATATAGATATATTTCCCTGGATAGTGTTCAGTGATGGAGCAGTGGTTTTATAAAACAACATTCCTACCATGGGAAGTAGCAGATGGGGTTTGAACCAGAGCTGGATTTTTCACTGAGCACAGCTATGAAGTTGCCAGACTGGTAATGAAGGTAGCTGCCTGCCACATTTCAGAAATCAATGACACATTGTCATCCTCTGCAGGATAAACTGAGAACTCTGAACTAAGGTCTTGACAGGTAAAGTGCCTTTGATTTTGCCTTTAATTCAGCAAGCACACAACATTACTGGATTCTTTGTATTAATAATAAATACATCCTGAAGCTCATGTCAGTGGCAGAGTTTCAGCTCTAACCTGAGAACAGCATAGCTCTGCAAACAGCACATCTGCAAAAAGCAAGACACTATTCACAGTAGCCAAACACAGGAAACCTGACAGCTGCTTAATAACACATGGAAATAAAATGATACTAATAATATTCATAATTAGATTTATAAACTCCTTTGTTGTTTTCAGCATTTTTTTTTCAGTTAAAGAAGGCCAGTTCACTTACTCCTTCAGTTTTCTTCCCAATAAAAGATCTGAAATAAAGCCAGTCCTGAAGAACTGGTTTGGACTCTAGAGCTCTCCAGGGTAGGAACTTCTGGATATATTCAAGTGCAATATATATCCCATCCACAGGCTCAGGACCGTGACCCTGGGCTCAGGCTTTGGGATGTGTGGAGGGAGCAAGCCCTGGCAAACAGCACTGGTGTGTGGGTTTGCACAGTGGTGAGCACAGCACAGCATGAGACTCAGCTGCAAGCCTGAGGAATTATCATGAAAAACAGACAATGAGCAAAATGTGATGTGGAAATCATCTCACCCCTTCAATGCCAGTCTGAGGGTTAACAGTACCACCCTCCAAGACAGGGGAAGAGGCTTGTCTTTCCCTTTGTTTGATGAAAGGCAGCTCAATTTCTGTATTTTAAAAAGAAACGACGTTGTCTTCACTAACAGCCTAAGCTGAAGATTGATAAATACTGTGGTGTTTTTCAGGCCAGATCCATTTATTTAAATAGCTCTTTAGAAAGTGAAAAATTGACATATAGGCTTTAACTGGTGTACATGGGTACAAAGCACCAGCTGCTGCCATGAAGTAAATCAGCCATAGCCATGATTTAGATGTTTTACATTATGAAATTATTGTGACTTGGTTTGGTTTTATATCCACTCAGAGCAAACTGAATTGGACCAAATAGATTTGAACCTATGTGATAGGCCAAGTTGAACCTTTTTTTTTTCAATGTAAGTTTGAACTTCAAGACCTTTGAATTCTCAGAGGAAAGCTTAAGAACTGTATTTGAATGCTGTCAAAAACATACTTTTACAGTTAAAAACTGGACTTTTACATAAAAAGAATGCATTTGAATCTGTATTTAACAAATTACTGGATCATAATTACATTGAATCCAGTTTTTTGGCCAACATTTTGGTAACATTAATTTAAGCTCCATTTCTTAATTGCATTCCTTGTGTCCCTGATTCCCACAAGATTCCTGAGATTAGTTCATGTCTTGATTTTGTTTTAGTATTTTTATTGCTATTCACTTGTGCAAGTATTCAGTGGCACCTCACACTTTCCTCAACACCTTCAGTCATATAAATGGAGGTATTGATTTCTTCAAATAACCCAGTGGATTTGGTGAATTACTGGCAGACTATGCTGCATTTGTCTTGTTCTGGTTATCAGCAGCCATTTAATCAAACATTTAAAATGCTTAACAGAACATGAGGATGATTACCAATTGTCCTCAAAAAACCTACAAGTCAGCACCATCACTGGCACCAGTGCATAGGTGTTTCATGTTAAAAACAGACTGGATGGAAGAGGCTTGGTAAAGACAGCTCAATATGAATCTATTTTTAAAAAAGATTATTTAAAAGACAATATATAGCAATAGTCTAACAGAAAAGTCAGATAAAATCAGAAACCAATAGAGTTTAAATTACAATTGGAGGTGATATAGAGTCTACCCTAGATCATGTCAATAATACCTTGCAAAGAGTGCATGTCTGTGACAGTGACACAACCATCAAGGGTGCAATCTCTCCCTCCATTAGGACATGAAGAACACCACTGAGACCTCAGCAAGAAATCCTGGATTGATCTCTCATACTACAGCTAGACCTGTAGAAAGAAATGTCATTGCTGTTCTCATTCATACCCCAAAGACAAAGATACAAGCACTTCAATTACCACTACAAAATACTAACCCAATAATCACTACAGAATTATGTCCTCCTCCCAACACCGATGTGAAAGGTTTGTTACACGTAACCTGAGAGCACATCTTCATCTCAATTAGCTCAGGAGCAGCCCTAAGAGCACACAGGCACTCATGAGTCCCAGCACTAAATCCATGCAGTTATCTGATTGTCACTGGTACAGCATCAGTGCTTATATTCAAGTGAAACTTGTTCCTGTGCAGATGTTAAGATGCAATAACCAGGTCAGCTATTGCTTTGGCATTGTAAATACATCACAAGCAAAAAGAGGGGCACTTCACAATGAGCCCATCTTTTTTCCCCCAAAATTCAGCTATCTTATTTTTCCATTAGTAGATTGTGAAGTGCTGTATTTACACTAATTTACACCAAGTACATAAAAACCACCTGTCATGTTTAACCCCAGGCAGCAGCTCAGTAGCAGGCAGACACTTGCTCACTCCCTCCTGGGATGGGGAGGAGAAACAAAAAAAAGGCACTACTTAGCAACAACCAAAACATCACTGTGTTGTCAACATTAGTTCCACACTAAATTTAGTATGAAACATTAGTTTTATAAATTTTTATATATATATATATATAAATCTATACATTTTATAAATTATTTTATAAATCCAAAACATTGCCCTCCTAGGAAGAAAATAAACTCCACCTTAGCTGAAAAGAGGACAGCACCAAACACTTCGCTGTACCTCTGTCAGCTCAGTAACTGGTTATTTATTGATGGAAATGATTTTTCTAACTGCACCCAGTGAAATGGCAATTTAGATAGTTATTGTCTCCAAACACAACTTCTGAACTTAAAAACTTATAGAATGAGTGGTTTTAAATTGTGCTGGGAAATCTGATTTTAATCAGTCTCCTGATTAAAAGTTATATGGAAATAACAAGTGCAAGCGTACAAGTTGACAGTTCATGCACCCAGAAGTGAACATCAACTGAATTTACTTAAAAGTTATATTCAAGGCAAATCTGTGCAAAATACAGAAGGTGTCCAATTTGATGGCACAAATAGCTAATATTTTTTTCCACTCTTCACTAACAGAGAAGACAGATGACATTTTAAGGGTGTAATCAAGACCCTGATTGCCACTGGTGACAGACTATGCTGTGAGATCTGAATGGATATGATGGATAGGAGCACTTCCATTGCATTGTATGCTTCTGCTCTAAGTATCATTTTGGGTTTTTCTCTTTTTTTTTCTTTTCTCTGTTGACAACAGTCCTTTCAATTCTTCAATTTTTTAATAAAGCAGCAAAGGCTGTGATGGGAGTCTGTGAAGACAAGAATACTGCACCAAATGTCAGTGTAATTACCATTTTCATGTTGGTCTTAAAAGTTAAGTTTTGCCAGCAGGGAATATGCAAGAGTTTAACTGTTTACATGAAGGATTCAGAGCTAATTTCTTTGTGCTAAGAATCACAACTAAACATGGAATCACTTTGACATATTTCTTACAGTATTAATATTTGCTCTCTTTTACTGTCAGCAGAGATGTTTCCAGGATTGTGTTCTCAGATATGTACATTTAGAGGTCCTTGTGTAGCAATGTCTGCATTGGCATATACTTCTTCTTACACATTCACCCTGTGTTTTGGGAGTTTTGTTTTTGGCAAAGCATAATTAAAGCACCCTAGACCACTTCTTCTCCTTACTGGAACATTTACCCTTGGCATATTTGGAAGGAAGATATTCTATACATAAAGTCTTGTCCTGTACCCTTGATGTGCTTGCGTCTCAAAATTAGGAGAAGGAAAAATTTGAATGCATAATGAACACGTGTTGGGGCTCTCAGTCCTAACAATTTAGCCAAGCAATTATAAAATTACAAAAGTTCAAAAGGCACACAAGGAAGTGTCATAATCAGAAATGTAAATGAATTGCAATACTTGTAAGAAGCTAATTAACAGACTAATAAATCCCTGTAGCAATGGATTAGTTCCATTAGAACTCTGGAAAAGAGAAGCAGTTTTTTCATTTACATGGAAAAAATGCTTTCAAGGATACCTTGTGAGTCAGACCAGTGCTCAAATTTAGAACATTATCTGACACTCCCCACCAGAGGTACAAATTGCATCCTAAAAATAATTTTGAGTGTTACTGAAGGATAAGCTGGTGGAAGAAGATTCCTTCAGGAAAAAAGAATAAATGCTACTTCTCATTTTCAGGAGCCTACATCTTTTTCATCTATATGTAGTCAGCCCTAACTCTGTGCTTTTTTAGCAAGCTGCACAAGGATGTCCTACAGACCCAGGGTCATCTTTTCAAACCTAATTTTAAAAGGAGCTCTGCTTGGTATCAAGTCAAACACTGCCTGTAAAGACCTGCTGGAAGAGCCAAGTGAGGTTTCCCTGTGGGTGGCAGCAGTACTTGCTGGCCATGCTGGCACTGGGGATAAGTCTGGCCTCAGCTGACTCAACTAGACTACAACATGTAATTTTATCATAGCTTAGCTGCCAATATCATATTATGCAAAACTGCTGCAATTTGAAAGTAATCAATACCTGCAATTCCATTGTTTATAGAAATTACTTTAACTACAATGTGCTTAAGGGAAGAGTGGCAGCCTAGTAAATACCTCTTAAAAGAGACAAATTGTTCTATACTAGAAAAAGAAAGGATGGCATAACCTGACATCCCTTAAAGTTTTAGATGCTGAAAATATGGTAAAAACATTTGACTACATTCCTCCAGATCCACTCATCATCCTGGTCACCTTACAGTCTTCAAAGGATGTTAGAAGTTTTCAGATGAACAGTCTCTCCCTTAGCTGTATTTACTCAAGTGGCTGTTAATGATTCCTCACCACCTCAAAAAATTATTCCAATACAGTTTGTTGGTGATACTGGCTGTTTCCTCAGCTAGTTGGCACACCAACCATTTTGCAATCATATAGTCACTCTTCTGTGAGCCAACTTTATAAAATATAATTATTTCTTCAACTTCAAAATAAAGCTTTTAAGTTCAATTATTCATTTTTACTTACCATATTCATTGGATGATAATTATGAGGTTGAGACTTTTTTGTAAAAATTTTATACTAATATTTGCATGTAAAAACATTTCCTGCAGTTAAATTAAAAAAAAGTCTGAATTTTCTTCTTTCACAATAAAAGAAGGGAAACCCCTTAAAAATGTAAGCAGAGCTTTATCCAAATGTAACAGTTTTGTAAAGGAACTTATGTCAACGGAGCAGGGAAGAGGGACTGATTTTCACACTTACATGTAACTGCTTTTGAAACTGAAGGTGTCAGCTGGTATTTCTATAAAACTAAATACAATTCTTCAATCAGGAAACAGATTAGACAAAGATTTATGGTACTTCAGTCTATTATTTGCACTAGAATAAATCTGAGGCTTTCCACTAAGCAACCAAGGTTCAGAGACAAATGGGTGGAAATGGAGGACAAACACATCAGCGTAACCACATTAATTAGGGCTTCAATCCTTCATTAGCAATATACATATTTTAAGCTCTTCTCTTGAAGTGCCTTAAAATTAAGAGTTCCAGTGGGCATCTTATCAACAACTACGTGTTCATGAGCTACAGCGTCAGTGATGAGCCAGCTTGCAGGTCATGGTTTTAAATGCTGTAAGGTTATCACTGACCAGCTGATGAAAGCTTTGTTCCTGGGCTTCAGTGACAAAGAACAGGCCCAGCACAGGGTTTGGGCAGAGCCACCAGCATTGGTGGGAAGCAGAGGGGCCCAGGGAACATGGACATCCTTCATAGCCATCCTTGGAACCTGCAGTTACCTGGCCTGCTGTGACTGCGTTGTTCCCATTCCAGAGTGGGTTCAGAGCTGTAGTTACCACTACAGTGCCCAGGCTTCTTCTCCACAACTGACCCTGGTCTGACTGGTTGGGTTTTGACTAGCAGTCCTTAAGGTCTGAGCAGGTGTCTGTTCATTTAGATCTCAAGATGTGCTGCCATCCTCTCCAAGGCACTTCTATTCCTCTGTCAGAGACTTTGTTTCCTGCTACAGCAGATTTTAAAACAGGATTTCAACTCAGCGGGTGCAGAGGACACCATACAGGTGCAATGAGAAAACAAAGACTTGGAAAGCTTTTGTCAGCCTAAAATACTGCCTGGTTTGGTAAAATAATTATAATGATAATAATAATAGTTGTTGTGACAGCTGAGGTTTACCATCAAAAACCTACAATTTTAAACAACTGTGACTCCTAAATTATTACAGCTACCAGCCTGTATACCTCTACATTTACCCCCATGAGTCTGTGTGTCTCTTTGTAAAAATAGTGGATCATATCTGCTCTTTGGGCAATTCCCCTGATTTAAACATCCCTATATCCTCTGAGCACAGTGCATAGAAGCACGGTGGATTGCTTAGTCTGTGACCATGGTCTCAGTGTGCTCAGTTCTAATTAAATTTAGTAGTTGCAAAGCCATTAAGGTATCTGAATCTGGCCAGTTATAATTAGAACAAAACTGCCACAGTAACAAAGCAACATGATGAAGTACTGTTCCTTTAGAGGAAGCAACTGCAGAAGACCCATCTAGAAGACAGCATTTTACATAGCTAATAAATCTGATTATGGCTCATTCTATGTATGCATGATGGCTTGAGCTTAGAGATAAAGTCTGAAATTTCCTTCCTGTAACAAATCCCACTTTCAGAAAATATTTCCAAGCAGAACTACAAGAAGAATAGGACATTTTGAGCTCCTCAAAACATTGTAACACTATTTCAATTTTTTTTAATAATACATTTCAGCATTCCTGAAACCTTGATGACATACTGTCATGACCTGAAACAGGCTACTCTGAGACAGCTTTAAATTTGAGGCATGATTTTTTATAGCAAAGCACTACTTTCAGGGAGAGTAATTTGTTAGAATGTCTTTCCCTCGTTCTGTTATCTTTGACAAGCTAAAGACTTGTGTCCAAATATGCATCCCACTGGAAGTACTGTTAATAATTGATTACAGCTCACTGGCCAAACAAAATCAATCAGAAATACTTTGAAAAAAGCTTCCAAAGCCCTGTTATTCTAAAATATTTTTAAAGAAAAAAATATGTGTAATTTTAAAAACTATCTGGACTGATACAGACATATATTACATAATATATTACATAATTATGTATATATATACACATATACAGACATAACACAGCTTATATATTTACCACTTACCACTCTCAAACTACACATTTTTGAAAAGTGTCTTTAAATACAATGAAACACCTTTTTATCCTACGATAAACTTGATTACATATGGATGAGCAATGGCACAGAACATTTTCAGATGAAACAGAAGCCTGTGGTGGGCAGTCAGAGTTAGCTCTCCATGACCTTCATTTTACTGGGGTGAGTGGGAGTACTGGTTACAGCTATGGAGATATAAAACTAGTGCTTAATATTTCAAGCTCATTTTAACATTTATATTGGGGCTTTTTCCCTAATGACATTTTTGACATCTTTGCATATTCAGAGATTTGAAAAACGAAGAACCAAGTATATCAGCATTAACCCACAAGGAGCAATCCCATTCCACTCTTACCTATTCTTTCCTATTTCTCCTCTATAGCAACAGATTGATTGTTTGACCAAAGGAAAAAAATAAATAAAGGAAACATTAAATTAATGACTTCATTTTCAACAGCACTACATCAAAACCTTGCCCTGACTTGTAATGCAGGGGCAGGGCCCTGTTTTTGGCAGTGACTATCCCAGCTCTGTCTCCTAGCTCGGCACAGCATGTGGGCTCCAGGCAGGGCAGCTGCTCCCTGTGCCAGCCAAGGTGTTCAGCTGCCTGCTCCAAGAGCACTTCCAAACCTTCCCAGTGCCTGGTAAAACAACCATTAAAATGAAAGACAGCAAAGCTCAGGTCTAAATTCCAGACCAGGCATTCACCTGCCACATCTAATTACGTGTTGCATTAAGCATTCATGGAGAAAATAAATCCATAAGTGACTGCCTGTACTAACGGGGACTGTCCACAGTCCATGCTGCACACCAGAAACACAAGCTTGCATAGGGGTGTGACTCTGCTCCTCATGATGAGCCCTGGTGTCCCAGTTACCTTCTTACCTTGGCTGAGGGCTGGTAGGAAATCTGTTTTTCCCTCATATACAGAGGCAGGCTCTGTCAGCATAGTGGGTTTTACAAACCCCTTGCGCTGTACATAGGTTTCCCAGGCAACACGTGCAACACAGGCTTACTTGTGTTGACAAACCACAAACCATCTGCCACAGCTAAAGCTGCTGCCTCTACCACTTGGAGGTTTTAAAACTTTCTTAAGAGTTACAGTCACCTGTCATTTAATTGGGGGAGAAACGAAGGCAGCTGGTGATAAATCTGCACTGGTATGTAGCTACTGTACGTGCTACCACACCATGCTGTGTCCTTTTGTTTATCAATGGGAAATGTAAAAGTGATTCAGAAAAGGTTGATCAACTGCATTTCATACTTATAACTTGAATCAACACATAAGTAAAAAGTAAAAGCATTAAAAAAGAAAAAACATACTTGTTCATAGGTTTTTTGCCATTTCTTAAGCAGAAGAAAGGAAATAAACCATTTTATTTTAAACCAGACCTCCTTATGACATTTCTGCTATTGAAATAAAGAAGGAAATAGAGCCTGCAATCTGACATGCAAATCAGAGTTCAGCAAGGAGACAGATCTAATTCTGTAGCAAATGCAGTAAAACCTGCAAGCAGCACACAGCATGTGCTCATCATTCACGTGGGCTTCTCTTCCTTGCTAAATCAGCACTAGACACAAGGAGGACAAGGCACAACATGACCATGAGCCATGGCTCTGGCTTAGTCACCGAGTTTCCTTGCAGGTGTCTGGCTCTGCCCCAGCCCTTCTGCAAGGATCTTCCTCCCCAGCAGAGTAGTACCTCCTCACTGGCTGTCTCAGCAAAGGACATTGTGGTCCATATGCCTCAGGAGACACAGAAATCACTCTTTCCCCCTCTCTCTCTTTTGGAGTTGTCCTAGTTGTACAGCAAGATTGATTTTATCCATTTAGATAAGTGCAAACATTGAAAAAAAACAGCAGCTTTTATAAAGGATGAAAACAAAGCTAATTTAAACTTTTTCTGAACAGCAATCCTAAAGGATCCAGGACAGGAAAATGAATGGAAGAAGATGCAGTTTAGGTTACCAAAAGCACTGGCAGACAGCTGCTTAATCCCAGAATTGTCATGTCAATTTAAACCCTTCCCCTGGCAGGGATTCAATTCTTTTATCTCTCCTGGGAGCTTGAAAAGGTCAGAGACAGAACATTACCCTTGTGCACATGCAGGCTTGATTGCCTTTCTAGAAAGGCATCTCTGCTCGAGGCTTTGGCTGGCAATTCTGGGATGGAAAGAGCCAGGTACTCTAGCAGGGATGGATGCTGCTCAGCTGCTGCTGCCAGCACACCAGGCAGGCAGCCCTTATCCTCTCTGGGCCTCAGCATCTGCCAGGCACCCACGGGACCCTGGGGAGCCACCTCAGCTGCCAAGGCCATGCATGATCCCAAGTGGTTCTGGTTGTATTCAGTGCACACCTCTGTGTAACACAGCCTGAAGTGGGTTTCACCCCGCTGATACCACAGAGATGCTTTCCCTGATGTGGAAAAAGGAGTTTTGCTCTTGGATCTTGTGGTTTTTTGGTCTCCCTGTTTCTGTATCTAGTGAAAGAGGACTATCTCCACCTGAAAGATTAGAGAGGAGCAAAAGAGATCCTGATTCACAGCTGCATTCATTCACCTGCATCTCCTACAGCATGCTTAAGTGCCCCACACCTTTCCCAGATCAGATGTACTGCAGAGCAGGACTATCACCATGCAGCAGAACCATACTCAGGCACAGCAGAAAAAACTCCTCTCTTCTATGTGCAATGGTGATCTGTGCCTTTACAAACTCGGGACCTCATTATTACAGTTTCTTCCATGTAAAAATGGAGCCATGGGAATGGAAAAACTCCAGCTGGGGTAAAACACAAGAGCCATCTGCTCAGCAGCAGGGACTTTGGCAGGTTCCTCATGGAGGCCTCCTTTCTCCCCAATGATCCCTTGAGGCCCAGCTCAGTTTTTTTGCCCAGCCCTCTACGGGGACAGGGACCATGTCTGCCAATAGAACACCCTTCAGACCATGGAAATTGCAGATCAATACAAGAAGGTTTAATTCATTCCCAGCCATTTTTTCATGTGCAGGAAAACTGAGGCTGTATTCACCAAAAGAACTTGTAGCATAACCCAGAACAAAAAATCTGCAAGATTGCTGAACTGCTTATCTCTGAGGGGCTCAGACAATGAAGGACAAAGCCACATGCGCTGAAGTTGTGCTGGAGCCCACTGGGAGGTGCTGAGGATTGGCTCCTGGCAATGGTACATACAGGTGTTCTGCTTCACTCCCCTCTCCTGACCTCAGAGGGACACCAGGAAATCTTATTCTCAAAACTAACACATCACAGAGCAGTCAATAAGAAATGCAGGAGAGCCCATACCCTTCCTCAGTTCATTTTACCAAAGGCACTGACTCCCTCCTCCTCTGACTTCCTGGGGAGCATTTTCGCTCCTTGTCATTTGCAATGTCTTCTAGGACCTGCCAAGACAGCAAAAAATCTTCTCCAAGCACTTAGCAAAGGTTTCTGCCCTGCACCCACGAGCATACCAAAACCAGCCTTGGCTCATCACCATGCTATCAGTGCACAGAGCCTCCTCTCCTGAGCTGCCACAATGACTGGAAGGACATTTGGTCCCCAAACCACTTTCCTGTCATGGCTTCCAATCAGTTTAATAAATTTTCATAGTCAGTTTGAAAAATTCAGCAAGAGGACACTGCCATTTTCCCCCCACCAGCTGTGTCTCACACTTTTGAATTTTGAGGAAGTTTAAAGCAAGAGTTAGGAATGAATCTACCCTTGTTTTAATCTGAAAGGCTTAGAAAGGTTTAATTTAGTATAAATAATTTTCTGTGATATTCATGATTTCATACTTTTAAAAGCATTTTTTTTTCTAGTACTTTCTAATAATTCAAAGTATCCCTAAATGCCTGGTTATCAGCTATATTATTCCTTATGGTGACCCCACATATATGGGATCACCAAAACTAGGGCTAAAAAATAGAAGTTTCTGCCAGAAAACCACACACAACCACAAACAGAGATAAAAGTGAACAGATTTATACTAGGGCATTTTTATTTTAGAGGTGACACACCTTGATCTGCTACAGTCTTTCAAGCAATTGTGAATATTTTTCTTCATTCTTTTTCTCCCAGCTATTCCTGCTCTGTGAATGCACAATATAATAATACAGGATGATACTTCTACAAAGTATAAACCCTTCTCTTTTCTCTCCTAAACTGTCAATTCTAGTTGCTGAATAAAATTATGATAAGTTTTGTCATAGTCTGTATATTAGCACTGGCTGATCAAAAGCAAACTTTGTAAAACAAATGTCAGTATAAGCATGTACATTTTAGGAAAGTTTAGACTTTGAACTGAAGGCACAAAAATTATATCTGCAAACTCATCTTGATATTTGGCCATACTTTGAATGAAGACAATGAGGGAAAATCTACACTTTAAATAGTTGCTTTGTTGTGCTTGATATTGAAATTCTGTGGACTTTCATAAAAGAAATATCAAAGCCAGAGAAGCAGCAAACAGAAAAAGCAAGCACCAAACTGTGAAATGACTTGTAGAGAACACACTGCATGAACTGTCTGTAAATTTTCACTGATGGAGGGAAAAACAAACCACAGTGGAAAACATAACTAAATAATCTCATTTATTGTTTTCAGACAGATTTATTTTCAACTAGACTCCTTGGGACCATCCTAAAACTACTTCTTAAAGGCTACAAGCTCTAGAGTTGCTGCAGGAAGGATTGGAAAGCACATTTGGCTCACAAAGAAACAAAATAATCTCTTTGAGTATCTCTGTAATACGTGACTCACAGCTGCAAGCTGGCTAGGCTAGATGCCAAGCCTCTGTCTTGAAATGGCTCATTTATGGGGAAAGTTGTGTCCTGAATTTATCTAGATCTCTTTTAAGAAAACATACCAAAATAACACCTTTGGCTGCAACTGTGCTCCATGTGTGGAGCCTAGTAAAGTGACTGTTTTGTTTTTATTTTGAAACTATGGCTATGGTCATTCCTGGACCCAAAATTCCACAATCTTTGTGGACTATCCCAAGAAAGCTAGCTGAATATTTTCAATTTCACTTTTTGCACTTTTTGTAAGAAAATTATTTGAATCTATTTAAGTATCTAAGAGTGAACTGAGCTTGTGAAGCTCTGATTTCTGTACATTCAAAGAGCTAAACATAAGATAGTGATACAAGTCCCTATTCAAATATGCATTTACAGCTCTCTGCTAAATACAATAAAGAACTCCCAGCAGACAGCATTTTTATTTATGTGTGGGTGTACTCCAGCTCTGCATTTCATTCTCAAAGCAGCATTTAACAATATTTACCCAGTCATTCCAGTCTTTTATAACACACATAGTTTTATTTCCAGATAAAATATCAACTTGGAATATCAATACTATAATATCCTTTCTAAAAAAACCAAAGTTTGCACTATCAGATTCAAGTATATATATAAAAAAAAAATCCTGCCACGTTATTTCTGATTTTTATGGAACACTGATACATATATGATACTTACTGACAGGCTTTCAGCTCTATCCTAGGAAATGACTGCAAATTCACTGTGTAAATGCAGTATCTGCAGCCTGTCCCAGCAAGCCCCTGTGCAGTGCAGCAGTGACTGGCCAGGCCTCTGCCCAGGGCACAGTCCTGCATCCTTTTCCAGGGGCTGGCAGTGGGGTAATCCCTGTCTTTCAGCCATGTGGCAGTATAATTTAATTTACCTTGAGCCCAGTCCTGATAGCATCTCATGATAAAACCTTGTACTTCCCCCCACATGGCCCAAGCAACACAGGTAACCAAGGCTGCAGCTCTAATCCCAAAATGAGAAAGTGTGATGCACAGTAAAACATCCTGAGAGCAGCAAGTATTTAAGGGCACTTTTTCCTGTCCCACTTTCTCACTGAAGAGCGCATCTGTGTTCTTGCTTTAGCTCAGATGGGGAGAGAAGATTTGAATTGAACTTAGCTGTAGACCCTGCTGCCTCATCTTTGCTTCACATAGCACTGTCCAAGTACACAGACTAGATGAAACAACTGGAAAATATCGTCCAGCAGTGCACCTACAATACCCCCAACAGCACCAGAGATTTACCACACTGGCCAAGTTCAGACAAGTCCAAATAAAATCATGAAAAATGCATAATAAGGATGTCAGGTCTTTCTCAGCAACTGTTCTGCTCTGCAGACCTGCTCTTGCTGAACTGCACTACTGACTGATGTGCAGCCTGACCAGCAGGGTTTCAGACCTCAGGGGCATTTTGCTACTGAATGCTTGCCAGGCAGAATTTGTATTTCTTATCACATAAACCACCAAGACTAATCCCATTGTGTGATGGACATTTGTTGCATCTTCTGCTCAGCATCATATGAGTTTCTTGGACAAAGTCCATCATTTAGATGTTGGCTAGTGCACATGCTTATTTTCAAAGGAGCTTTTAATCCACTTAAGTTTAAAAGATATATTGGTTTAATTATTGGTTTATTTTCTGGTTTATTCCTACCCTTTGATGTTACTGGTTATTACAAAGCTCCTATAAGGGGCTGTTAATTACTCATGCCATTAAGAGATCTATCAAACTGTGATTTAAGGCAGCACATACATTGCTTGATGAAGGGGAAATCAAATTCTTTTTCACTCATTAAACAAAACAGAACATTCTGCAAAATGTTTTCATAATGGTGACATGAAAAATATGTCTGCATTGGGACTGTCTGAAGGAACATAAAGCTGAGGAAAGAAAAGAGGTGAATTTTCAGAGTACCACTATCTCATGGCTGTGGAAGTGTATCTGGATAAAAACACCACAGGATACTTCAGCAGGGGAGACCCACAGGGACGGAGGTCTGGTGTGCTGAAAGAGCAACACTCAAGAAGCTTTCAAAGCAACTTCATATCCTCACTGTAAGAAGGCAGAGAATGGTGTTTAAGCTCCATCCTCAGCAGGAGAATTAGTCTTGTGCATGGTGTGGAGTTACACCTCTTTCTTAGGAAAGATGGCAGGTAACAAGGTTTGTTCCTCAGGCCTTGCACACTGGAAAAACGCATTGTTTGTGCCAAGGAGAAGAATTGAAAAGCTTGTTGTGCATCCATTTGCATTACTTTGCAATGCTGAATGGTGCTTGCTAACATATGACTTTTCTGTTGAGAGAAAATCAATAGTCTACAATTATTTTCAAACCTCTATAGGATCTGCTATCACCATATGCAAAAATTTGGAAATGTTGACTTTTCTTCTAGACAGATGAAAAGTAGACAGCAGTTATAAGCATGTCTAGATTTAAAATAGTAATTCAAAATCTGCCTATGAATTTAGTAAAAAAGGCATTCGATCTCAGTGGAAGACCTGATGAAAGGATTTTTTTTAATATGGTAACAAAATGCAGACTGACACTGAAAAGTTGAGAGCCAAGTGATAGGCTCGCAAATGAAAGAGGTCAAATTTTAGGAAGCTGAATAAATGTGAAAGACTGAAAACAGTAGGCGTTGCTCTCTAAAGCAGATTCTTAATATTTAGAAACCAAAATGCAAACTTAAGTTCAGTCCAGATATTAACCATAAAAAGCATTAAAATGATGAGGCCATCAAATTATAATTCCAAATCTATTCCAAATTATATGTGCTTTCACAAATCCACTTGCAAATACAGCCTATAGCTTTTGGCACTTAAAGCTCCCACGGAGGCCAACTCTAAAAAAACCCCTCTCATATCTCTTAAAACGGTCCAAAAGAAAGATTGTGCACCTGAACACAACCAGCTTATTTGAGTGAGTGCTGGCAAAGTTGCTAAGAACTTAGAAATAAAAATTTTCAGGGTACATCCTATTTCTGCAATTCCCTCTCACAATCTGAAGATGCTCTCACATCTTTCTGGCATAAGCCTCCTCCAAAGGATTGCACTGAGAGCAGCTCTCCTAGGTCCAGGTTACTTTAGATTTCATAAGGCAAAGCCAGTGCTTCACAGCTTCTCCCTTTAAGGGAGATTAATGAAGCACCTGGTGTGGCTGTGTAATAAGAAACTTTTTCAGCTTCTGGATGGCTGGAAATGTAGCTAACCTAGACTGAATATACTCTAATGGTTCAGTATATAGTGAACCAGGTGAGCATTACAGACTGAGTTTCATTCAAATCATGTGAATCCTACAGTCCTTAGAGCACTGAGTAAGCATTTAACCTTTCCTACTGCTGGTGTGTGCAACCACTGGATTCTTAAAATGCAAGAGGAAGAAGTAGTTAAATCATTTGCCCTATATTCCCCAAAAAGCTTCTTTCCCAGGAGACACTATTAGCTCTGACACTGTATCTGACCCACAGCTCCAGCCTTACCATTTCACATGGTGTCAGTGTGTTGACAGCAGGTACTGGTATTCAGCACCCCTTTACTGAGATGAAACTCTGCTTCTGTTTCAGCTGACATGCAGAAAGCAAGCTCCAGAGCTAACAGAGCCTGTTGGACATAATTTCCTGAATGTCAGCCAAAACATACAAACCTAATCCAGAAATGGCCAAGATATTGCCTCTCACATCCAAACATTGTTTGAGGCCATTAGATACGCCTGCTATGCACTTTGATGGAAACCAAATTGCACCCACTGTCACGTGGAGTCTGCAGGTCATCCTTTACTGTTGGAAAAGCATGCAATCTGTATTTTAAAAGTTCCACAGTGTTATTTCTTTTTGGGCTACAAAACATATGTAAAATTTTCACACGATCCTTTTTTTTTTTTTTGGCGTGCCAGGAAAGCCCCATCTCTCCTGCGGCCTAAAGCAATGTCTGTGTCTTTCCCTGTCAGTGCTGTGACTGTGACATATAGTGGCTATATGAAATGTCCCCAGAAAACACCTCTTCACACTGTCTTCCTTGCTTTTGATGTAAATTGTTAAAAAAGGTAGTTCACTTTAGGTCCTTCTGACTTTGGAAGTCAGGGGCTTTATACAAATGTAGCCACTCTCCAAAGCTACTGGTTTGATTGTCCTGCCTTCATCTTATTTCTCACTTTACATTGGTGTTTTGTCTCTGGATCAGTGTATTCACTTTGTCTGAACAATTTGGAAAAAAAGAATTGAACATTTTTTTACCATAAAGAATGAACATTAAAACTGAGTGTAGCTTGGGGGGGTTACATGGGCAGGAAGGGTTGTTAGGAAGCTCTGTTTGGAAGGGATTGCACATTTCTGGCTCATTTAACTATAAATGGGGAAAATGCATATTCTAAAATAGATTATTCTAAGTTTGCCTTTTTTTTTTAAAAAAAAAGAAGTCTATTTAAACATGAATAATTTTCTGTAACAGCCCTCTTAAACATGAATACATATATTCTTTGATGGGTAATAAAACTATTATTCCATGGCATTCCTCTAATTTCTGGACTTGAAGTGACTTCAATGAGAACAAAAAAATTTTGGTCATGTGAGCAGAGAATGACTTAAATACTGTAGTATTTTTATCTTGATACATGTAATATATATATTCTGCCCCATATTTGTGTCTGTTGGTAGATACCTGGGTCTGTGTATCTGTAAGAAATATATTAGACTCCAAAATAGGTAAAGATTTTAAATATAGAAATTAGGCCAAAAGCACCTCATCAGATTAAACCACTTTCAGGCCTCTTCCCTAAATGAATGCCAGTTAGGAGGAATTTGCCTGTAATGATGCCCAAGCTGAATCAACAATCATTAACTACAAACAATTTCCAAATCTGTTCCATTTTCCCAGACCCAGAACATTCTTTCAACCGAACTGAGTGATTTTCCCTGAGCACAATGGATTGACATAAGGATAGGTTTAGAGTACATCATTTAACAAACAGTTTATTAAAGATGTATCTCTTGTTCTGTCACGGCAATGAAAGCCATTACCAACTGCATGTGTTAATTTTGCAACAGACCACAGCGGAGATCTGTACAACCCATTAATCTAACAGGGGTTTTCCAGAACTCCTCTTTCCATTCTTCATATCTGTAAAAACATATCACTTCTTATTAAACAAACCATGAAAGAATTTTGATAGCTGCAAGCTACAACTACTCTCATTTGTTTATTTAGAATGCTGCAGGAACCAGTGCTAAAGATTAGTCACAGCAATACTGATGATAACACGTGAAGAAAAGGCATGTATTTGGTCTACAATCACAGATGGCTAAATGTATTTGTGAAAGCTGCCAAGCACAATGAAACAAAGATGTGGTGGTTGTAACAAGCAAAGTGCAAAAATGTCAGGAGTTCTTATCAGAAAAGCCAGCATGCATGAAGTCAAACTCACATGACAAGGTGAGGGCACATGAACAGCTACAAAGCACAAGCAGTTGTGCTTTCCAGCCCCACAGAAACACAGGCACCTGAAGTGAACCAACCTCATCAGCTGTGCTTGTTGTCTTCTGCTTAAATTACCCACCCACTGAACACTGCTGCAAAGATCCTATTATTGGGTTCAGTGCCTGCTTTCAGACTCTACCTTGTACAAATCATGTTATGTTGTCTAAAAGAAGACCAAAACACAACTGGACAAAAAGCAACTTTCTATGCCAGGGTTACCTGAGCTGCTGACCCCCATGCATTGGAAAGGAGCAGGTGTTATTTCACAAAGTCTCAGACTTACACTTAACTCCATGTGCATTGGTGAATTTTCCCTTCACAAGTGGTTAGAAGCATTTTTGAAGAGAATGGTTTCTTTCTCCTCTTCTCATATTATACCCACAGAAAATCGTTTAAAAGAATCATTGGTGGACATGTAATGATGTAATGTGATAGTACAGTGGCTGAAAAATTAGTCACAGTCAACTGCCTGAATTCTGCAAAACAACATCCTGGCCAAACATAGCTCTTGGGGCTCCAGAGGAGACAAGTGGAGAGGGGCAGGGTTATAGCCATGAGATACATCAGAGCTAGCTGCAAATAAGAATGAAAAGGTCATTTCTTGATGCTTATGGTTCCTCCAGAAGCAGTTAGAAAAGTTAATTATTCAGAGTAGTCTTGAGAAAACCACTGTCAGGGTGAAGGGAATCATGCACTGGGATGATGTCTGATGATAATGTCTAATACCAGATATATTAAGACCAAATATGGTGTAATTTCTTGATTAGACTTGGCCAAAGGGGTGATTGCACCTGTAAATTTAGCTTATGATGAACGGAATACTAACAACAATCATTGCTTTAAACCACTAGGAAGTCCAAGCCATACCAAGGAAAAGAAACAGCCAATCTCCTGAAATCATTAGATAAAGTTCAATGTGAGACACTGACCCTTGGTCAATACAGCAATTTGTTACAGGCATACAGGGAAACTAAAAAACTAGATGGGTTTGCTACACAGAAAATGCAGGAAAAGCCCCATATTGCACTGCTGAAAATCTCTTACTGAGAACAGAGGGCTGGCAGCATTGAATAGCTTTTGAAATATTCCTAATAGGACCAGAGTAAAGGCTTCATTTTTTTTCATCAGTGCCTCCAAAACAGCTGCAGCAGTTTATGATGCTTGTGCTTATCTTAAAGAGCAACATCAACATATCAGACTGAATTCTTACACCATGCTCCCAGGTCTGTCACTAACAATTGTGAAAAATGTCAGTAACATCTATGTGGTGAGTTCATTTGCTTCAAGGCACTCTGGAAATGTGAAATCCAGTACAAATACTGAATGTGAGCAAGTCAAAACCCTGGCAAGAGACCACGAGGAGGCAAGAATAAAATTTTATTGGAAAGAAAGCCCTACAAACGTTAAGAAAGCAGAAATGTGACTTATGTCACAGGAGATAGCTAAGAGCTCTTCTATCTTGTGAGTTGAGAAGCTGAGAAAGATACACCCTGAGTGAGTTTTCTTCTGGCCAGTAAAGGCCCTTAAACCCTTTTTAGAGCAGCCAGAGTCATACATTCCCTGAGAAGCCTTGCACACAAAGGGTTGATGACTTATGGGCAAAAAAAGGGGCAGAACAAAGCCATATTTTTCGTTTACTTTCACAAACAAACTTAACTTTTCACAGGCTGAAAAATCTGGGATCAGGGGCTAATGTAAGTAACCCAAGAAGTTCAACACCAGTCAGAGATGCTGGCTGCTGGAGACTTATTGGGAAAGGATCAAGGATGTCTTCTCTCTCTGGCTTAATGACTTCAAGCTGATTCAGCTGCTGTGCACATGCCTCCTAACAAAGCACCAAGGGCATATCTTAAAAGTGTCTGACAATCAGCAGAACTAGTGAAAGCCATGGAGAGCACAGCAGAAGAGAATCCTGCCAGCACGACAGAGCAGCCATCCTGAGGGCTGCAGAGACTCATGATTTTACTGTGGAAGTCATCAAACAGGAAGCCTGCAAGACTTTGCCAGGCACGAAATTGTGCCAGGGGACTCCAGCATGCACAGAGGCTTCTGTTCTGCATATTGAAGACAGAAGCAAAATAAAAACCTGCAAGAAACATGAGACAAGACTTCTTTCACCTTCAAAGAGGAATGGGTTTCTTTTAACTCCTGGTGCTAGGCATTGAAACAACAGGTGAAACTGCAACCACAGGAACTTCTGAGGAATGATGCCTGCAGGCAACTCCCTCAGAACTGTCATCCTCCCCCTATCCCCAGAGCTCTCAGAAAAGAGGAATCTTTCAGCATAAGATAAGAGTCAGCAAATTAAAGCTCTCATGGACCAAAGGAAAATAAAGCAAACTCTACTATGGGACTCACATTAAGCCTTTTTTATCTCTTGTTATCAGAGGAACTATCTTAAAAATCAATAGTGATCATAATTGTTATGCTACCATGTAGAAAGGAAAGCTTTTGTAGTGAAATCTTAGCCCAATCCATTTAGTGATTAGCAGCTCAAAAGTGGCACTTTCAACTCCATCCAGACATTCAGCAGCATCACTGCATGAGCCCTGTTAAGTGTCCCAGCCCATCTTGCAAGAATGCTCAGTTCAGATTTGTTCCCTCAAAAAGGCACACTAAAGTCTAGGAACAAACCTACTGTAGGGCTACTGGGATGGAAATCCTCAGTTTTGTAATTATTGCCTGTCTGTTGTGGTCCATGGACTCCCACACTCCCAGTACCGACCTGAGGCCACTCTTTCCATGCAGGTCAGGGCTGCATCTTTTCCTTCTCCTGAGGCCAAACCTCAGGAGGATGAAGGCATATACAGGAATCACCAGATCCACACCTACCAAAATAAACCAAGGAAATAATTCAAAGACCTATATAAAATTTTTTATGAATGACGTCACTACAAAGTGGCTTTTAGGGATATGAAACACAATGACTGAAACATAAAATCAAATAAGCAGTATTGGTTTACATATCAGTTCACTTCTTATAATTTAATTTCAGTTTCTTAAATTAGTTGTATCCTCTCTGTTGTGAGAGCTCAAATAAAAAAATAATTATCAGACATTTATGGTTGTTAATCATGAACACTGAGCACTGGGACACAAAGACTCAATTTTGGTTGCCTGTTTCAGCTGACACTGCACCAGCTCTCTAGGGTAGCTCAATGTACTACACTATTATACTATACTCTTAGTTTCCCAATGGGTTCTAATTGCAATAATTTAAGCTACCCTCTCAAGCCAGAAACAGGTGTGAATTAATTTTTCTGATCAAAGTTTAAAAAAAAAAAAAAGCTTACTTTGCTACAATTCTGCTTTGTTTTCTACATTGCTAAAAGAATATGGATTATTCTTATTTTCATATTTGGAATTTACTGTAGTAAAATTACAGATGTAATAGAAAATACTGTAATAGAAAATACTAGTGAAATGTTTTCCTTGCTGCCAAAGAAAAAAACCCATAAAATTAGCACTGCAATTGTTGACAATTTTTAGACCATACAGGTGCGAGAGAGGAGGTGAAGATGAGATTGTGTTTTCAGATTCCATTGGAGAAAACAAGAGTAATCATCATATAAACGAGTGTATTTTTCTCAGTTGTCAGAGTTACAAGTCCCCCTGTGTTAACAAATGGAAAAGAGCACATTCATTGCAGTCAATCTAAAATAATCCCAGTGTGAAGGATGGCAGCAGGAGCCCTGCTGGGACCATGCAGACCCCAGTGGTCACAAGTGCAGAGGAGCCCACGATTGCATTTAAATGACAATAAAGCTGCCAGCATTGCTGTGCCTGGGAATGAGAGTTTGCACTGCAAAACAGCAGAATATTGCACCTGCACTCTGATGGCTGTTCACTTGAATGTTTGAAGTCTTAATGATCTAGCTAAATCATTAAGCTGTTGGAAAAATGATTCATGCCTTAAGTCCTGACATATGGAATAGCTTTCCTACTGTCCATCTCTCTCAAACTTAGAGTAATTTGAAAATGATCCATCTTCTCTTGATCTTTAATATACTCATTTGTTCCATGATCTCATAGCACTTGTATTTGTTGATTGAGGAAGCTCAGTGGTATGAATTAAATACTAATTGCTCACAGAACAGAAACTGCTAGAGAAAGTTTCCAGCTCGTTGAAATGCACAGATCTGTATCCCAGGAGTATATTACTAGAAACATCTTCGTTATGTTCATGGCTTAACTGTGTCTTAAACTTTCCCAATTAATAAGATTTCATAACCCCTGAGGTTTATGTGCAAGACAAAATTGTCAGTGAGTTTTGAATCTTGGATACTCAAGAAAAGTAACTACTTTGGCTAATAAATCCCTCAAGTAACAATTAGTCTTATCATTGTAATATACATAGTTTATGATTCCAGTAAAATTGCCAAATGTCTTCTTTTATATATTCAGACAGCCACAGGCATAATTCCTAGGAACACAGAAATTTGCTTTGCCTTCTGAACATGCAGCCAAGAGGGTTTTTGGCCAATTAAAGCCATGTCCCTCATAGAAGTGACCAGTGCTCCTTGCTACTGCACCAACAGAGCCACAAGGCTGCCACCAAGTCAAACCCCCAGAGCTTCCTCCAAAGCCACTGAAATGAGGAACAAGCTTTTCCAGGTACAGAACCTAGAGATTTTTAAATACACACATACATATATTTAACAAAAAAGGGATGAGAAAGAAAGAATGTATCCTTCATCCTTCATATACTTCATCCACACCCCTCTTGTGCCTGCCGCCAACACTGTGACCAATGCACCCAGTTATGGAAAGACTGACTGACAAAACTCTTCCTCTTCTCATGTGAGGACAGTGGGTTTGCACACAACATAGGAGAAATCAACACTATGCCCATGGTTCAGTTGGGCTATGAGATTTTTTTTTTGAAGTCTCTACTGCTCACCAGCTAAGGAGAACACTGCTTTAACAAAACATAAAATGAAAGAACTCAATTTCAGCCTATTTTGTGTTTATGTCCACACACAATACTGATTTATTCCATTTAATAATTAATGTAGTGGTTGTTTAAATAAAGTATTTCCCAGCACTTTGAAAAGGAATTTGGAGTTGTCACAGGCTTTGTTCGAGCACTGATGAATATTTGACCTTGTGCAAGGTACAGTGGTAAAGAGATCTTATACATTTACCTGTCTGCAGTGCAGGTTTTCACATTTTTACAGAACAGTGACTCAAATACCTCCAGCAGAATCAATAAGGCAGGATTGAGAATAGAATCACAGAATGGTCTGGGTTAGAAGAAACCTTTAAACATCTTCTCCAATCCCCCTGCCACACACTGGGGTATCTTTCACCAGGATCAGCTTTCTCAAAGCCTGTCTGACCTGGGACTTTGAACAACCTGATCTGAGGAGTGAATTAGTAACAAAAATATTCACTTCTTAGTAGACTCTGCAGTTCTTAGCTTATACTAGAATTTATTAGAATTTGCTATAGCTTCAGTGAGAAAATACTCAATAAAGAACTGAGATAGCTTTAGTTTATATTAAAGCTATATTGTCAAGGAAAAACAGAATGAGTTTTTTTCTCCTGTATTTCCAGCAATTCTTCCTTGTCCCTCCCTCAATTAGAAGAGTGAACCTTGACTATTTACTTTTCTATTTCAGCTTTGCTTTCAGGGTCTTTTTTGGGTTTTTTTTGTTTGTTTTTGGTTTGGATTTTTGGTGGGTTTTGTGTGTCCCCCTTTTTAAACTCGGGGTGACTGTTTCAACCTGAGACTTAAAACAAGTGCAGTAACCCCTTCAGCAGTGAAAGCATTTATATTCAGGTTGGATCTTTTAGCGTGTTTGCTTTTAAACCCTATTATTTGTCTTGAAAAAAATCTTACCCATCCATGTCTTAAATTGATTCACAATCCTCTGAAAATTGCCATTCCTGACAATGCAGCTGATGAGCCATTTACTGCCCTTCAGGTTTCTGAGGTTTACACCAATATCAGTTTTATGTGCCTCTTAATTATCTTCAGCTTTATAAAAACCCCTAGTAACACAGTTTAAGATGTACTAGATGCACCTGAAAGGGGGAAAAAACCCCCCAGTCAAGCTAAGCTTGAATTCTGAATGCCAGTTTTACAGACTCAGCAGCAGCTTTTTCTTTATTAGCTAAGGATCACAAGGCCACTTTTGTATTTAGCTGCATTTTAAAAATAACAAAAATAGTCAAAATAAAATGAAATCAAATATTTTCTCCCAAATATATATATATATATATATATATGCTGACCAGACAGACACAGTGCAAACCAGATTTTGAAGATATAAATAAAATTTGTGAACATTCTGACCTTTCAGTCTACTCTGCTTTGTCTTTTGAGGCACCTCATTTCTAAATAAGAAAATAGACCTGGGATCTCTTGGGCAGAAAAAACGGAGTACAATTTGCTCTTTAATAGTACACATTGCTCCAGGTTTATTGATATCTATCTTCTATGACTCAAAAGCCAATAAATATTCATGGGGCAGTATTGTATTAATTAGCTTAACCTGCAATCAAAAAAATATTTTTGAGATTTATAGTGTGATCCTGGGAAATGCCCCTGGCCTCCAAGTATGCAAAGGAAAGAGCAACATACTTCACATGGCAGCCAAATCTGTCCTGGAAAGGAGCTCTGCTGAGTCCTGACTGCCATTAAAAGCAGACTATTTTAAGAGTAAAAGATCATAACATCTGCTCTACCCCCACCTTGTACTTTTTTCCAGTGTTCATTTTCTAAATCCTTTCTTCCCTAGTAATTAATGAAAACATGAATTAGAGCCAAATTTTAAAATATGCAGATTTTTGTCACTAGAAAGTGTTAAGATGAGAATAGAGAGAAACTCCTCTATGCCCTCATGTCCATTTCTAGCCCACAGCTCCATGCTGCAGATGCCACCCCCACAACAAGCCAAGGGTCTGCTCTATTACCATTTGTCCCCTTTTGCCCTTGTTTCACCTCTGTGTCATCACTTATCACTTTGGCCATGGCTAACACTTGGCCTAGAAAGGATATCTACCATTTCCATTTCCATCCCTTAGTCCTGAAGCATGGCAGTGGCACCCACCCTCCAAAGAGTCTGAATACTTCAGCATTTGTCCATATAGACATAACTGAGGTATTACTGCTTGAGATGTGGGATCTGACACAAAATATAATACATGGACCAAAACCATCCTTTCAAACAGATTCTTAACTCTTGGGTTTCAGCTGTCACACAAAGGAGACCTTCTCACCTGTTTTCAAATAAGCATGGCAACACACTCAGCCTCTCAGCAGCATCATGCAGGAGAGCTCACATAACACATGTTTTTCTTCAAGGAAGTTCTGAAGAGTGTTTTAGAAGAAATAAAATCTGATTAGCAGGTCTAGAATGAATAAACTTTTTTTTTCTTTTTTTTTTTTTTGAGAGACCTTAGTCCAATTAGGCAGATACAGTGCAGATCCTACTGGATCAGCAAAACTGTTTAGGAATGTTTCAAGGACACTTGGCAGCCAGAAGCACACATGCATACTCACACATTCAGGAACTATTTCCTTGCAAAATTTTGGCTTTTCTAATGAAATGAAAAAAACTCTTAATATTAAATTAATATTAAATTAATATTAAATTAAATCTAAGCACAAAAGAAATGAACAAAACAGCAGTATTAAGGTTCATATAACCCTATTTTAATTGTATACACAGTATTTTCTACTTATACTTTATTAAGTATCTATCTAAATAATCGGCTTGTGATAAAAACATGCCTCAGAAAAGAAAGGATGGCAAAACATGGCTTTTGGAAATTTGATGAGTTAATTTCTTACCTTTTTCATTTCAACATCAATGTTTCAATATTCTGTGAGATTTAATAAAATTTCATATCCCTGAAAGAATGAGAATAAACATAACTAGTAGAGATTAAGATATAAATTTTCTTAATTTGCAGCTATGTTGCTTTAGTTGATTGGGTGATGGGGTTAATACACAGAGACTGTAGAAATTCATAAAACTGTTATTTAATAATATAACAAGTTTTCAAATAGCAATTTCAAGCATCAGTTTGAAACCAATTCCCACAGCTATTATTTAAAGCATATCCAGAATTGTGCTAATAACCATTCTTCAGTGCTAAGTAAGCCTCAGGTATTTAATAGTAGTGTAAAAAGTACAGTAATTTTTAGGTTCCTAAAGCTAACTTGCACCACAGCCTCCCCTTAGGAAGAAAGTCTGAACCAGCACAGCACTAACCTTCAGCATGGCAGCAAATAATACAATTCCTTCTCCAACCAAACCATAATTTCTCAAACATAGGCAGGAGAGAACAAATCTTCTGATCATAAACCAACTTCCAAGATCACATTGTCCATGCAAGAAGTGCTGGAAAATTGAAGGGAAGAAGAGGGGCTGTGAGGGCTGCTTGCAGGTGTGCTGTGACAGTGGGGGACCAACACCACTGAGAGATGGCTCTGCCCAGACCTGCTTTGGAAGCCCCTCCAGCCTCGTGCTCTGCCATGGCTGCTCTGCTCTGTACTGCTCCTGGCAGAGCAGAGCCTTACAACAAGCCACACGTTATGGTAACAGCTTGTCATGGGTTGCAGTGCACAATGTAATCCAAGGTGTGTTATTTTATCACCATCTGTTGGAACTGGAATGAGGAGAAGTGATGCAATCTTGTGTTGATAAGGCAGCTGATAAGAAACCAGCAAGAACAATTTCCTTATCTCTGCCATGACCCATCCTCCCTCCAGGGAGGGGTTTTCTGCTGATGGGCCATTGAGTCCACTGATAAGCTTATCATCCCATTGGAAAATGCTCCATCAAGGGGGAGGAGCCAAGCCCCTCTACCTGGATAAAATCCTGAGATTTGGGGCACCAAGCAGCCTTTCTTCACTGGACTCCCAGAGGAAGACCAGGCCCATCTATCACCACTGGACCTTCAGTGGAGGGCTGCACCTTTCTAAAGGATCTCTGCTTCAACAGAGCCACAGCTGCTACTCCAAGAGGACTGCAGCCACCAACACCCTGACTAACAGGGTGTCAGGTTGTATTCTGACTTTGTCAGTGGCACTCTTCTTGTTTTGTTTTTTTTTTCTATTTTTCCCTTTTCCTAATAAATTGTATTTCTGACTTGGAGTCTCTCACTGGTTTTGCTCTCAAACCAGAACACAGCTCCTGAGCTATGTGTCTGGCGTATGACCCCAGAGGGGCAGTGAAGCTGAGGCTCGGGCACTGTGGCCCGTGGCACCTGCTGAGCATCACTGTGTCCACTTGGAAGGGCACTGGTGAGCCTTTGTGCAGTGTAACAGGTGCAGCTGGCAGTTTTGTTTGTTTACACTGGAGAAAAAGCTGTTTGTAGAATATCTATGAAATGGTGAATGACCCCCAAACGTGATTGTAAGGTGCTAATGGAGTGACCTCCGCAGCAGAAAACATCAGCATACCCAGCACTGATTGCAACATTTGCACTCCTGGTTAGAACAGCAGGCACAGAAAATACCAGCCCCAGAGGGATTCCTCTCTTCCCTTCCAACCTGCATTCAGGCCAGGGAACCCTCCTGTGCATACATGATCTATCAAGGTACTTTGATAAAAGCAAATGCTGATGGTGCTCCATCCCCCCACTGTTCTGCTGAACTCCTAACATTGAGGGCATGGCTGTTTGCTTCCATGTCTCCCATCTTGCCCATGCATCAAAGAGGCATCAAAAATCCCTGGCTCCAGCTGCCCAGGACTAGGAAGCTGTTGGAAAGGCCCTGCTGCCAGCCAGGGAGGCAGAGCAGCCAACCCAGCTAGAAACAATGGTGCAGAGGGCAGGGCAGCTCTGGACACGCCAAGGATCCAGCTCACCAGAGAGGGCTGGGACACAGGCAGGGAGGAAATCTGGATGGGTCACTTTGGGTCACAGACCATTTTCACTTATTTTGATCAAAGGACAGCAGAGTTGGCATTTAGCAATAATTTGTTGAGCCAGCCTGTGAGATGCAAGAATATCTTCCATTACTCAGAATGTAACTGTAATAGCAGCTCTGACTGAGAAATCAAGTTATAACTATGACATGCTGAGTGCTCAAATAACTGTTATTTTGACAGACTGGCCCAGATTTTCATCTCATTTCTTGAGAGAAATGCTGTATTATTTCATGAAAGAACTCCTGCAGTATCCATTTATGTCAAAATAAGAACATAATGTAGACTTGCAGTCAAGGATAATCAAAATTTCTCTCAAAAAGAATCCTGTGTTACGCTTGCATCTTGAGAAATCTGCTAGAGTTGGGGTCAAAATTTCCAAGATTGCAGTTTGTGAAAGAATATTTCTTTGTTTCTTCTTCATGTATTAACAGAATTATAATTTGGTTTTTTATGTTTTCAAAGGCAGACATAAATTTATTTTATTTCTGCCTTTGCAGTGTAAAGGAATGGGTACAACGCTATCAAACTTTAAGCAAATGCAGGGAAAGCAATACCAACCTTTTTCTTTTCCTGGAGACTTTCAAGTAATTGAAGAGCTAGGACAGAAGAAAGGTGTCTCTCTCCTTCTTATCCAAGAGAAAAAAAGATGCAACTAACATTTCTCCAAATTCCTGCAGCCATTTAAATCTTTAACTCTTTTGAATTTTGATAATTATATACACATGGCAGTGATAAGTAGAAGCCTGGATTAGATTTTCATTAGCTGTAATTCCATCCTAAGACCTAGAATCTCATACTACAGACACATTGTAAAAAAACCACATTTGGTTTAGCTCATGTAGGACTGAGCCGTTGAAGTGAAAAACTGTGCTACAAGTCTTCCAAGAACAGGCTGCTAGAGAATGATGTTTTTGTTATTTCCTGCTGCAACAGAAATATTATAAAGAGTGAGCTGAATGAGCAGAAATGCTACAAAACCACAGAACTACTTGGTCTTTGGACATTGCACTCAGGTGCACAGCAGAAGCAAAAGGTATACCCTGGGCCTGGGGGGGAAGAGCAGCCAAAATGGAAAATGGTAGCCTGGATTTCAGAGTGTGTTTTGCAGGAAACTGAGGCTTTTTGTGTGTATCTAGAGTAGTTTTATTCATCTTTTACCTAAAAATTGAGTAACTTCTGAATGCCATGCTCTATGTAGAAACTCAATAGTGGCTCTGTATGAATTTTCTAAGGTGACATGCAGTGTATTACATAGCTCAGTTCTCATGAAACATTTGTAAGCTGCTTACAGATAATACATCTTGAGAAAATATGCAGTATCCAGGTTCCTTCAAAAGAAAACAACTTCATTTCTACTCCGTGACCTCTGTAGTTACAATGTGCCAAGTTTAGCAGTTACCAGTCCATTGCTAATGTTTACTGTACTAAAATCCAGATGTGCTACTACTGCTGGTCAGCAGCAGGATTCCCAAGGTCCATAAGAGCCATATTTTAAGCCATATGTTTCTTGATGGCAAGAGATCAAAAGGTGACTGCAAATACTATGTCAGAAAAGCAGCAGAGCTAAAAAAAAGCAAACATTTTTTTAAAGCATCTTTCTCTAAAACAAGTAGAGCTCATGTACCAAGAATATTTTAGAATCATAACAAGTGCCATATGGTTAGCTAATATCTGATGTGCACTGTTGTTTTAGCACTATTATTTATGCTTTGCACTATACTCTAGCAGACGAGCCAATACACTCTGCTTTTAATTTGTCCTATTCCTGACTGTATTAATTTTTTATCAATTAATAAACTTTGCACACATTTCTACAGTCCTTACAGTGAGTCAGCACACCTGATCTTGTTCTGTCAGGAGACTATAACAAAGTAGGAAACAAATATGAACATGTATCCAGCTATTGATCCTTTCCCTACAAAAGCTGTTTCTCTGGCTCATATTCTGCCTGTACTTGGCCTGGTATTGGCTGGGTGACTTTTCCTAATTCCCCACTTCAGAGCTGGGATCAGCAAACAGGGGAATGCCCTGACCACCCCTGCAGCTGTGACCTCCAAGAAGTTCCTCTCCCACCAACTGGAGGATTTCTGCCCCAGGCTCCCAAAAATACTTGCAAGACCTCCCTGTCTGCTGTGCTGCCCTACTGCCTTGTGTTATGAACTTGCAAGGCAGTCAGGCTTCTCTGAAAAACCCACATTTTTTTAGTAAACTAGTATGGGACCAGATTAGTGACAGCACAATCTCCTAAAGGGCGCAGCAAAAACTCCCTATGGACTACAGCTAAGACAGCCCCATCTGAGAATCTTGTCCCAAATATTTGATACATATAGGGCCAGGGCATGTGAAGCCTGGGGAACATTAATCCCCATCTGTCAGGACAGAGCAGTGCCTGCTCCCAAGTGGTCTGGCCCCATGCCACAGAGCACAGGTGCCCGGCAGTAACAAGTTTGTGGCCAGCCTGCAAAGCAGCATTGCTTCTGCAGGAGGTTCTGCTCACGTGCCAGCCCTGAGAAAACAGCCAGAGAGAAGCTGAGTAATGGTGCTGGAGGTGGTATAAATTCTTCACTTGGTCTCTAATTGTCAGCAAAGCTGGACAATGATTGTAGGCTCTTAAACATAAAAAAGGATATCAGATACTGGCTTTTGCTAAGGAACACCGGCCTGGACTTAAGCATGTGCACCAGCAGCCTGTGAAGTGGGTTGGAGACAGAAGTGCCAGCTGGCTACAGGCAGTCCTTGAGTTTGCCCTTGAGAGCCTGGGCTGTCTGTGCACCCCTTCCTTTCTCCACAGAGCATCACTCCAAAGCAGTCTCACTGGCCAGATCAGTGGGACAGCTGCATCCCTGCCTGCTGCTAGTGGGGAGCTGCAGCACTGCAGCTGGTAACACTTGCTGCACGACTCCCTCAGAGCTGCTTCTGCCCACAGTTTGAAGATACCCCTATTGGGAGCAATTTTATAGCAATGCACCCTCTCTAATTCTTAATTCCTTTACTTTTCAGAAACTACTTACCACACAGTTATTCCATACCTGTAGAAACATCTATACTGCAATAGTTACAGAGCAGATTACAGTGGAATTAATTTTGCCTAGTACAGAGCACTAAATGGCAGTATTGTTTTATAGTGAAATCCATTTTGTTACAAATAAAATAGGTCTCAGAGAAAAAAAGTCTGCCAGTAATTGACCATCTCTGTCAAATTTTGGAGAACAGAGTTTAACATTCCTCTCTACACATGCACATTATTCCTTTTGGATTGTGTTCTTATAGCCAATCCACCATGGGGCCACACCCAGGGTCTATAATTTCAATGGAGCGACCTTATGATTACCTACATGAACTTGCAGGAGTTTAATCTTTCCCAGTGACTTTTTTGTTACCTCACTTCCCATTTATTGGAGATTGTGAATATCACATATTAATAAGGTGTTCATCTTTGCCTTGTTTTAACTTTTTCAAACTATGGTCATTGCACAGCCCCATGGCAGTTTTGTAAACGTTTTTCTGCTCAGCACCAGAATTTTCCTATGGCTTAGTATCCTGTATAGCAAGGTAGCACAGGGATAGTCTTGTTCCTGCAGTCTCAGAACTGGCTGTTGCTGACACATGTGCCATGTTTTAAGGTCAGGGTGCTAAATATCCTAAGACATTGACAAAATAGTAGTATTAGCAGGGACAAATCTTGTTTAAAAGTCCTGCCTATTTTCACAGGTGCTTTCCTGCAAAAGCAGCTTGAGGTTTTTTCCTTTCCATGAAATTTCCTGATCTTTGTTTTAACACCTCTCCAGAGCCTTGTGGGTCACAAGACCATTCTACTGAGGTTTCCCACGGTAATTCCAGGAATAGCTCCAAGATATGAATCATTATGTCCTGCCTTGATCATCAGATGCTTATGCAGCCTGTGTAATGCCCCATCTGGATAACTCTAATTCATACATTTGGGGGCCTTCCTGCCATTTCCCTGAAGCTGCTTGTAGCTTGTGCACAACTCTGTTGCCAGTACAGTAACCAGAGCCAAAATCTCAGTGTGAATTGAAAGAGGTTCATTGGCATGTAATGAAGTAGAGGATTCAGTTCTGTCTCATGCAGGGCTGCCCTACCCCACACATGAATGTTGGTTTGCTCACATTCCCTGTGGCTTTTCCATCACTCGAGGTGAGGACATGCAACCTTCTTTCCCAGCCAGAGCTACAAAAGATGTATTATTGCTCCTAGTTGTTATTTCCTAAATTTACTGTCTAGCCTTGCTAATACTGTCTGAATGCCTGTGCCTGGCTGTTCCACACCACTGCTCTGATTCCAGCCTTATGCTTGGTGGAGCACTGATTTATTCAGGCACAGAGGGCTACAGGAGAGCAGGAACACGTGCATCTTCATGCTACAGGACACCTGTTTGCCCTTGCCTGCCAAATAACATTTTGTTCACGACAGTTGTGGTTGCCACCAAGACAGATTGAATTACAGCAGGTGCCTGGGAAACCCAGGAACTTTTGGGGGATACAAGTCTATGCAACTGTAAAGCACTTACTGTGTTTGGAGCCAGCTTATACTTGGAAAGAGTGGTGGGGACAAAGTGAGGCACAAGGAAAGGAGTCTAATGGAGCTTGTGAAAGAAACATTCCCACAGGGGCTGAGCCACCAGCTGCATCTGACTGGATGGAAATAGGATATCAGATGCCTTCTTTGTTTGAGAGAAGGCTGAAATTAAGTTTCCATGTCTGAATATGGAGAATGAGACAATGTTGTGGCAGAAGCTCCACGAGTTGGTGAGAAGCTGGTGGGGTGGATCTGAGGCTGCTGCCATGCCATGCCCTGTGCTTGACCACCAGCACCAGCTGGTGGTGCTCTTAGCAGCGTTTTCATGAACTGAAAAACATACAGAAAATGCAATTTCCTTATTCTCATAAACACTACACTCAAAAAACCTGCAGGTTCTCAGATGATAACTGCTTCAGACCAACCACAGTCTGAAAAACCAGTATCACAAAACCAAATCCCCCAAACATCATGGAAGTTGGCTGTAGCTCCTAATCGAGATCGACATAGAAATCCGTAACAGATGCTGTCTATCATGAGAAGTGGAAGCATCATTTCCTGGCAGGACTTCAGTATCAGGCAAATGACATCTAGCAAGGTGCAGACTGCTTTCATGAAGGCTCCTTTTAGACAGAGTAATTTATGCTGTGGTAGGACATAGATAATTTCAAAAGTGGTAAATAGCAGAAGCTATGAGAAAAAAAAATGTTAGTATGTGACCAAATATATATGTTGATACATAGGAAAAACAAACAAAACCCCTTCAGATGGAGCTTATGATGCAAATGTAAAATTATAATTTTCTTTACCAGATATACAATAATTCTATTTTTGCTAGGGAATATCAAAATTCTCTTTTTACACTCTCTGTGCAACACAGAGGCAGAGAAAACCTTTTCCTTGAAAATTCAGTATTGCCAAAATAAATTCTTCTTCATATTGAAAGTTTTGTCTTAGCTTCATTTCTGCATTTTTGGTAATTTTAAAATAGGAAGTTATCCTTTTAAAAACCTCAGTCCTCTATTTTATAAGGGGCCTTTCTGTGCTTTCTCCTAATCTCTATCATTAAATACCATGAAAACACAGTGGTATAAATAAACATTTAAAAGAATTCCACAAAGATTCTATAAGTGGTGGGTTTTTTTTTTCCCCTGCCAACATATTACTCTCAGTAACGTTGAAACCCATCTAAGCCCCACTTAAGAGAGAGATGTAACATGTAAAGAAACCTTCATGGGACAGTTTATAACATGCAGTGGTTTTTAAATGTTGTATAGAATTAGATAGGCAATTATACCAAAGAGTAAGATGTCAAAATACATTTAAGAATGCTGATAAAAAATAAATGTTGTTAAATTATACAAATCTGAAGAATAACAGAACCTGATTTAAATGCGTACATGAAATTTTAAAAGGACTTCCATATGCCGAGAAAAATAATAACAGGAAGAAGGTGCAAAGCACTTTAAGGAATAGGTTGAACTTGATTTACAAAAGAGACTGAATTGAAGGAACAAGAGCTAGGTAATTTAATATGAATGTAGGCATATGGTGAATTACTTCCATGGAGATGGAAATTTTAGCTAATATATAGTATTCAAGAGTAAGAGAGAGTAATAGTTATCCCAGATTAATCTGAAGCATTAACCAATAATAATTAGTTTTATGATAATCTATGATTATCTATTGCTCATGACCTATTTGACCTTGGGGTTTTTGTTGATATCAATAGCTTTTTTACTCACACATCTTTAATCTCTGCTTCTATCACCCCAAACATTATAGCCTGGATATAGAGATTTTCTTTTAATCATTGATAGACCTTCTGCCCTTCCTCAAATTTTAATAGCAATGACAATAATTGAATTAGAACTTCTTGAAACAGCAATTTGGGGCTTAGTATTTTTTTTGCCAAATGAGACTTTTTATCCATTAACTTTAAAGAGGAGAAACAGGACAGAATTTTTAGCTGGGCTTTAAGGACAAATTATTTTCAAAGAATGATAATTTTTCAGATTCAAGAAGAAAAATCCCTTAAGTCTTTAGGGAAATGGGATTAAACCAAGATATTTCAAATCATATCAGCCTTGAAGTAATAGAAGCTTTCCTGATAGCCTGAGATTAGAAGGGACAAAAGAGCAGAGCCTGTTCTCAGGCTGGGAAGAATACAAGGCAGGAGAGATATGTATTCATTCCTTACACAAGTGGCAGCACTTTAAATGATTTTTGGAAATTAGAGAAAGGCTTCAGAATCCCCAGTCACTAACTAAATTACTTAGAAAAATGATGTTTCTTCAATATGTAATTGGAAAAAAATAGAAGGAGAGGGAGTTTAAGTGGGTAATAAGACAAAATGTATGGTTTCTTAATCAAAATAGCCAGTTATTTCAGTGACAGGCAAAAGAGAAATTCTCTAGCCGTAAAACAGAGAGGGACATTTAGTGTCTCTCCAGGACAGAGCCTGAGCATGGCAGGACCCAGGACAGAGAAGCCTTAAACGTGAGCATCAAAGACAAAGCAGCTGCTGCTGGAGCAGTTTCAGACACTTCACTGAAATGTCACAGGTTCCATTTCATCAACTGCTTACATGAATTTCAAGAAGCAGTGCACCAGTAACACAGACAATTTTGTTTTTAAGAAGCATATTACAGTGAGCTGCTCAGCTTTACTCAACAGAATTTGAGACACTAGCAGTGCTCATAGACATGCCTCCTAAAGTTACATCCAAACTTGCTTTAACCTCTGAATGTATTTGTTCCTATGAACATGAATACAGGAAGCTTTCAAGAACCAGTGAACACTTACAGACTAATTCTCAGATTTAGAAGATATTATCAAAACGAAATTTTCAGAAATTTAAGGAGCTGAGACATTGAAGCTGGTTTATTATACACTAACCTTAGTCCTGGGACAGTTTCTTATATTTCCAAAACCTTTCCTATAAAACTTTGGGGGGATTTTTTTGTTTGTGAGGTGGTGGTCTTTTCCATTTGGGTTTTTTGGGAGGAAGGCCAAGGGCTTCTTTTTGTTTGGTTTCAGGCGTTTTTTGAGGGGGGAGTGTTTGTTGTTCTGATGGTTTGGGTTTTTTGTTTGATTGTGGTTTACTTGTTCAAGTTTTAAAATGTTTAGTAAATAGCTGAGACTATTAAAAATAAAATTTAAAAGCTTGAAAAAACAAAAGATTTGTTGATACAGAGTGGTGTTTGGTTAACAGTTGGACTTGGTGACCTTAGAGGTATTTTCCAACCTTACTGATTCTTATCATGTCATTGAATAGCCACAAATAGAGAGGGGTGGTAACCAGGCTCATGTTCTAGACTCACTTTTAAGCTTTAGAGTTAATAATAATTTGCACTCATGAGCAAAGGCTGAGTCCAAATCCACCGGGGTTGTGATAAACAGGGGCAGAATTTCCCTCCTCCTCCACCAGGCAGGGCCACTGCACCCTGTAAGGGCTTATTTGCAGGAGAAAGCAGATGGTGTTTGTAGTGCTGCATTCCAGCTGGGATTCTGCCAGGGAAGGGCAGCCTTAATTTTTGTCCCCTTTTCACCATGACAACTTTGCCAGCCTGGCTCTCATCACTTGTTTTTTGTGGCAGTGTTAGCTAGAGGAGGATTACAGGGCAGCAATGTTGACTTGTGATGCTACAGTTGTTCTTTGGGTGAGCAAAAACATTTGCTTGCAAAGCTAGGAGTAAAGTATAAAAGATGCTAGGGACGTGACTTATTCTTCAAACACTGGACAAAACAAAACAATCAGCCAAAACTAAAACACTAAGTAATTGCAATCAGGAGATCTTGACAACTTGCTCACTCCAATTAGTATCATAATTAATGTTAAGGCCAAAATCAGCTACCTTGTGAGCTATCCTGGCTGACCTCAGAAAGCTTCCTCTTGGAAGAAACCATCTTTCTGGATTTCTGAGACAGTTTCCTAAGACACAAAAGAGAGGAAACGTTGTTGCCCTCCATACAGCCATCAATGCATTCTGAGCAGTGTGCACGATAAAAATAATTTCAACTGAATGAAAGGGACAGAAAGTGAGAAGAAAAGATGAAGTGATGTATATTTTCTTTGCTGAATGCTTCACATGTATTTGGCAGGTATGCTGGAGTGAGCACAGCCTGCCTCCAAGAGATTGCATGGGAGTTTGGCTCCAGCCTTTCCAGCACTTTGTGAATAGACCTAATGTCACAGGCTGGATAACTACAGAATTGTGTTGCTGCTCACTTTAAAGCATATCCCTTTGTTACCCATCACTTCAAGAACTACTTATTTCATGAAATGAGCTTTTCTAGTGTCAATCCTTCCAACTAAACAAAAAAGGAGATGAAAAAAGACTATTTCAAAGTCTGTTCTTCGTATATGAACAAATGATATGGAGTGAAATACACTATTCTTCAAGCTCGAGGGGTGAATTGGTATCCAGCTAGGACTGAAGCAGCCCTTAACAATAATACCTGATAGCTCTCATTACGCTGCAAATGAAAGTGTTTCACAAGGATCACTTGAAAGGCTCAAGTAAGATATATTGTTAGCATTTTTTCTATTTGGAAGATCAGTGGGATAAGGAACAGATTAAACTACCAGAACATGTTAAAGGGACTAAATTTCACAAGCACAAACGAGCTGGATGAGCTAAAATAACCTCTATCTGTCCTGTTTTCCTATACTGAGAGCCCAAACCTTTCTTTAATCCTGAATGAAATTTGTTTAGACAAGAAGAAAACACTCCAGAGCCCAATCCCTGCAGGAAGAGCCCTGGGCATATTTCTCTGCAGCTCGAGCAGCCCCAGAACTGCTTCTCCTTGAGGTGCCCATCCTGGGAAGGGAGCTCCTGGCATGGTGAGCCTTGGCAGGGATGGGGCAGCAGCCCTTGGCTTGAGGAACTGAGACCAGAGAAGAGAAGCCCTTAAAAAATAGGGGGCATCATCCTCTCTGCACCCTCTGGCTGCTCACACAAGGGCTCTAGTGTTGCCCAGGGGTCTCTGAAATGATCCCCAAGAGAGGAAGGGGTATAAGTGCTACAGATTTTACTACAACTTTCCATCTTTTTGTTCTCTTTGCATGATTTCTTGACCAGTTGGTTTCCTCTTTTGGTGTGATTTTACAAGTTTGATGTGGTTTTATGTGTTTCATCCAGGACACCAGAATGGACTGTGCTGCTGCCCTTGTGACAACCAATCAGGAAGGCAAAAAAACCATAAGAGAACACATTTTTGCAGATCTAACAGGTCCTTGAAGCTTACTAAGCAGATTACTGGATGCCTTTCTGTGTGGAACATTCTCAGCAAACACTTAAAAATCATAGTCTGTAGAGTAAAGGCTTCAAACTCTCACTGACTTAATTTGCAGGAAATCAGGTTCTCCTGTCCCTGCAAAAAAACCCCCAAACTTACAACTCCTTTATTTTTCTCTTCCTTCCCCTCAAGCCCTCCCAACACCATCAAAATAAAAATACATTTCCGAGTGTTGCCGTTCTAAATCCCATCAGCCTGAACCACACTCATGAGCAGAAAGCTGAAATTCCCTTTGTCTTTGGGCTCGTTGCCAGCTGGACCTCCAGGGTCAGCAGACATCCTGAAAGCACCCACAGCAGCAGCTGGGACCAAAAGCACCCATCCTATTCTCTTTAATAAAGTGACCACAGCTCGAGAACTACTTTCAAAAGACCTTTTTTTGTTAAATAAATGTACTGAGAGGTGCCAAAAACGTTGGTGTGTAAGAGCAAGGTATTAAGGAAACAGAAAGCAGGTTTCAATGGAACAAAAATCTTGACTGAAATGCTTTATTTTCACATCTAAGTATTGAATGTGAAAACCAGAAATCCCTCTTTTTTCTTTTAAACAAAACAGTGAAGAGCAAACTAGCTTAATGTCACTTTATTGCTTGAATAGAAACTAAGCAAAGAATAATTAATCCTCTTTGCCAAACATAACATAAAATCTTAATAATTCTTAAAATGCCATTTATTGCTGAAATAAGAGTTTTGGTGTTTCTAAATGGAAGGAGAGGCAAAGAAATGACATTTTTGCATTTTATACCATAACAACATCACCTCATGGCTGAGCTCTGTCTTTGCTTTGAATTAAAATCTCAGTAAAAACTCAAGCTTCACTCTTTTGGGAATGCCAGTGTAGTTTAAATTACATTATGTAGGGGACCAGAGGGGTAAGAGAAATGGAATGGTCACTATCTCAGGGATGATAAAACAGGGATCTTCACAGGGAAAGCAGGAGCTTTAGAAAACAACAGCATGAGGTAACAGCAAATGTGCTAGATCTTTCTCCAGAAGGATCAGAAGGAGATTAGGAGAGGAACTAAGATAATAGCATTTGAAATTAATCATGTTTATTATGCAAATGGCCTTGTTTGCCAACCTATTTCATACAAGCAGTGGCTGCAGCCCTGCTTTGGCAGGCAGTGACTGCTGAAGAGGAGCCCAGGGGTGGCCTTAGGAATGTTCAGCAAAACTGCTGGCTCCAGGGCAGGACTCAGCCTGCTTTTCTCATTCAGGAAAGCACGTGGGGAAAGGAGCAGCCACCAACACTGCAGCTGAGCTCTCTGTACCAGGCCCTGAGGAACAGCAACCCTCTCATCCTCCTGGCTTCTTCAATGTCTCTTTCTCCCATTGCAAATAAAAGAGTGGCTGTAATCCTTTCATACACATTTAAAATTATGGGTTTATCTGAATAATAAACAGCAGTGAAGTCCAAGTCTGCACCTGGCCTGCAGCACAGACAGAAGAGAAGAGCACCTGGGTGACTCCATAGGGACTGTTGCCATGCTGTGCCCTGAGAAGGAATGAAATCAGCTCCCTGTTTTACCATATCTAGCACATTTAGGTTGGCATTAGTATTGCCAGGACCTGAAAAGAATATGAGCAGCTTTAGGTGAAGTTGGGGCTTTTATCAGAGCTTTATTTCCACTACTTCTCCTTTTAAACTTAATCATAGTTGGAAGGCTGAAGCATATAAAGACAAGAGTAGCTAAAGTCACTTGTGAGAATCAAATGTAGAGTCTCAAGTCACTTCAACATTTTAAAAAATGTTATCCTCTGCTTTGCAGCTCTAGTCATGTAAAGAATAGGATATAACAAGGATAACTTCATCCTTTTAAGTCACAATCCTCTTAGGATACATCCATCTTTTCCTTGGTGCAATCCTACCCAATTTCAAAGCTCAGGTCTTTTATCACACCCACAGTATCTGTGAGACCTAGATAAGCTTAATAAAAAATTCTGCAATACACAGTTGTCAATATTTTCCAGGAAAGTGAATGTTGACTAAAATGTTCCCTGAATGGAGAAGGATGCTGTAACACCCTTACCTAGGGCAGCCAAGAGTGGGGGTTTGGGTGAGGACCTCTGGATTCTGGTTTGGCTGCCTGTTGGGGGCTTGCAAAGCAGTCCCAGTGGGGGCTGTGCTGCTGAGCTCCCTGGCACACGTGCTTGTTCCCTGTCCAGGTTGCAGCACAGACTACTCTGCACAAATTTATCTTAACAACCCCTCACTATCGAAATCTAAACCTCCACACTTCAAATCAAAATAAAGAAATGTCTTATTAAAACTTATTCACACAAACTCATACTTGCAACAAATAGAACGAGAAATTTCACACATTTTGTGCTTAAATACTCTTCACTACAAAGGAACTACTGTACTTCACAGCCCTTCCATCATCAAAAGAAGCCACAGAAAGACAAAAAATGTTCAAATATGAAATTAAAAACACAGAACAAGTTCAGCATGGAGTAACTGGGCAAGAAGCCTCTGAATTCTTGGACCTCTTAAGAATGCACTTGCGATGAGAAGTTGGCAAGAGTTTAAACTCAAGGCTTTATGGAGACATTTATCATAATTTTCTCTGCCTAGTAGCAAGATTTGTCAGCCCATTCAGACTGCCATTATCATTGTCATCCACACCATATTCCACTGAGAGTAATTAACCAGTACCTGCCCTAAGTTTTTAGCTTCTCTGTGATCTTATAGCACACTTAGCTCATTAATCTTGTCTTTAAACCCTTTCCAGACATCAGAGTAGGCCTTGGCAATTTTGCCAGGGAACATTTCATAACCCACTCTTTTGCTAATTACTGGCTGAACACAAATGTAAAGCCTGGCCTCATCCATGACAAACAGGCAGGGTCTTTGCATAAGGCCTCAAACATCAGACTGTCCCTGGTGAGCAGCACCTTGTTCTGCTCTTGGTGCCTCCTGGAGTCCCTGGCTGAGCCCCCACACTGCTGGGGGCACCAGCTGGGGCACCCACGAGGGCAGCAAGGGAGGCTCCAGCAGCCCCAGGGCAGCTCTGGCTGGGGGAAGGAGCTCTTCGTGCCTGCAGGCAAATTCCAGGAGAACTGAGCACGAAAGCAGAGATCACCTTGCTTTTCTTGTCTCTTTGCCTGGAGCAGCAACCTCTCTCCAAGGACTATTTTAGGGGAAGGGAGGCAGCTGAGAATGGGCTGGGTTTGTTTACTTCAGACTAATTATTTTTAAAAAAAATTATATTACTATTATCATCATAATTTTAGTAATCTGAACCAGGCAGCAATTACATAATATAAAAAAAATCTTGGTAATCACCCTTCTTCTCCTGACTACAGGTTTTATTCCAGCAGGGGCATTGCTGGGGAAAAAAAGTGAAATTGCTCTACTGAAGCATGTTCATTATGACATTTCTAACTATCTGATTACCTTACTGAGTGACTAATGCATCTAAATGGGGTCTGCTTTGCTAGTTGAGTTCAGTGTACTAGACAAAAGGAAGCAAAAAGCACGATAAAATTGTAAGTATGTATGTCAGTGCACTGCAAAACACATGGACAAAGAGTAAATGGTATTTGTCCTTTAGATATTCTTCTAAATCTCTCCTGAAAGTATTACAGTTATGATTAAAATATATATATATATATCCTTACGTATGGAATAGGGATGATATCCCTAAAGGAGATCATTTGTTCCTTGTAAACTAGCACTTTTCAAATTATTAAGTGAACTAATTTTTGTTGCTTCCATGCTTTATTGCTCAATATGACCTCTAAGCATTCACTGAAGCTGCCACACCTGCAGATTGATGTACAGCATACAAATAAGGTGTATGTATTGTGTATATACTCTTTTTTCCTTTCACAGGCTCTAGACAGGTTGTCCAAGGATCCCATATGGAAAGTCATTATATCAATACACAGGCAGATTTTAAAGCTAGTGAAAAATAAATTTTCATGTCAAACTTAGATCCAAACTCTTATTTCAGGCTCTGATTCTATACTCATGGCTGAGTTTGAGGCTGAGTTGCATTAATTCTAACAGGACCTCTTGTTCTCACCTTGAGGTTGAGTATGCCTTGAAGGAGAACTTAATGCTCCAGTACCAGTGATGAAATGTCTGTCTATAAATACAAATTATCACAGCACATATGCTCTTTTCCCTCAGCTTCAGGACCACAGATTTCTTGTGTTCCAGGAAGCCTTAAATAGCAGCATTAATGTAAAGAATGGATTCCCTCCTCCTACTTCCTCATGAAATAGGACCCAAAGGCAAAGACCTTCACAAGTGATGCCCCTTCCATATTTTGTTCAGCCAGGAAAAAAGGCTCCTGAACAAGAGGCTTGTGGAAGTTCCCACAGCATGTGGGGAGAGGTGCAACAACTCCAAGTGCTTTGCAGGAGGAGCTGCATGGAAAGGAGGGCTACGGGGGCTCTAATGGGTGCACAACACACCTAGGATGGAGCTGGCTCCTCATTTCCATCAGCCACTTCAGCTCAGGAATACAGAAGCTACTCAGTTCAGTGGACACCATCTGGCCAGCCTCTAGCATTTCTACAAATAATAAAGAGGTCAAACAGCATAAAGCTCAGTTTGGCTTTAAGTAGCTTAAGATTTAGTCCAAATAAACTTTACAAATAGCTTGCAGATTCTGAACTTAAATAGATCTACATTTTGTGCACCCAGAGTAACAAGTGAGCTGTTGATGAAGTTGATTACAAAGGTCAGCATGTAAGAGTTGAACAAACACAGCTCCTTCCTTAAGGACTTAACACACAACCAACCTCATCATCCACAGATTAATTGAGCAGCTGACTCTGTGGGACAGGGTGCATCAGCCATGTGCTGGTCAGGAGCTGGGGGCAGTTAGGACAGGGGAGCTCTTCTGGGTAAAGAACGTTTTGTACAGTGTTAGATTCAGCATTACACGTGCTATGTACATACAGGCACTTTTCAAGGTGCACTGCCTAAAGCAGGAGTAAAATAGTTCAAACTTGACACTATCTCCAAAAATTATCAGCAACAGATGGAGAAGGGGTGTGGGTCACACAGCTTTGGTGGTGAAGAATGCTGAGACCAGCCTGATCCATCAATCCCAACCTTAAACATCCCGGGGATGTGAAGAGCAATGATTCCTGGCAGACACTTGCACCAGTGAGGATGTGTCAGAGTTCCTGTCAAAGGAACCAACAAATGATAGAACTGATAACTAATCTAAAGCTGCTGAGCTGACAGAACTAGTCTGGAACCATATGACTGACAGGCAAGCAGTTTACACAATGGGGTGTCTCACTTTTTAAGGGCAGGGACTTCTAAAACAGCCCCTTCTAAGAGTGCATGTGGAGATTCCTCCCACGTGGGGACAACCCTCAAGGCTGCTCCTTTAGGCTGAGTGAAAGACATTTGCCCATGGTCACTGATAAGGATGAGCAACTTCAATTTCTAATTAATAATTATTTCACTAATATAATTGTTTAAAGCTTGCTTTAAAAAACAGATACAACTGCTAGTATAGTGCACTGCCTATACTACACAGTAAATAATTCTGATCTTAGTCTTTATCACATACAAAATAAACCATGCATTTTATATGCTTATTTATGTTTCCATATTTAATCTTGCAGGACAAGGTTGTAAAAAGGTTCAATTACATCTATATAATCCTCTAGACACACTGTTGACCAAGCCTGGTGCTAATATTGGATCCAGCAGCATTCTGCAGAGTTTAGAAAGCAAGAAGGTTGCACCTCACGATTTAACAGCAGGTCTTTTCTAAGAAACTTTGTCTGAAGCTTCCAATCTAACCACAACAGGAACTCCAACATATTCCAGAAGGACTCATTTTCTTTTCAGTATGCCTTCCATAGGGACAGTAATCAAAATTTCATCATTGCCCACTGTGTGGGAGAATGGAAATACACCATTAAGAGCTATGCATCACCCCAAGAATGCTTTCTACTCTGTTTCCCCAAGTCATTAGCCTTGAAAAAATGACAACTTTACAGAAAAAAAATCACTTATTTATTTAAAACACTGCAATTTAAAGAACAAAAATAAAGGGAGAAAATTTATTTTATGGCATTAAAAAGACTGTAGAATTTTTTTCAGCATTGTGTAAATGTCATTTAGTGTACACAGAATATTATTTTGGTGAGAAATCTGTTTCTGGAAGGCTCTAGTCTCACCTACTAAAACCATGCTAAAATGAGATTAAGAGCAATATATTTTAGTTACAATAGAGGTCTCAAAGAATATAAATTAAGTCTTGTTATTGTAAGGCACAGTAGGATTCAGCTTATCAGCCATGCAGAGCACAGCTGCTGATCTGGGGGCAGAGACTTTAAATCCAGTGGACACGAATGATTTTATGGTGAGAAGACCAAATTTCACCCTTCTGAGGGTCCTTCTGAGAGGCCTGGAAATGACATGCAACTTATGAAAGAGAAGGAGAAGTTTTGACTTCCTGCCTTGTGGGTATTGTTACTGGCCCCCACCACTGAGATCTTCTAAATGGATTCATTACCTTTAGTGCTGAGGGTACCTCCCTCTCCAGACTCTAACCAGATCTTTGGTACCAGGCTTTGTTAGAGCACCAGTGCTGCTTTTGCCAGTTAAATGCCTTCCAGCATCACTACCTCATCAATACAGCTCAGATCCCCCAGAGATGTCTGGGGCAGGTGGTATGTAAGGACTGCCCCCGGTGACCTTCAGAGAATTTTTTTTGTTATTACTAATATGGGAAGTCAGCACAGATTCAGCTGAACATGTCTTGTAGATGATTTTGCCAGAAGGAAAGGCAAAAGTCAAGCTATGTGAGGCACCAGTTCAGCATCTGGCACCTGTTTTCATCAGAGGATTATTTTGTAGGATACACAAGCCCTAAGGGAGAGGGTTTTAAAGGAACTTGCACCCAGCATCTCCAGCTGAGGCACTCTGAGCCAGTATCTGCAACAGTGCTGAAACAGCATTCAGACTGAATCTTGATGCTGAGAGGTGTCCAATACCCTCAGCCCTGAATTTCCAGGGGTTTGAGAGCATTCTGAATTAACATCAAGCTTACTGTCAGCTCTTCTCCCTCCTCCCTCCTGTTTTATTACAAGTAATCCCATCCTGGGAATCCTAAATCATGTCCTATTATCAGTTTCTCTCTGTGGGAATAGCTGGCAAGTGCCAAATTTATTCTGTACAAATTGTTTTAAGGGAAGACTGATGTTTTTCAATCTTTCCTTAAATTGAACATTGTATCTTGCTGGTGAGGACTGCCTATCAGAGGCTTTTGACTTGCCATGCTCCTACCCTGTGTGGAGAATTAGATTGATGCTTTCTGTATTACTGAATAGATGTTGTGAACAGCTGGGAACACAGCTCACACCCACTTAGTGCATTTCTTCATTTTTAATATCTTTTCTCTTACTGTTTAACGAACTGCAGCCCAATTACTCCAGGGGGCAGGCAAAGGGCTGACCCTCTCCTGCTCTTCATCAATCATGATCAATACTGTTGTTTGCACAAAATATGGCTCAAAAGACAGCATCTACCCACATGGGGAGGAGAGCAGGACAGATACTCAGTCACACCACAGCATTTACCACCAGAAACATTGATTACAATGCACTGAGCAGGAGCACAATCATGTATTTGTTATGTCTACTCTAAATATTACTGGGCTAGAAAAAAAATGGCCTGCTTTTTAAAATTTTTTTCCTCCCCTCATTTCCTCTGCCATTGCTCTCACACGTGTGCATGCACATGTCCATGCTCACATGCAGCTTTCCTCTTGAAGCTTGCCAATTGCCACAGATTCATCTTTCTAAGTACATAATTCAATCCTCTGAACATTACGCTGTGGTAATGCTGATGAGCTCTTAATTCTTCTATATTTATTGCAGCAAATTTTTAACTGACCTTAATGAATCTTCCATTATGAAAAAAATGTCAGTGCCAAATCTCTTAAGAAGGTCTGGCATACAGTGGTTTTAAAAGGTCAATATGTGGTAGAGTTTTTTTGTTAGTGTTTTTTTTTTTTTAATTTAATGAATTGTTTTAAAAATAGGAACTTATATTTTAAAAGACAAGATTACACACACAAAAAAATCACACTCACCTGTTTAGATCCTCAGTTGTCAGATTAACATTGTTACTTAACTTAATGCTCAGTAAGCACATGGGAAAACAATTTTTTAAAAAGTAGTCAAGAGCCACATAGTCACTTCTGCATGTTCACGAGGAGCCACCCCTCATGAGAATTCTAATTTTAGAATGATCCAGCAGAAGATAAACTGAACAATTAGGGTGAGTGCAGGGGGAAGAGTGGCAGGACTTGTGTCCGTCTTAGGGCAGCCAGAGCCACCTTGCTTTGGTTGCTGACAACTGTTAGCAGTAAAACTGTTTGATCCAGAAGCTCATTTTCCTAGTGCAGGACAACTTTATATTAAAAATAGCTTTTCTGAGTTAGTGCATTTGATACAAGTGAAGTAATCTACCTGCACCATGGTAATAATGCCAACCTAATATCCTGTGGCAGCTGAAAACTCTCAGAGGGCTGGGCAAAGGAAGACAACATCACTGCTCTCATTTAATGGGTAGAAAAGGAAATACACAGCGTAAAAATTGTTCCTAGCATGAAATGGCAGGTGAGTGCCTAAGGAAATAAAAGTCAATTATCAGGTTAACCAAGTTTTGCTGCATATTCACAGTGTAAATATCAAGAGAAACCTTAGCTTTTGGAGCAAAGTTATGTGTTCACTGGAAAGGTAAACTACTCAAAAGAAGGACTTGAGAGTAGACACAAGTAGTAAAATCTTACAATGGTGCATGAAAACCTCCACACTGCTAATGTACATCTTTTTGTAAAGCACTGGGAAACACTGCCAGAACAAAACTAGAGCACCATTTCTTGACCTGGACTTGGCTCAAAGTGGATTCAGGTCACCAAAAGGAGTCCCAAAAGTCCCATCCACAGCTGACCACAAGAGCCATCTCCAAAACTACAGACTGTTACCTCAACAAATCCAAATTTGGCCTTCCCCCTTCTTGTCTCACAGCAGTTTTAAACCAAAATGCCTCTTCCAACAAATCAGCCTGTGGCCTGAGTGAATTATGAGGGGGAGAAATCAACACTGTCATCTTCTCATGAAACAACAATTATCCCTCTTATGCTACTCCAGAAGCAATGCCATTATCAAAAGCATCATGCCTATAAAATAATACCTCTGGGAACAGTGCCAGACTGAGGGTTCATGGCTTTTGCTCAGTTTGTAAAAAGCAAATCAGCCTAGGTGTTTGTCCTGCTCCTGACTTTTCTATCAGGAACCAGGTCCTCAGCTCATCTGTACCAAGCAGAACTATGGCAAGAACCAACCTGGAGCAGTCTCTGTGACCCAAGGACAGAGGGAGGCAGGGGCTTCTTGGAGACACTAAAACAAGCAGTTGTTGATAACATCTTTCAGAACAACAAACTTCTGCCTCCAAACCAGTGCACAGAAAGGCATCCCAAAAACCCCTAGGTGTCTGTGGCTGACAAACCCACAGTGTTAGAAGGTTGCCAAAAACAAGAACACAAAATGATGGTAACAAAAGGAAGCGCTGTATCATTAACATCTCTAGGAAAGTGGCGGTCCTGGGCATTCACCATTTTGCTTCCCACATTGCTGCTTCCCTCAAGGCTGGCATCTGATGAGGTGCTGAGCTGACTGAGCATAAGAGAGCCTGGGGATGGGAAGCTGCTCAGAGGCTCTGACACTACAGCAAGGTGAAGGAAAAGGAATTTTAAAATAATCATCTGACACAAAAAGTAACTGTGCACTTTTCTGGGCTCTGCTTCTTACCTGTGACAGATAAAACATTAGGAAGAGGTAATTCAGATCCAGGAGAACTTGTAATTTGGATTACATAGGGGATAATCAGATTGCCACTGGTTTTGAGCTTGTTGAGCTCATTTTTGACATACTGTAATTCTGAAACTAAGTTGTTGTATCAGCCAGTAAGTGACAAGTTCAGTGCTGATCTATAAAAATTACAGCCTCCTTACTGCTCAGCTCATTAAAGTGACTCTGTCTCCCGGCCACTCATTCATCTTCATAATCATTCCCCATTCAGCTACTAACCTCTTCTCTGTGTGCAGTTTACAGTACATCAGGAAGATAAAGTGGACTGATATTTGCTTCTAAAGAGCAGTGGCTTTTAATTTTTACATACATTTTAAGTACAAAGATAAATAAGATAATTTAATACCACATTTTTAGTTCAAACATTAGAAAAATGAGAACATGTTCAGACTTTATAGCAACATTAACTTTCTAAATGTAGTTGTATTTACATAGCACAGCTGAAATATCCGTGTCTGAAACAACACACGTCTCTTGCATTGTCCTGCCAGAGAAAGAAGGGGAGAGTCATGAGTAAGACAAGATTCAATGATGAGTTTGGGTTACTGCTTGAGAAACAACATGTCTGGCACAAGGAAACCCATTGAGTGCCCCATGGAGCATGCCAGCCAATGGCCAGGATAAAATCCTAAAGGAGGGCTGCAGGCCCTGTGCACCTGAAGAAAAAAAAAGGGACTTCTCCAAAAGTGCCTTTTCACCCCTGGCTGGAAGGGGCAGTGGACCATGCATGAGATACATGGACTATAGAATAAACAAGTGTGGAGAATAAAAGGAGGGCAAGGAGCAGCTGCTGCAGGGCAGGAGGTGGCAGGGATTGTTCTCTCAGCCTGGCTACCTGTATGATCCCTGACTGGTTTGACCCCTGCACATTATAATTCCTAGTGATATAATAATTTACAGATTTTATGGGTAGAAGAGACGATATGGGGATGTGGGCTGACTGATGTTTAACAGAATCTAGGGTTTCTACAGTCTGGTACAAGAACATACAGAAGAGAATATACAAAAGCTGTGGCAGTTTCACCACTGCTCATGTGTTCGGTATCAGGTTACGTACAAACAATTAAATACTAATTCTGATTTCACATTCAGCCCTACAGCAGTGCCCCATCACACTGCAGCAGCTCTAAACCTGGAGGTGAGGTGTCTACAACTGATCCTTTGCTTCAGCAAGAGCTCAAAGGAAGGGGGGCTCCTTCTTCATCTCATCAAAAATTTGTCAAGAGGAAACTGAGTATTAAACTTATGCTATAAGTTTAATATAGCATATATTGCATATATATAGCATGTATATAGCATAATATTGCATACAACTTATGCAATAAGCAAACTTACTGCTAAGTAACCTTTTATTCCACTGGTGATGGAGCAGAAAAGAAATGAAATATAACTTTTTCAATGCATTTCAGTCAGGTTGGACACAAGAGAGCTTGCTGCCTGTGCACTTCAACTGTAGAGAAACTCAAGGTACAGCCTCCATAAAGTGGGTCTTAATGATGAGAAGACAACATTTTTAGTTTGATCACAACAAAATGGTAAGTTTTGCTTACCATTTTAATGCAGCTTGTTTGCAGGAATTAGACACAGCAAGTAGCTAACAAAGGTTACAAGAACTGTTTCTTTTCTGTCATATTTAAAATCAAAACATATAGAGCAAATAAGATTTGCAGGCAATACACACAAAGAAAAGGATATACATAATTAATATATTGGTATGCACACCACAGCAGACCCAGTTGCAGGATTTGGTCCCTTCTGTTGAAAGAGAACATCCCATGAAACAGCAGCTGAGCAGGAACATCAAAAATGTGTTCAAGGATTTTAGATTCCCTACTTCCAGAGTGAACACTTTTCTAGCAGGGAATAAAACTCTCTCAGCTTCACTAATGAGTGTTGAGGACCAGACTTTGCAGGGAATAAAAAAAGTGATGGTGCAGGCACTGGAGAGCCACACAGGGCAGATGCTAAGACATGCAGGAGGAGAAAGCAGCCACCAGGGTGCTGTTGTAGCTACAGATGGTGGGACACAGAGATCCAGGGTGATTCCTACCCTGCCTGACTGAAATCTGTAGCTTGAACTTCAGCACAAGTGTTACCGAGACCAGAGCATGTTTGGAAACATTATGCAAAATAAAAAAATCAATAAAATTTTGAATTATAGCAGGGAATCCCAGAAAAAGATATTAACTTCAGAGAATCGTGACTTACTTTATTAAAAAAAAAACATATTAAGAATTGGTGCAGTATTTTTAGAAGTCTAATTAAGCAAATATCAGGAGTATAAATTAATTTTTTCTTAAATTTACTCTTTTTAAACTTAGAAGTTTCTAATTCATAAAGCAAAGGAGGGGTGGATGAGAAACATGAAAAATTATCTTACGAAATAGCTTACATTATTTAAAAGCCTTTTCGGTTTCATAAGGGATAAAACAACAGTTTTGGAAAAAATTGTCCTGAGAGTTGTGCATAGGAAAGGGTAGGAGGGAACAGAAGCAGCACCAGTAACATCTCCCAAAACAGCCTCTGCCCAGGGGCTCAGAACAGCCACTGCCTGCAGCCCCAGCTCTGGCTAATTTATTAGCATTATTTGATATGGAACACAATGGATAATCAAAAGAACAGTTGTGGGAAAATGTAGTTTTTTGGTTCTGTTTCTCAAGCTTCTACTTTAGTAGGTTTAAAGCTCCTCTCTGGGAATGTCCTCACTGCATTCCCAATCTCTCCTGAAATAAAATCTCTGCTCTCTGAGGAGCAGTACTGTATCCCTGCTGCTTCTTCCTGCAATTCCCTGACAGTTACAATGATGAGGAAGGCACTCCTGAGGTTTAATTAAGCAAGTCAGTTTTTCTTTTCTGCTTCTATTCAAAGGTTTTGGCCATCAAGTTTGATCTTGTCAGAAAACCAATAGTTAATTGTGCTCCAGGTACACTGAACCTATTCAATTCACTTTTCCTTCTTTGATTAAGTGAGTCTGTGGATTTCAAATAAACATTAGGCAGAAAGTCTCTTTGAAATGCATCCCACTCCTGCTTTGTGTCCTGTGCATTGCCAAACACGGAGCCATTTTCCCCACAGAGCCATTGTCCTGGCATGCTGCATGATGAGAACCCTTACAAGCAACGGGGCTTGTCCTGCTCTGAGCCCAGAGCCTGCACACACAGAGCACGATCCATGTCACAACCTGGAAAGTGTCATTTAAACTGCCTTTGCTGTGCACTGAAATGCAGGAGAGATCAGGCAAGGGTTGGGAAAGCTCAGGAATCGACTCATTCCCAGCCCAGCCTGAGAGCTGGCACTGATGGGAGATGTGCATCTCCATCCAACACAGTGAGAAAAGTTCTGTTTAACTGGGCTTCAGCACTTCCAGATCCCTCGCATTCATCTGAGGATGACACTGGAAAGGAGCATGAAGCACACTGAGTGCTCTTTCAATGCATGCTGCTGTCATGTGAAAATGCAAACAGCCTGAAAACGAAGCAAAAATTGCAGTCTCAAGAGAGATACAGCAGAGTCAGTGCAGCTCTACAGATTTTGCTCTACATATGTGAGGTCACTTAAAAAAGTGAGCAACAGGGTTGTTCCTGAAGTGGTTACTCAGGGGATTGAGGAAACACTTGCTTCTCCAATCTATATCAGCCTCTACTCCTCTCAAAGGAAAAAACATTTTGAAATAATTTCTGTATTTCACAGCTGTGCTCTTGTTTATTAACTATAAAATCTTTTACGTGATAATTATATTACTGCATTTCTGATTTACATTTAGTCCTAAATTTATAGGCAGACTTAGTCTTAAAAACAAATCAGCATTAAAGCTGCATATTGGTTGTTCAAACTACACAAAATTGAAGAAAATTTGGAAAGATATTACATTAGAGTTCTAAAAACAAGAAGAAAATGATTTTTTTCAGAGGCAGTAATTTTTAATTAAGTACTTTCATATTGTTGGTACTATAGGCAATTGGAACTTAAAAATCACTTAGAACTGATAACTGAAAGGTGTTACAGCTAATTTTAAGGTTATGCAGACAGTTTTAAATTGTTAAAGCAGTAATTTTTTAAAGCAAGGAATCATTTACAGACCACTGTTACTATTCTTGAAATCTTATTGGTAGGCTTTGGGGTTTTTTTAGATTTACCAAGCCAGTTTGCTTTTTAATACAGAAGTCCCTCCTCTAATCCTGTTAAAAAAACCCTGTGGTGCAAGAGGAACCCTATGCCACAGTACCTCAGACACAAAGACATGAGGTTACAGGGTCTGGCTGGGTTACCCAGAACTGCTACAAGGTTTGTACCAGCCAAGCCCCTTTTTCTGCCCCAGTCATCCTCAGCTGCCTGCTGCAAACCAGTCCTTCCCTGTTCTGCCTTGGGAGACACATTGGGGAGGAAAGAATAAAGGGGAAAAGCATCTCTCTTCATCTGGCCTATTTTCAAATACAGCTGTATTGCTTTCATGCGAGAATTATTCAAGTCAGAGAAGACTTTGAATCTCTCTTGTACAAAGTTAGGACTCTAAACTCCCAGGAAATGGCAGATCCATGTGCTCTCATGTACAGTGACAGAACTCAAACATCACCATAAAAATCCAACTTATTTTGAAGGAGAATCTCCTGCTATGGAGAAGCTTCTCACAACCTCCACCTTCTGAAAGGAAGCATTTCTTGGAAGACATTTTAAACCCCATCATTGCTGAAACTGAGGCCACCCTACAACCTGGACGCCACTCACCAGTTGCAGGAGGACAGGGGGTTGCTGCCAGGGCTCTTACCTTTGATTATTAATTTCTAAAACCTTAAAATTGCTGAAATCTAAAGGGAAAATTTAAATTTTTATTTGCTAAGATTTACAAAGATGGGCAAATGGAGTCTGTTTTAACTCAGCCTTGGTCACCTTCCATACAATTCTTTAGAATCATCAGCTTATCAAGCAATTTGATATCCATAGGCCTTCTAGAAGGACACAGCCAACTTCAGCATTCTCAAATTTTTAATAAGTGCATCCTGAAGTGGAGAAAGAATTACTGTGTTAAAGTGGACATATAATTTTGAACTCTTTTCTTTGTGTTCTGGGGGAATCAGTCCCAAAACACAGCAGGGCTGGGCAGCAGCCACCCTCACCGATCCCTCTGCTAGAGCCAGAAGGATCCCAGCTCCACCACTGGAACTTATTCATTGGACATTTCAGTTTTATTTACTGAAAATCTTTTTTGTTTTCCTGGTCTTAGCATCTGTCCCGTGGGTTACAGCTGAAACTAAAGAGCTATAAATGCAAAAGATGGCATGACTCCCTGCTGTGCAGAGACTAAAAGCAGCAGCACAAACAGAAAAGTGTGAACCAGAGTTTTACTGTTCCTCTCAAAGACAAAATATCTAAAGTTGCAGTGACATCTTTATAAATTGATTTTATCATCTAAGAAATCTTAGGATGTGGCAATATTCTTATAAAATCCTAAACAAATAGGGTTGTGCCTCTCTGTTCTAAAAGTCTCTAGAAGTGGAGCCATTTTCCTCAAATACACAATACTTGGGTATTTCTGCTTTGAGCACCACTTGTGAGTAAAAAAATCAGGTTTTACATTATCAGGTTATGTATTCAACTACTACCTAGTCACTAAAGACTTCTTTTTACTGAAATACTGTTTGCTTTCATAATCAAATACCCTAAATAATGTTAGAAATAGATTTGAATATTTTTTGCTGCTAATCTGTTGCAGAGCCACTCAAAATCCATGAACAGAACTTCTAATATACATCCCAACTATCAGGAGACAAAAACTGATCAGCTACACTATAGGGAGTATATAATAAAGCAAGGTAAAACCTCATAAAGAGCTCATTTTATTCTGAACATCTACTGGCACGTGGATTGAGATTTATTATCACAGAACACACCAGACAAGTTCTGTCACAAACACATCAGCTGTGTGCACACAGCCCAGACCTTCTGAGAGCCTCACTGGGGGACACACATGACTGGTGCTGAGTGAGAGTTAAATGCCATCTCTGCTGTAGCTCCTCCTCAGGGTGGGCAGAGCAGGATAACCCATTATCTGCCTTGTGGAAATGTATCCCTGAGATGTACTGGTATCTGTAATCAACTGCAGAAAATACTTGGAGAAAAGTTCCACACACATTCCCCTTCTTGGAGACTGCACACCCTCCTGGTTACTAACAGAGGAAATTGTCTTATAAAATGTCAAAGGTTTGTTCAGAGTTAGATTTGAAGAAACTCTAGGGAGAGAAAGTCCAATCTTCATCCAAAGGAAACCCTTCATAGCAAACTCTTGGCACAGACAGGTGTGATAGATGATATTCTTCCACCCAGGTACCACAGGGAGGAGGTGCTGGGTTTTATTTCACACCTCAGTCACGCAAGACTGGTGATGCATGGGAGAAATTCAGCATTACGATACAGCTTTGCTGACAAACACAGGAAATGTCTGGAGAAGAAGGATGATCTTCAGTTCCAGGAGCTGGGCTCCAGGAGTGCCAAACTATTCAAATCTATCGAGTTCATAGCTTTGCTGGGAAAAGGCTTTTACAAGTTCACATAAAACAAGGCAACTACTACCATCAGAGGACTTGATAAAGAATGAAGTTTCTTAATTCAGATAACACCAAAAGCTATCAGGAAGGTTTGTGAAAACAAACATTGGATTACTTTGAGCTATGCCAACAATCCGTTTGGTGTGGAGTCTGATTTCAAAACACAAACATTTTAGATAAAACAAAAGGTTTTTCCTTGACAAAAAAAATTTCCATTTTGGGTCATATGATCCACTCCATTCCCTCAAGGAAAAGAAAACATGAACGCATGAGGGGATAAATATTCTGCATATACTGAATAGACAAGGAACCAGAAGCACCATCCAATAAGGAATGACCTTGTGCCTTTGGTGAAGAGGACACAAACACTGGGACACCCTGCTCTTCCACTCCAGTTTTGGCTCAGGATTCAGACTGTCACAAGCAAGTCCTCTAACCAAGTTATGGGGCTGTTTTCTGTCCCTCTACATATTTAACTGTCCCTACAGCACAGAAGCAAATCAACAGCCTGCTGTGCCGAAGCTGTGTTACTCACTGACCCAAAAAACATGCTTTATCTGTCCAAGATACCCATGACACCATTAGGAAAAAGCACTACCCTTTCCCATCCTTGTTCATGTTTTGATGAAAAAGCACTACTCTTCCATCCTTGGTTCATGTTTTGATGACAGAGTTTGCACTAAGAAGCAATTCTTGGCCATGTACATTTACAAAACCATAAAAATTTCCATACAAAAATAGTTAATGAGAAGTGAGGCAATTTAAACAAAACAGCCTGTCAGAGGCCCTTTGAGTTCAGAGCAGCTTGAGAATGGTTTGCATATCCTGAACAAAGTATGAATAAGGCTGCCAGAAAGAAATTCTATGGTGATGCTGTGGTATAAATCCATCCAGCTCTGCAAGGATATGCAGCCCTTCAAATAGTGTTTGACTGTTCCATTTTTATATTTGTACCTCAGATTTAAATGACAAACTGAGGAAAAACCTTACATAGCATGTAGTCAGACAAAACTCTATCAAGCCCAGCACTGCAGGGATCAAGATGTTTTTCCATAAACACCTGGCCCTTACAACACACTGAAGGGGCTGCTGAAGTTCCTCTTGTTAATTGCTATCAAGGTGAAAAGCAAACAAAAACCCCCCACTTTTACATGACTATCTTTTTACTTTTTTTTAATAAACAAAATTTATTCAGAGGTATACTTGATGCACCAAAACCCTTCTTTCAGCTTGGAGCAAGGGCTGGAAAGAGTTCACATCTGTCCCAAATATGCTGTAAAAACATTTCCACTCCCCAAGATATGCAGGTTTCCAATACAAAGATGAATGGTACAAGTTTTATTTTGTTTTAAAACCACAACGTAGTTTAGCTCTTAAGGAAGGGGTTTTTTCTGAATTCTCTCTCCACCCCCCACAGTCAAGGGACCTTATGCTCAGTAGCAGTTTGCATTTCAGTTAGAAAAAGTGAAAACGGTCTGAGGAACATCCTTCCTATCTCAGACAGCAACAGTGGCAAAACCACACAATTTCTAGATTGGAGAGCCCAAATCAGAAGTCTGAGCTAATAAGAGCAAGGAGAAAGCTAAAGAGGCTTCAGAGCTAGAGGATTAGAAGAAATAATAAAAGAAGAGGTAACAGCACTTTTCATCACATCTGAACGTCAATGAGGGTGCCTGGCAGCACACACAAGTTACATCCCTGCCCAGGCCAAACCTCATAGTCATCCCTACTATAAATCACAAACTGAATTCCCAAATTCCTCTGTGTCTCCTCGCTTCCCATGAAAGCTCCTCTCTGGAGATATCCAGCAGTCAGTCATTCAAAGTCAGCCTTTCCTGGCTGGAGCTGCAAAACTGTCTCTTGACTCCAGAGCACCAGCACATCCTTCCTCTGACCTGTTGAAGCCAGAGCCTTTGGCTCTGGAGGTTGCTGCAGACTCAAAGTTTACTAAATAGCAGCACTTCCCCAGAGTTTGCTTTGGGTTTCTCTGTTAGAGACTGCTGTACCTGCAGCAATGTCTCAGATACCTCACAGGATTACTGCTCCTGGAGTAATGAGTCTGATAAATGACAACACTAAATCTGGGCTCATTTTATAGCCAATACAAACTTTTACTTCTGAACAAAAAGATCACTTAAAGAAGATAGAACTAATTTTTTTTAATGAAATACATTTCAATTTGGCATGTATGCTCTAATGACTTGAATCAAGGACTAAAACTAAATATACCTGGTTCTTTATGACTAAGCAACACAAACTGAAGAAAGCCAATGGACCATAATATTTAATATTTTTCCAAGTTCACTTAACCTTTCAGATGTTAAGCATTTTTTCCTGGTGAATGAAAGTTACTTCCACAATTTACTAGAGTTAACCTATGTCTGTGATTACACCACTTTTAAGTGCTCCAACACAAACATATTATTTTCCCACAGCATAACAGTCCAAGATTTTTTTGAATTAATCATCTTTGTGTATCTTTCATTTGATGGGAGAAATGTACATTATAAGGGTAAAGCTTTCAGCTTTTATACAACACAAGATCTTCCTGTGATAGCCTGAGATGATTTAATGGAAGGAAAAAATATCCTTCTTTATAACATTTAGTTTAGCCCAAGATATAGATGAAATTGAGAAGGGCTCAGAGCTAAGTATTTTGATTTAATCTATGAAGTAATAAGGGCATCAGTGAAGGGTTCATGTCCTTGATTCTTACACCTCCTAATTCTGAAATCTGTACTGCTGGCTTTATTCCAGAAAGAGCAGGTACACATTTGGTTCTAGCCACTAAAAAGAATTATGGGTTTAGATACCTTGATGTATGACCACCCATTTTTATTCTCAGCAGAATTTATTCAGAAACCAAAGAGACAAAGTAACATTTAGACCAAAATCAGAACACCACCATTAATTTTTTTCCAAAGTCATTTGATAATCACACATTTTTTGTCAAGGTGAAGTCTGCAAGTATGAGATCAACCACTCCAAGAAATCTGTGAAAACTTCTGGAAACAGCATTATTTTTTTAATGAAGCAGATACCTTTACATTTCTGTTTTTCTTAAAAAGTATAGATTATATTTACACTATTAGAAGTTAAGACTTGATGTCTTAACTCATCATTTTCAGACCATGATTAATCTTAATCATGGTCTTAATCATTAGGATCTGGTCTAAAAATTCGTAAAGCTTACACTCATCTTGTCAGAGATGGTACTGTAACTGTTCTTTTTCTATTCCAGCTCCTTTTGTGCAAGGAAAAGATTTCTGCATAAGATCATGCACACATTTAATAGAATTTACTCAGAGATTTGAGGATTTTTGTCTCAAGTCTTTTTTTTCCATATTAAAGGAAATACTGAATCATATAGGAGTTGATACATGAGTGATAAATAGGGAGTAGAAAAATCATAATGAGCATCTTTGTATTTTCAGAAAGAAAATGCAAAAATTGTCAACTTTCATTTGGTGCAATTTTTAAAGTGCTAATAAAAGCTATGCCATCCTGAATTTTTTTCCACAGTAGGCCAATCTGCCATTGAATGGCAGTCTTAATGAAGGCCTCTTGAATTTCACTGTATACTAATGAAATACAAAAAACTGCAAGAATAAAGCACATCTTAAATACCCATGTACATTGATGTGCATTTTATGTGCAGGTGTATCTTACACTCATTTATTCAGCTATCTGCTGCTATGATGGGAGGAAGATTATTCTTTACTTCTACCCATTGTAGGATTTTGCAATCAAAATTAATAGCAAGGACATTTTTATCACAGCTACTACATCCACAGATGCTGTACATAATCTTGTAACCAATTTCTAATTATTTTTTGTTAATCACAGACGATAGTGACAGATGGCACTTGGGGAAATTCAGCATTATGGGTGGGGGATAGCTATGAATAATGGCAAAGATAGACGTAAAGCAACGTGCACATCAATATTTTGCCAGATTTGTTTCTATCAAGTGATAAGGAAGCAATGTTTTGACTATAACCTCCAGCAGCAGCTAAGACAGTGTTTGTTTTCCTTCTTTTTTGGAAGGAAATTTCTAGTAGTGTCCACTACTAAAACATGCTAGAATGTGAAAAAAGGTAACAGCTCCACTGCCATCCAGTGCAGTGACAGCCAACAGAGGGTGGTAACAGCATATGGGGTCAGAGACCCACTGAACACAAGGGATGAAAATATTTGGAGTTTCCCATCACAATTACATCCCCTAAAGGTTTGTTTTCCTTCTTTTAAGTGTCAATCCAATATGGGAAGCACAAGCATGCAGGTAGCACAGGATTAGGAAAATTTTCCTGTCAGCACTAATTAGCCCAACTGTAGGCTCTTGCAACGTGTCACACGCACCACTCATGATTTTCCACAATTCACTTGCTAGGCAATTATCACTGCTTATATATTAAAAGTACAAAAATTCATGGGCCAAAACCCATCATTAAAATATTTCCTGGCATGAGAACAGGTGCATTTCCACCTCAGCTACAGCACACAGCCCAGGGATTTAAATGCAATTTCCAAAAATAACTAAAAAACTTGCATGAAGTCTGTAGTCAAAGAGGCCCTGCCCCCATTACTTCTTGGGCATGGGGCCCTCTACACGCCCACCTTTCCTAAGGCTTCCACAGTAATTTAACAATTTGTGTGAATGTCAGTGATGCTGCTTTCTCTGCTGCTCTGCAGGAGGGGCACAGGGCTGGCTCCCAATTAAAGGGCTGCAGGGCTGGTGCTGCTGAGGTACCAATCTGACCTGCACCAGGCAGAACACAGTTCTACCCAGCCAGCCATGGCACACACTGCATTTCTGCTGGCTTTATACTTTTCTGCTGATTTTATACTCAGTCTTTTGAAAAGCCTGAGTAACTCGGATTAATGATGTCTGATCTAGTGTAAGGTCTGCTGGGATAAAGTGGCCACTAAAAATATTAAGGTAATATTGCCCCCACCGGCTTCTAAAGCATCAGATGTAAAAGTGCAGACGAGCAGACTTCAGGGCTTCCTCCTGTCTGGGAAAGGTAATTAGATTCCTGTCCTATAGGATGACATGCTTTACACTCCAGCCACACCTGCCTCTGCACTCCTGCCATTTCCTGAGGGGGCTTTTTGATATTATAAGCCCTCATTTAAATTGGATCATTGGAGCTCAATGTTGTATCTGTTCTTTAGCCTGGAAACAGAATCAGGCCACAGAGTGCATATAAGGCTGCTCTTGCCAGCTGTGAACACAAGTGGAGTTTCCCATATATAATTTTTATTTTCTCAGTTGCTAAGTAGCAAGAGTTAAATTCTCTTCCCCAATCACCACACAGGTTCCCTTGAAGTCTATTCAATAGTGTCTGCTTGTATTAAACTCCAGTTGATTTCAATAGGGGTGCTGTAGTCACAGGGAGAGCAGGATAACTTTGAAGGAATGTGTTATGTGTTCAAAGGAAAAAAATAACCCTTATCTTCATGTTGTTACCCTTGCTTCTGCTTCACCAGAGTTGCTCTGTAATTTCATGGTCTTGAAAACATTTTTTTTTCTTTTTAATACATTGAAGTTCTGCAGGGATATTAGAAAGGTCCCCATAAGAGAAAGTAGGAATTTAATAAACACGCAAAACGATATATACTATTACATTTATTTTTTCTCTAGATTACCTGACAATAGTGGTATTGTCACAGAATTCTGTTCTGCTCAAACCCACTGAGTAGTTGAGCACAAATACAACTCCAAATGATGTTCTACATACAGGCCAGGCCATTATACAGAAACCTGAACTCGGTGATTACAGGAGCTTCCAGTTTCATAATGTGCCTTGACTACTGGTAGCAGAAAGGAAGCTGGTAAGTAATATACTTCTTTAAAAAATTGAAGTTATCTAGAAAGCCTCAGATGTAGAGGGAGAAAGATTAAAAATCACTAATCAATCTATGCAGAGCTTGAATTAATTAGAAACTAATCCTATACAGGTTAAAAAAAAGGCAAAAGGAAAACTATAAGTGAAATTAACAATAAAAAGCACAATTAAAAATCAATTCCTTTTTCATAAAAGCTAGACTTCCTAATTCATTTCTTGTACAAATTTATTGCAAGACTAGTTTAAATTATGAAATTGCCTAATCTTCCACAGGAATTCCTTTTCTCACACTTCCCTTTTCTTGCTCCAGTTGATGTTTTCTTACATGAAATAAAACGCCCCTAGTGGAAAGGTGGAAGAGGAAATAAATGCCTGTCTTCACAGGGATGCAATCAATAAGCACTGTCCTATTTGAAGCAGCTGAGAAGTATTTCAAAGGAAATCCCTGCTTGACTAGAAACTGTCAATGATAAGCAGGTTTTCACACCTGAAAACTAAGGAATTTGAAGGAAGCCAACTTTGAGGCTGCTGATTACAGGACAGTAATTCTCTGCCACTTCTGTTGCTCTAACACATCAGTAAGTTTAGACAGGAGTACCCAGCACAACTTGCAGCTTGGTGAATGTATGGAAACCCACACACTGCAGCAGAGGAGCAGAGCCCCAGCAGGCAGCACCAACCCTGCAGCACAGGCACCCTGCACCCTCCCATAGCTCCTCTGGTGTCCTCCCCTTTAAAAAGCAGGATTTCCACCCAAATGGAACCATTTTAACAACTGCCCACTGTCCAGGGAGTGTGGGTGATCTCATCGCTCTGTCAGGAACTGGGGCAGGTCCTGGTGAGCTGCTCCTCAGCTCAGGACTAACAACCTGCACCTCCAAAGTGAGCACCTCTGCTACAAGAGCTCATTTCAGCTCTTGGTGTTTGTGCCAAAGGGAGTTTTCTCTCTCAGCCCAGTTTGTGTAGTCACTGCTTCGTGAAAGTTGCCTGATTTTTTCCTAATTAGAAATATTTCTATTGCATACTCCACAAATAGATGGCAATATGAACTTTAGATTTTTCCCCAGGGTAAAAAAGAAAACTTGCATTTTCTTTAGCTTTCCAGCATCAAGGGAGGCAGCTAGCAGCAATGCCAAAGTCACTACCTGACACAGAACACTGAATATATTTTATTAGTAGTATTATTTGAATAAAGCTTTTCTACATACCAACAACCATGAAACCTTAGCTGGATTTCATTCCCTGAGTTGACAATGGGTTTGATTTGAAGAAAGATCTCCAAAGGGAGCAAAACAGGTAATATGACAAGCTCATACCTTCTGAGAACCAGGATGGGGATGGAAGATATGAGGGAGAATTTGCTAGAACTTCCAGGGTTAGTGAAGAGGAGCCATAAGATCATCTGCTTCAGATTTTGCTTGCTGCACTGTGTGAGATGTGATATGTGGTTTCCAGCAGTGCATCACCAGCTCAGAGTTTTTTAGGGGATCTGAATCAATTCCAACTGGTCACACCTTAAATAGTTTTCCTCAGCAGCTTCCCAGAAATGAAGCTGATGTTGACATTGAAGAAATACTTGAAATGCTCTCTGTTTCTGTTGATTTGGTGGGCAGTCACCAAATTAAGTCACAGTGGAGATCCAAACAATAAGATTAGTGAATTAATAGTGATATGGAATTAAGTCAGCATTATATTGCAAAGCAAATATAACAGATAATTAAGTCACAAGTCTGAAGCAACAAGCAATCTTTGTCTAACAAAACCAGAGAAAACAGCTTTTGAAGAAAACCAAGAAACATCAAATTACCAATTACAAATTACCCTGACAGAATAATGAAAAAGTTTAAATAAGATTTCTCCCAGAAGAGTGAAATGCTTAACCAGATAACACCACAAATGTCTATTCTGGTTCTAAACATCAGCTTAGGCCATCTTGCATGAAACAATTCCAAAGAGTAGTTCAGGAAGCAAACTGCATTTTTTTTTTAAATGCTACTTGAATCTTCTTCTCTGGGTCTCACTGTTGTTATGGACTCTCATGTTTCTTTTCCCATTTCACCCTCTGCACAAAGCAGAGCTGTTAAGAAGCTGTTATGCATCAGGCTGTTACTACATCCAGAATTTAGGAGAGGTAGGACTGAGACAGACAAGATAATTCCCTCAGTTATTTTCAGCACAGCTTCTTAACAACCTTACCAGCAACAATACCCTCATTCATACAAGCATGTTCTCAGAGAGCTGGAAATGAATTTTAGTAGCTAGTGACAGTCTGAGGCATCTCTTATTGAAGAGCTCAAAGAAGGAAACAGCTGCATATCTCAAGTGCGTAAACCACTCTAGTTTTGGGGTTTTTCAAAAAAATCTCAAGTGCTTGTTTGGATGGATTCTGCCATACAGACAGTGCAGTGCTGGGATATAGCAAGTTTTGGTCAGTATCTCTAAGAGTATGATCAGAAAGACCTAAATAAAATCAAGCCAGTTTTGGATTTTGCTTGGTTTTAGTTTGTTTTGTGTGTGGTAGCATTCTGGATTATTTGGTTGGGTTTGTGGTTACTTGCTGTGGAACACTTGCTGCTCCAGTATGCAACTCACATTTAGGATGAGACAGACAGATCTGGTTACTAGCTGGCAAAGAATATGATCTGCAGCATAATTAGAATACAGGACTGGCTATTTACCATTACTCTTCCCACTTTTTAGTGCAATTGTATTTTAATTCATGTGCAGTACTACAGTTAAGTTTTCCCCAAGCATTGGGTTATTAGTGACCAGATCCCCAGACATGTTCTGATGCACTATAGCAAAAAATCAAGAGCTGGAGAAATTCACCACTGAGGATTAAATCACCTAGCAAGCTTAGCAGCTTTTCTCTCCTGATTCCTCCTGTTCCAGGATAGGAGAGTTTTCCCCATAGGAAGACAAAAAGCCCTCAAGTATAGTCCTGTTCTGAATTACCCTCCAAATTCATTGACTTGAGAGAGACTTCAGTCTGAATTTTGGTTATGTGAAATTGATCCCTAGCTCATCACATAAATACAGTCACTACCACATTCAGATTTCACATTGAAATCATTAATCACACAGCTTTAAGATAAGATAATATAGCACCAGTTCTCTGGCCCACATAAAGCAGCTACTATGTTTGCACCTGACTACTCACAGGTCTGAAACTGAGTGTCATTTATGAGAAGATAGAGGACAATGAATTTTTTGGTAATGGTTGCATAAAAAAAGCTAACAGAATTTAAATCAAACTTAAATAACTTTATTAAAAAGCCTTTGAATAATTTTATCTGACAGTTTAAGTGCTGTAAAGGGGTCTTATCCATGTTTCAACTAAAATATTTTACAAGTGTGTCTAAGTAATCCATCCCTTCAGGCTGCCAAGAAATGAATTGCTTCAGATAAACGAAACCTGTAGTGCTTTAGTAAGGCACTAATTTCAATTACACTCCTAATGGCAGGTAGACATATTTAAGGATTTCATAGGCATTGATGAGTTTTTTATACATCAGCCTGTACATACATAACATATTTACTCTCATAAAGCTCAAATGCTAATTATTTAAGCTGTGATTAAGTAAACCCTGGTTTGCCCTTATCCCTCTACAGAAATCAGTTCCCATACTGCACAGGACAAGGTGACACTTGCTGTTAAACAGAAAAGGCATTTTGTTTACAATGGGCAATTTCAATTTACTGCTGCCTGAATTATATTGTACATAAGTCTCCCTCAAAAATCTTGGTGAGATTTTAGCCAAGAGTTTCTTTTCCTGTCAGAAACTGAAACCTGAGTTATTTAATTTTACTGACACTGAGCAATTCGCTAGGAAGGTGTCAAGGAGTAAGGAAAAAAAAGCCAAAGCAACCAAACCAATCAGAAAGGAGGCAAGAAAAGGAGTCTTTAGTAGTTTTGAGAGCAAAGTTTCTCTACACTTCATCAGTAAACTGAATTGTCACACACCTCCTCTATCCAGCAGGAATTTCAGCCTTTAGTTTATTGAAAATTGCTCCAAGTAAATCCATTTCTGCTGCAAACCGATAGGAAAGACAAAGGTTGCAAAAGCAGGTGAAAATATATTAAATTTTCAACACTATTGATGGTGACTAGCTTTAAAAGTTTTCTGGCCCCTTTAGAAACTGAGAAGCAATTTGAAGACAATAAAACTTCTAAAGCAAGATAATTCTTTAGAGGTTTGTTTAAACTTATTACAGTTGGTGATTTTAACTTGCACACAACTCATTATTTTAAAGCAAGAAATTAGACAAAAGCATTATCTACTTCCTACATAGCACAGCCTTCTTACGTCTAGATAGGCCAAAACAAAACATAAAATTGTGTTCATTCTAAAATAACTTTTCCATCTCTATCAAAAAGACCTCAGGAAAAGTTTTTGTATTCTGCTTCACCCTGCATGCATTAGTGAAGATTATTTGTTGTGAAGTTCTACAAAAGAGAAGAGAAATTCTGTCCAAAGAACCAATTTTTCCATCTCTACTGAAAATGCTATATATAATTCAACAGCAAAATTCTAACTATTTCTAGCATCCCTGTGTCTACATCCATAATACTAAACTGACTGAAGGGAAAACCAAATCAGCAGCAGACGTGAGCTTCACTAGTATGTGACCCATAAGGTAACACAGTTCTGGTAACAGTCAACTCATTTAACAAAAATAGCTGAGAGCAGAATTTTGATAGCCTGCAGTAGGACTTTGGATTACTCTGGTGAGCTGGGGAAAAAAAATCCCACCCCACAAAAATCCAAACCAAGTCTCATCCTCTTTCAACAGTTTGAAATAAAACATGCCTGGACACACATCCACCTTAAAATCTGCATTTCATATTTGGTGACTGGTACCACCTGCTCTACCTTTCAGCTGTGTAACCCAGTATTTAATGGTGCTGCAGTTTGCCAAGGTCTGAACTCTGCAGAGCACTCCTGGAAGGACTGGTCAGGGAGACAATGGGAAGATTTTTCAGCTGAGAACTTTGGGCTGTCAACTCCTTGCCATGTGCTAAAACACAGTAGCTACAAGAGAAACTCATGTTCATATATACTTGTGTATATTATTTTGTCAAGGTTTTGCAAGGAGCACACAGCAGCAGCAGATCTCATTGAGCAGCACGTGACTAAGATACAGCAGAAAGGCAGAAGAATGCAGCTTTACATTACAGTAATTTAAAAAATCATGAAACATTAGGTTCTAGGGTAGCTTGCAGCTTAATGTTGACAATGAAGAATAATTTGAGACTTAAAATATGCTCGTTTAGTCTTGTCTCAGCTCTGTACACAGTGCCTTATCACTTTAAGAAAGACCTTTCCCTCCTAAATCACATTATTTCCATTACTTAGGGAATTACAATATTTGTAGAGTTTATACACATGTAATACAATGGGATTTACATAATCTGAAAGGCATTAATGCTTTGATTAGGAGAATCACCTGCACAACCTTTCAAGTATTAGTTTCTGGGTATTCTTTTAACCCAAGCATTTCCATCTCACATGTTCAAGTTCCCAGAACTGCCAACTTTTATCTGGGCTACGATGACAGAATTTAGCACTGCTTAAGGCTCTGTTAATCCCAAAAAGCCAATGTGTGAGGACATGAGATCATCTTGACTCACAGGAGATACCAATCTGTCAATTCTGCTGCCAGGACAGAAACACCACAGATGTGGTGGTGCACATGCTCCTCAAGCAGCTAAGCAGAGATGAAAATAAGAGACCAAAAGCTTGTTCTTCCTGAGCATTGCATGGAGAACAATGCTGTGTACTTCCATGACAACAAACACATCCTTTAAATTCTAGTGCCTTAAAATCCTGAATTAATTTGTTAATGAGATAAAATTTTCACAATTGTGGAAAGTCCTCAAATAATATTTTTATTCTGGAAACTCTTCTTGGGGATAATTGGTTTCACTGCATCAGGTCACCAGATGTCCTAGCTGTCTGTGATGGTAAGGGCAGCAAACAGAGCAGCCTCAATTCTAGAGCTCTGTTTGGTACATAAAGAAACTGCAATTAAAGGAAACCCTCTCAATACTGTTGTAGTATTCAGGCTCATCATTTCTGGCAGGCAATCCAAGACTTATGTTGGAGAAGACTAATATACAGTTTTTTTCAGAGCAAATAGTCAATTTTCACTTAGTGCTTACATTTGGTGCACAGGAAGGAGCTCAATTATGCAAAACGCTGCTCATCATAAAGACTCTGCAGAGTTTGAACCCTGATAATTGAGAGGGCCACAGCTTAGGATGACAAAAATCCTTTCCTACAGATTCACAGGAAGAGGTAGTGTGCTGTTTTATACATGGATGTAGCTGTAAAAAAAAAAGCAGGCTCTCTCCTAAAAATGTAAATGCCACCTTATAAACCCTGAACACAGACAGGCAGTTGAAAAACTCCTGAAAACAGAACAAAACCTAAGTTGTACTCCTAAAACTTCCCAAAATAGTAAAGGCTTCAATTTTTTGCTTATTTTTGCTCGATATCTTGTTAATCCAACACAGGCTGGAACAACTAAACCTGATACTTAGATTCCCAAGGAAAAAAAAAAGAAAAATATTCTCCACTGTAGCATAAGTCTCCCCCCTCAGGAATTCTTGTTACCAGGTTTTGACAGATCAGTTTATAAGGTTTTGGTGTTATAGATCAGATAAGAAAAGAAAAGAACATCAAAATACCTGTAATCTAGCAAAACAGTTTTGCTACTTCTATGTTTATTTTGGTTCATTACAGAGCAATGATCAGCAGAGTTTTGTATCTCCCTTTTTATGGAAATTTTACTAAAAAACAGTCCTTGTGAGATGAGTATGAAATCCTGATGTGCCACTACAGGCACAGTGCTTTACTAAAAGCATTTGTGCAGGTACAAAACCTGCCAGGGATCTCTGCAGAGCACAAATTTCCAAGCAAGACATTCAGGGCTTCCCTTGCACCAGGCAGCCAAGGGTATTACAAGATATTTAACACAGAGCCAGTTGCCTCACCTCCTTTACTACAAACATCTGCAAATCACTAACACATTTGAGGGAAGAAGAAAATATGCATCTCTATGGCAAAACCAGAGGAATTTCTCTTATAAGGCTACAGATCTATTACAATATTTAAATAATGCTGTGATTGCCTTTCTGTGACACTATTATTAGGTTAATATTATGATTTCACTTTGTCAGCTCAACAAAATTACATATTGATGTCTTGTTTTTCCACAGCAGCTTACCCTGCTATGTTTATTTTGCTTGGCAACTAGATTTCGACTTTTAAATAAGTGTGCAAGTTGGAAAGAATGAATTCCATTAAGTAATCTTTTATAAATAAACAAAAGGGATCACAAAAAAGTATTTTTCTGATGTCTTGAGATTTTCTGAAGCTGAAGTAAGCTCTTCAAAAGGCAAAAAGAAAATATCTCAGTGAAACTTATGCTAAAAATGGAAAGAGGAATGTAAAATTTAAATCTCTTCCTTCAATGCATTAAGAGAAGATGAATACTTATTTTCCTAGTCCAGACATCAGATGGTCACAACAGAATTACAATTTACTGCACCAAATCCATGTGTAAAACAGAAAAGTCAGGTGCTCCTATTTTCCAGTGAAAAGATATGTGCTTTCTGAAATGGATACCTTGCATAGTACCCATATTCTCCCTGTGGTGTATTTGTGTTTACACAGAGGATAACCATTAACTAATAGCTTTAGTATTCTTGCTAGCTTTCTTCTAGAAATATTACTTAAGGCTCTGCTAGGAAAAAAAATAAACCCAAACATCTTTAGGTGACAACATGGTCATGAAGAGCAAATTTCTTAATCTTTTGCATTGTGAGGAAGTGATTTTTATGATATAAATTTTTAACGGTAATATTTAGGACTGTCAGTTAAAGATAAGAATATACAGATCAGATCATGTATTTTTCCTCCAAAATTTCATTTCCTTTGTAGGACCAGAACCTATCACTTGCATTTCCACTGAGGATGGACTGCACCATGAGCAGTCTCATGGATATTGTCAGTCTCAATTTGCTTGATAGGACAAGCAAACAAGTATATGACACAGCAGATTTTAATTTTTTAGAATGAAAAATTCTATTTGCAATTGCTTTTACAAGGCTATCTCAGAAACACCAGCTCCTGATTCCAAAACAAAGGACACCACACTTTGCAAGTGCTGTAGCTTAATACTTAAGACAAAGTAGTAATAAATCTTTTCAGTTCTATTAAAATACCACTGCACTCAATTCCTCACTGTATTAAAATCACTTTAGAAGGCAGTTGTTTAGCTTCTCATTTGTCTCCTGATCATATTTCTTCCTCTTTTCAAGAAGATGACAAGCAGCATTAAAATACTGCTGTAGGGGAGGTTATAGAACATACCACAGATGCTACTGAGTAAAGAATGCAAAAGAGGGCTGGGGGAAACAAATGCATGCTGAGCAGACTCATAATTCAACTCTGCTTGACTCTTACTTTTATTTGGAAAAAAATTATCATCATGGTTCTATTCTTTTGTCTTTCTTAAAAAAATCCAACTATTTTATTTACTTTTCTTTGTGGTTTGTTGCTTTATAGCCTATACCTGTCAGGGTAACATCAGCAAGAAGCACATCCTGAGCTCTCCCATTTATCTACTGCCATCAAGATGAATTCTGTAGCACTAGTCCATTCAGAAATTCAAAACACAGAAGTTGCAAGCTGAATATACAGTCAGGCACAATTTAGTAAGAACTTTCTCTTAAAAATTACTATGGAAATAATGTTTATTAAAATGTATTTTGAAGTTCTCCAATGACATTGAGAGTGACCTAACACACAAAGATTTAATGGTGATGATTTACAATGAATTTTTCTATTTCACTATACTCAGCCAGGGGAAGAAGGGTTGTATTACACACAGAGCTTCATTCAGCACAGGGCAAAGCCCTCCACAGCAGTGATAGTTTGGCTGTGCCTGGCAGCAGCTCAGTCAGCTGGGCTAAACCCCACCACACCATGTCTCTTTTCCAAGATAATTAGAACTCAAAGAAACCACCAAACATTAATGAGGAAGCAAATCCACACGAGAGAAAAGAATTCAGACATATTGAGGCCAAATCTGCCTAGAGCACCAACAAATGCTGGGAGCACATACCAAAGAAAGACAATCTGTGGCATCTGAAAGACAAATAATCACTCTGATATGTTCAACTTGCTGGCTGGTAAAAAGTCTGCTAAACCCCAGATATATGCAAGGTGTAAAGGGCTTCAGTTTTGTCAGAGTTGATTTTCCACATGGAAACTGGCTGGGTTACAAAAACACACTCAGCTGACAGTACAGTTCAAGTGTCAATTAAGATAAGACATCAAACAATTTACTAGTAATTAAGGAGCTACTCAGACATGACAAATAGATTTGCTACTAAAATTTGGTCATGATCTTAAAGGATCTTTTACAATTGTCAGCGTGGAACAAAACCACTGAAAGTTACGAGTATGGGAAAATGAGGATTTGAAACAGAGCTGCAATAAGAAATACAGTAAGGTTGATTGCTATATAACCCTAATATTACAAAAGACATGAACTGGATCTGGACTCAAAAGGAAGTTCAGAGTTAAGAAGAGAGCCTTGCCTCAGACCTAACCGAGTAGCTAGCATTTTCTCCAACACATTTGATATCACCTTTTTCAGAATTTGCTATTGCTTGCCAGCCCTGTTACTTGCTACATACCTGCTAGTTATCAATTTGTAATTCATCCTAAAATGTCACGATTGCTGATTGAAATACTGTAAAATGTCTAATAAAGTCTTAGCTTGTCTATATATTTATATGCAAAAACGTAATTGGAAGACTGAATTTTCTGAGGATATTTTCTGTTCAATTTCCTTTCTCCACTATATCAAGCCCTATTACTTCAAGGCAGGCACATCTGTTAATTTAACTAACACTCAGTATCCATATGCCTAAGTGAATGCTTTCATTTGGAAGTGGGCTTGTCTCAGCTGCAAGCCAGTCCTTGGTAAGCATGGTTTATTTTTGTATCCCTCACAAATGGGGCTCTGGTTGCAGAGATATCCTTGTCTGGGTGGGCTCAGACTCACTGGAAATGTCACTACAGACAGGTAGGGGCCTCAGGCAGAGATCAAGGCAATATCTTCAGCATTTTGTAATCATACACTAAGGGATCACCACTCTTACAAAAAAGATACCTTCAGGAATGAAAGGGCACAACAGAGGGATGAAATGAGGGAAAAGGAGGTGGAGAAGAAAGGGCAGTTAAACCAGTAGTAAAATAATTTCCCGCTTAAATTGAAACCATGTGCAGAATTCAAGTTGACCTGTTTTGGATATTTTGACTTATCAGATATATTTGGTTACTCAGTGAATACAGCCATTCCCTTTTCCTCCTAATTGTTTTAGGTAGAAAGAAGGACATGGCATTTTACCCCTTTCCCAATTACTTTGATATATTTTTGTCCCACATTCTGTTTCTAGAAGTATTAAGATCCAGTAAAACATCAGCAATCCCTCCTACACAGACTCTCTCCTCCTGGTACTTCTCTTCCTCTTTGTTCCTCAAAATACTAAATTCACCTTTCTAAAGAGATGCTTTTATGGTAGTTTCTATTTCTCCTCCATCCCTTCTTTGACAGCTGAATCAGCAAACTGACCCAAGTCAATGCATACTGTGGGAAAGCTGCTGCCAGGGCAAGAGATGTGGGAGAGCCTTTGAGGCAAGTGTGACAACCCCTTTTCAGCAGGACAGCATCAGCTGAGATCCCTTTCAGCCAGCCATTAAAGTATATCCTGCTCTTTCTTGATCCTTAATACTGTGATTTCCAAACCAGTCCCTGCCCAATGCCCTCCTGGTGAGGGTCTTTTAATCCCCTCTCATTCCTCACAGTGGTGAGTTTCATTTGGCTCTGTTTTGGCCACACCTCTGCAGTTTGTTCTTTAGCTCTTGCAGAACTGTTGCCTCTCAAGCCATAGGATAATCAGGGCAGGAGACAAAGAATCATTAATGAGCATGTAATAAAAGGTAGGGAGACAATTAGACTGTTGCAACACTGAAGGAGCCAGAGAAAGGAAAGTGAGCAGAAACTGAGAGCATTGGCAGCACAAGCAGCTCAGAAAGTGATTTTAGCAGCAGAACAGACAACAGGTGAAATCAAGAACAACTCTGCAGGCATTGGGGGCCAACAGGAAGATGTTTTAGAAACAGATGTGAAACAGTATGGATATGGAATGCACAGATCTTAGAAACGTTGTTCAGGAGAGCACTGGTGGGGCAAGGACACATGGGGGCACAAAAACCATGCAAAAGAGACAGAGCAAAGGGTTATTGTTATCCAGAGTATAGAGGGAAGCTACATAGAAGAAGGGAGAGGAAAAGCCAGAGTGTGCTTGAATCGACAGGAACATAGTGATTGATTTTATCCTTCAACTCACAAGTATCTGGGACAGCCTGAGTTCTGAACTGCGTTTGCCAAGGAAAAAAAAAAAAATCTCCCTCCTCCTGCTTCAATCCTTCCCGAGTGCCTCCAGCAAGCAGAACAGCCTCTGCTCAGGATAACAGCCGTGAATTCATTAGGTAAAATTCACACCACATCATCCTGCTTCCTGGCTGCACAATCCTCTTCATCCTGATTAAAGTGCAGTCTTGCTGGAGGAATACACCAGCCACCAAACCTATTTTTGTCTCAGTCAAGCACAGCTCCAAGTATCATTACCACATGGGGTTACCATTTCCTATCCCACAAGTTTCCGGAACAGCGTTTTTCAGGTCAAAATACTGTTTCACTAAAATCAAATTGCTTCCTTCAGAATGCAAATCTTTATACTTGATTTATGATAGAAGACATTCAAAATTAAAAGCCAGCTTAATACATCACAGCATAAAACTGTTTCAAGAAGGTAAAGGAAAAAAATACTTAGCAAAACAGGATTTTTAAGAAAAATTAGAGAAAAATCAGGTGCCCCCCTCCCCTTACTTCTACTCATTCTTCCATGAAGATCCCTCATAGCAAAATTTCTTCTTGGCCCCGACCCTTCCCCTCCAACACCTTCTAAAGGCTCATTACTACTTTGGAAACCATTACACTATAATAAAACTTTGGATCTTTTGCCTTATTTGCAGTTTGAACTGTTCTGGTTTTACTAACACAGTACTTGTTTATGAGTATTAAAAATACTTATGTTCATTAAAATTTCTTTAGTAATGACCAAGTATTTAGGAATAATTACCTCTGAATCCTGTCCCCTTCCTGTGAAAAGGGTAATTTTTCTGTTCAGCAAAAATGTGGCAGCCTCCAGCTAAAACATCAGACTCTACCTCTCAGCCTTCAAGAGAACAGAGCTGCTGATAACCTCTGCTAGCCAAGCACAAAGAGTTCAGAAAGTGGGATCCTACCAACTTATTTTGTCTGAGTCTTTATGTGTGGTAGAGGACAGTTTAATTCCGCAAAGCTGAACCAGGAAAGGTAGCACACCTCACACTTTATCACCAATTAATTAATCAAATTCTAATTAGCCAGCATGATTTATGGTTTTCTCTTTTTTCATAAAAACAGTCAAGTAGTATTTTTGTTGGGGTAGACTCTCCACTCCCTCCCAGTTATTAAATTAGGATACAATTTTGTTCAAGCTAGAATTCACCTGTTGAAAGCATGATATGTTCTTAACTGTTTTTCTGGAGCTGCTCTTTGCTACCAGGTCTTGTCACCATTGCTTGCAACAAAAGATAATAGCTTCTGTTTTCCACTAGCTGACAAAGCATGCCAAGTTTATCCCTGTATTCCAACTGAAAACTAAGCTTTACAGCTAGCATAAATTGAGACAGTTTATTCCGTAAAATTGCACCTGATGGTGACTCTGAAGCTGGTTTTTGTCAGTTTGGTAAGCCAAAATTTGTGGCACATTTGACAGCTTCAGTGAAAACACTATTCTAGGATGCTGCATATTATGTTAGTGAATGTTTCTGTAAGCTATATGTTGTTAGTAAGATTAATGCTATCGCAGCCAATTTACAATCATCACAAACAGGAACTTAAATTACCATCTCTACCACTTCTGTTAAGAATTAGAGGGAAAAGTCTTCAAAAAAAAAGAAGAAACTGTAAATTGACAAACACCAACCAGCAGAAATTCAAACATACACCACTTCAGTAAAGAAAAACTCATTTTTCACTGAGGTCTGGTCAGTGCTGTTACTCATTATTAATGGCATAAATTATGGGATCAGAGATAGGTCTTCTGATGTGAGGGAAAAGGGAGGGAACTGACTCACCCAGTGAGAACATCCAGAGTCTGTTACTAGCTTTAGTGCAAGATCTTAATTAGCATTGAAATGCATTATATTTAGCCCTATATTTCATCTAGAGCATCCATAGCACATATCAGCCACCTCATTACAGCAATTGTTTTAAAAAATAGTCTGAGTATGAAATCATGATTTACTTTGTGCATTCACATCCCTAAAGCAATATAGTCCTAAACCTTCTTTAAATGGCCAAAGAGAAATGGTAACAGTAACAGGATTATTAATTACAGACATATGTCAGGCTGGAAATATATTTTTATTATAGAACAAAGGGTGATCTGTAGATGTATAGATCAAAGGGTGGGGTCCACCACTATGGAATGAAACTATTTGAGCATGTAATACCTTTTACCTGCCTGACCATCCAAAATGTAAAATTTTGTTGCCCTTACTGCTGTCTGCTGATTCAAATTATTTTTCCTTCTGGAATTTTTGCCCAAAAAGCTTGACTGATTAAACAGTAAGGAGGTAATGGAGAAGAGACAAGATATTTCTCCTCTTCACACCTGAAAATTGCAGAAACAGAAAAAGAGAAGCAGAGAACATCAGTTAAGCACAGAGAAAAAAAACCTACAAGAAATAATGAGTGAGGCAAAATGCCAGGAGAGTTTTGCAAAGAAACAGCTCCATAACAGGCACTATGGGGAAATACAGATGTTTTGGCAAAGGGCTTAGGTAGGTACTGGGTACAGATGCAAGTAATTGAGGATGATACAGTGGCAGAAGTAGAACCCTACTGAAGGCTGAACTGCTACACAACTGTAAACTAAATCAGGAGCCTCACCCTCTCATTACTCCTTTCTCATGAAGCCAAAAGCACACTTCACCTTTTGTCAGTAGCCTATTCTCATGAAGTTACTGCATTAGCTCAAACTGCACAGGTCTGCACTGCAAACCTTGGTGCTGACTTCTTCCTACAACTGATTCCTGCCCGTGTAACATTTGTTAAAAGTTACCAACTCCAGAAGCTCGACCCAAGAGCATACAAGTCCAGCACATTTTTCAAGAAACATCAGCTGGCTAATACAGAGTAACAACAGCATAACACTGCTTGGACAATTGTTACAATCTTAATCCCACAATTGCCTCTGCCTGCCCTGCACCCCAGGCAGGGGCTATAGCTCCAAAGCTGGGCTTGTGCACATGCTCAAGCTGCTGTCAGTGCCACACTGACAGCACTGCCTCTCTAACAAGGTTTATTTGGTCCCTGCTTGTTATCCAGGCCTTATATTAACCCACCACAAACACATCCCTGAGCACTGAACCACCTCTAACTTCCTCTGACAAGCCTTTAATCTTTAACAGCCCTTCATGTTTTCTATGCATCAACTACACCTGCAGACACCAAATTACCAATACCTACAGAGTGATTTGCAGAAGTGCCAAGTACCCATGTGCTCACCTTACGATTTAAAAAAGTTTCCTAACATATCAAGTACTTCAAAAGTAAAATTCACTGAGTTCTCAGTGTCAGACAAGTTTATAGTATTAACCTTGCATCTCATAGCCTCATGTCTAAAATGTATCTACAGCTAATGACACACATTTTTCTCTCTCACACACACAGTCTCCCATAATAGATCCAATTTAAGGATGAGTTCATTAATACTTGTCACAATACCACAATTGATGACAGTGTCATACACAAGTCTAGGCATACATTAACATTCCTGGGGTTTTTTATGGCAGGGCTAGAATAGCAAGTAGTTAATAATACATGTGACCACACACTGAAAGATGGAGAAAAAGTACCTTTCACAGAAAGTGTTGAATAAGGCAGAAATAAGAGGAAAAGAAAGAATTAGAAAATGCCATACACTAACATACCAAGTTTGGGTTTCAAAACTCCACTGAACTCTGAAATTTTTTAAGTTTTGTGCAGTTCACACTGCAGCCTTAATAGCATTTCAAGAAGAGGACTATTAGCTTGTTAAGATGACATGTAGCATCTAATAGTCTGTAAAACTACTACACAGCAAATTTACTATTTAGAAAATTGAAAATCTTATGGCATCAGTGTTTATCTTGTTTCACCTAAGTACTGGGAAAATATTTTCTGTGAGAAGTGGCACCATTTCAATATTTTTCATGACAACTATTATGCCAGATGTATTGTTTTCCCATTATTAATACTGATAAATTTTATGATGGAGGGTGAAAAATCTGTTTTAAGAGCACTGAAAGCAATGAAATTACAACACAAGAACAAAGCTGTAATTATGATGTACAGATTTGAATTTATTTAGTGAAGTATTATTAAATACATACCAGTGAAACTAAAATCTTAGGCAAAATGATAATTTGATGTCTACTCTCAATAGTCTTAACATTAGCTCCTCCAAAATATTTAAGTAGTAGATACTACTGTCCAGAGACTCATCCTGCCCTAAGAGAGGAAGCAATGAATACCCACACCATAACAAGTTCATAAAATGTCTCTGTACTGACAGAAAACCTATTTCCAGTATCCCACAAATAACTCAAGTTATGAAATCATTCATTATTTCAGCTGCAAGCAGGAGCACAATAAGATGCATTTATAATAGAATGGGAAGATGCATGTAGTGAGTAATATTTCAGTGCAATTAAATATAATTTCAATAATAAATTACGTACCATTGTAAAGCCAGTGCTTTATATAAATATCACTGATGACAGTACATCAGAGTGCATTTGTGCTTTATTTATATTACAGCAAGGAATATATAATGGTTCTAGGATGTTTTCTCTGCTGAAGTCAAGGGTAAAATAAAGCAACTCATGTAAAGTGCTGCTCTATTTTACTTATTAGAACTCGAGCTCTAGTCTCAAACAGTGTCTTGCAAACCAAAAATAGTAGAGCTTATGTTACTTCCTTCTAAGCTGTAATATTTTAGCCCAGATGTGTTTGAGTACACACATTGCAAAGATTATTAAAGGATTTGCTGCGATCACCTCTAATTTCTAGAAAAGTATGACTAGCAAGCTTAACTACACAAAAAACTTCAAGACGAGTTTTCCAGAAATCAGTGAAGATGCTAAATCAGTGTCTACTGGCAGGGGAGCAGGTGCCATCAAAGACAGATGCGGCTTCCATCTCTTCAAGCACTTCAGCCCTGGAGAAGAGCTTGAGTGAAGACACCAAGCAGAGGTGGGTTGGAGGAAGCTCACATTAGAGGTAGAAGGTGCTATGGCAGCAAAGGGGAAGCTGTCAGGCTCCTGAACCTACAAACTTACTCCACAGAGCAGTTTTGTGAACCCTGAGGGAGAACTGGAAGAAGTTTGGACACTGTTGCCCAGCTTTCCTAACCTGGGTCAGGCAGATTTTGAAACAGAGATACTATTTTTGTCAATGAATTACTGACTAAAGATTTAAAATGCTAAATGAAATTACCTGACATGAGAGACAGCTCTTACGAAATCCAGCACTACTGATAGCACTTAGACTTACATCTGCAAGAGTTTGTAATAGTTTGAGTTTTGAAGGGGAACCTTTGAGAGTTGACTAAATGCTAAGGAAAATGGATTGACTAAAAAGTTGATAGAGCAAAGAAGCATTAAATTATTCAACAGCTACATCCTACATACTTCCACAAAGCAGTATAATCCTGATTTAGCTGTGTTCCCATGAGCTGCCTCTGAATATATTCTGAAGTTTATAAATATGCTATGAAATACAATATTTTCAAGAAGAATTAGAAGTTGGCAGCAATTGTGTGTCCTAGGTCAACAGTCTCTTTAGAGACCAAAGGTCCCAGTCTAGACTCAACCCTTCAGCCCTCCTGGTTCAGTGTTAGTTGGATAAAAGCCTGCAAAATGAGTGTTTTTTTCTAATTAACCACTCACATTGTTTCACTTTGGGAAAATCTAGGAGCATTTAGAGTCTTTCACTTTGCAGCCTGAAAGTTTCATCCCCATTATAAGCTCTAGATAAAAAGAGCATTTGAGGCTACAGGTGCAGACATAGCGTTAATCAAGGTTTATTTAATGCCCAAAGCAGTGAGATAACTCATCCATCAGCAGAGCCAAGGGGTGTGAGCAAGAACATATGCTCCATCATCTTGAATAGATGATCAACTATTCTTGCCTTTTCATTTCCCACCACACCACCAGCAGTCATGTTTTCTCAGGCAGAGCGTGGCTGAAAGCTCTCAAGGAAGTAATTTTATCCACTCTTCCCTGAAAGGGCCAGTGCCTTAAAGGCATAATTAAGTCCTAAATACATAATAGTTAGTGACATTTAGCAAAGCATGTCATCTCTGGCAAACTGCCACTGTAGAAGAAACAGCAAACAAATCTATTTGCATTGTTTTCAGTTGGTTTGTAATTTTTTTTGTAACTGTATTGTCAGCAAGTGAAGAAGAAAGTATTAGATAAAATAAGCTGGTTAACAGACTGAACTAATTATATTGATGCAGTGAAAAGAACTAATACATTTGGTAGGAGGCACTATTTGGGGACAAAAATAATCTCTTTAAAGCCACACAAAATGCTTTATTTCTGCTTCCAACACTTGTATAGCTTGCACTGCTTGCAATTGTAGAGCTTGACAAATAAAATGGTCATTAGAAATTCAGAGCACCACCAATGCCCTGCTGTTTGGGATTAAATGGACCTTTCCCTCAGCCCTGCCCAGCCTCACAGGTACCTCCCCCTCCATGTTTGCTGTAAAGAATCAATGTTCCACTTCCTAAAATGCCAGCAGAATGGTATTACTGGGCAAGAGTGGCCAAAAACCTATAAACACCTCAGTCTGCAGTCTCCTTGCTCACAATGTTACAACAGCAATTGACAGCAATACTTGGTCATAATCTCCCACAGGAAGAGGGGAGAAAAAATAATCTCAGAAAACAGAATAATGAAAACAGGATGTGTCAGAACTTTTTAATCTGTCTTAAACGCACAACCAGTAAAGGAGAGCATGGAAACTGTCAGAGACATCATATTAAAGCAGGAAATTCTGTTCAGGTGCTTCCCATTAGAGATTACATGAATAGGTTTCTTCCCTGGACCCCCTTTCCTCAATCTCAATTTTCAAATTGGATCTAACAGGCATTTTCAGCTGAACATCCCAGGTCATACCTAACCCAGTGAGTCCTTCTCTACTCAAGAGCCTTCCTGGTGGAGAGAAATTATTTGTGTATCCTGTCAAAGCAGGTAAGTCCCAGCAACTATTTGCAGTGGTTTCAGAATTACTGCCTGCCCTCTGCTTGAATTGCTGGAGAGCACAACTTGCAGTAAAGATGCTGGATTTGGCAGTGGATACCCTACAGCATGGAGCTGTGCTGCTGTCTGCCAGCTCCACTGAGGTAGCATCAACCTTCAATAAAGCACAACCTAAAGCAGCCTTCAGCAACATCAAAATTGACAACATGAGATTCAGAGCTCCTCTATAAATGGAAGTGTCTTCTGCATTTAGTAAGTTGATCTTATTACTAAGTGTTTTAGTAAGTGAGCATTTAAAATATACTTTGAGAAGACAGAAAACAGTATATGTCATGTCAATGGCAGCAAGATCCAGCCTTATTGTACAAGATACCCTCTGCAATATGAAGTTTAAATAAGCTGAGTTTATATGCATGTAAAGTTGTTCTTAATATTACAACCCAAGGACATTCACCATCAGGCCAGAAACTGCACACCACATGGTCCAAGGACAATCTCTTAGCTCCAGAGGCCAGGTTAGAGAGGCTAAGCATATGAACACTACAACTTAGCAACTATATTTGTTGTGCAATTAGATTTTGCTCATTCTTTTCCCTTTTAGGGAGAAAAATAAAATTGCACAAAAAAAGTTTCATCTACAAGAATGATCTTCTCTTTAGCTGGTTTAAAGTTCTGATTTTTACTTTTATTTATTAAAAAAGAAAAGACAGCAGTAACTGTTAAATTGAAATTAAGTTCAACTAACCTGTTTCTTACAGAATCTTTGTGGGATCCTGAGGGACACTCTCAAGGCTCGCTAACCTGTGTGGTGCTAACATGACAAGCTCACATTTCAGGGCAGTAGTAATGCACCTGTGAGCAACATGAAGCATGGAAATAATTTCATTACTTGAGTGCTATTCACATCTTGAGCATCTGGAAGTGCCTGAAAAACCTCAAAGGCTGTGGACCATAAGATGCACAAAAAGCACAATTTACAAGTAGAGAAAAATGCTATTTAAAAATGTCAGCTTAGCAAATGAGATCTTAATATTGTTTAACAGCTTTTTACAACTACTGACTATATATCCTCAAGGCAAGTGTGCTTTTAGATTAGAATGAAACTACAGCACAAATATGAAGAGTAAAGACTTACTGAAGAATATGGTTTGTCCTTGTGCAAAATGAGCACTGTTTTCTGTTTCACAAAGTGACAATCCTTTGGATACTACAGGCTACTGGGATTTAAAGTTATAAAGCTACAGGAAAATAACTTTGTGCCTAAGATAGATATCTAATTTCTCACATTAAATACCAACACAAAGCAGCAAACACCATTTTGAAATAAATCATTTACATAAGGCATATAAATGAATGGAAAACAGATGCTGGAAGATGTTTTAAGCAGCAAGCTTGACCCTTATTTTAAAATGCATTGGATAAAAGAATGTATCTTTTTGCAATTTCAGTGATCAGGCATCTAACCTGTTCCAGGTTTGAGGTTCAAAGCTCCTGTTGGGTGGCCTTGCAGCCTGCTCTCCCAACAGAACATGTGAAAAGAAGGCATCTGTCCCCTTCTGGCAAAGATCAAACTGAGAAAGCTTCAAATTTCATTTAGATGTTTACAGCTCTTCTTCTGTACTTAATCTCAAGTCACCAGAAATGTTGTTTTACTACACACAGGGGAGACACACAAGCCTTTATTCTCTGTGCTCCAGCTCAAGACAAGCAGAAAACCTATGGAATCCTAGTCCACTCCATCCAACAGCCACAAGGCTTTTCTAATCCTTTGGTGCTCCAAGACAGTGCAAGAAGGCTGCTGAAAGGGAAGGAACAGCTCAAAAAGAGGAGCTGGGGAAAACTGGGTCATGCAAGACAGTCCTCCTTCAGCTCCAGAACCAAAGTCCAGCTAATGGGAAACTCCAGCCATGCTCCTCCACTCCCCAGCACAGCACTCTCCTTTTCACCCCTAGCAGCTGTCACCACGGACGCCACAAGACAATGGCAGCACAGGCAGAGTTTCCTGTGACAAAAGCAGCTCTCACACCCATCTCAGCAAGTGGTGCATACACAATTACTCACTCACTGAGCTTCACAGAAGTTGGTGCTTGGCCAAACAGGCTCTGGACCCCAGAGCCAGCTTTCCCATTTGATTTTCTATGTGGCTGTGGGGGAAAGAGAGCAGGCACAGCTCAGAATGGACCCACCCAGATAACAATAATTCACAATCTGCTATATATTGATATATTTACTTCAAAGTTTTGCAGTGATGGGTTGAGGTAAATTTCCCTCTCCTTCTCAGATTCTGGAGCCCCACACCTCCAGACTACAGAGATATCACTTAAATTAAATCACTTCAGTAAGTCACCTGTTTATATTATGTTTGGACAGCAATTTCTCTGAGGATAAATCTGTCTCTTATTTCATATTTCTGTATTGGCAGCACAACAGGCCTCACATTGGCTGGATTACGAGTCACTACTATTTTAACAGAATAGGTAAAATATTATCAATAAGAGTTACGCCACGGACATCAGTAAAAAAAAAGTTGGGATTTTACTTTCACTGTTAAAAAAATAAAAAACAACAACAACAAAAAGACCAAAAAATAATAAAAACTCCCCACCAAACCAAGCCAGGAATTCTTGCTTTTCACATACAGCTTCTAAATCCAGGGGCAATTATTGTAATTATTTCATGCATTACCCTTTGTGCTATCCAGGATAGAGGAAGTACAGCTAAACTTCTTATCAGAACTAGTGCATGCAAGTGAATGAGACACAGTGAATGCTATAGCTGTGTCTGATTCTTGTTTAATAGCTTTGGATGATACCATTTGGCATTAATTTCCCTCTCTCATTTTATTTTGTCACACTTGGCATTTACTTCTGTGGTACTCAACTTCACACTTCAATACAACTGAAGTTACAGTGATGCTGAAAACATTGCTTTAATATCTTAATGGTTCAGGATCTATTTGCATTTTTTCTTCCATCTTTGATCACAGCACTACACAATTATCTCCGCAGTATTTATTGTTTCCAGTGATGCAAAGTGCTGGAATTATTAAACCTTGTTTTAACATTATGCTTTTGCACCTCAAAGTATTTTCCTCTCCTTCCTGATGTGATCCAGAACTCAAAAGGTCAGCTATGCACATTACATTGCAAGGCCTCTGGTATTTCATAACTTTGAAGGTACAGGTTAAAGCAAAACAAAAACCTAAGCCACAATGACAGCTAAAATACAGAACTTTTCATTTATTTTCCTTAAGTTCATGCAGCTTGCAAGACTGAAAGAAGCATAGTCAACATCATTAAAACAAACAGTTCAAAATCTTTAAAAGCAAGATGTAGGCAGGACAGTTTACAGGTGCCACAAACAAACTAAAGCCTTCTATGGTATTTTGCTAACAGGATTCTTCCTTTACTCACAGCTTCTAAGTTTCAACTAACATCCAGCCATTGTGGATGTGTAGAAGCAATAATGGAATTTGTCTGCCTTTAATTTGGGCCTGAACAGCATTATGTACTTGTATTACAATATAACAATATTTGTATATTAGTTACAAAAGGGCAACAAAGCAGGGAATTGAATTTTTAGAATAGTGAGCATGTAGCAAGCACTAAGATGATGGAATTTAAACAATTTCCATCATCTTCTCCCTCACTACCCAAATCAATAACTCAATTACAGAATCTTCTCCACTTTTTCAGGACTCACACTCCACTTTTAGTTAGAGCACTAACAAAAGACCAAGTCTTCAGGGAAAACCAAGATTTCAGTATAAGTTATGCTCTGAGTTCAGCGTCTGTTTAGCAGAAACTGTCCTGTAAAAACACAATTTGTGACTTGTCACATTCATAAATATTTTCTCTCCCCCTCATACCTGAGTAGCCACCCATGCCCACGCAGCTCCAGCACCACACAAAACTGCAAATTCCCCCCTGAGCAGCCCTACACCCTTGCAGTGCTCCTGCTCGTGGTGGGACAACCAGAGGCAAGTCAGTTGAGGGATGCATATAAGAAGGAAGTTTATGACTCATTCCTTTAATAAATGCTTGCTGGCTCACCCAAACATCCTGCCTCATTCCACAGGATAAAGGTGTGCTATCTCCCTGTGACTATTTTGAAGCCAAGAGACTTGAGTCAAAAGTATGCCCAGAAGGGCGCAATGTTGCTGGATCAAAGGATTATCAGCAATAAAACTTCTGAGAGGGAAAGTCAGCCCTGCTTGCTGCACACAAAGCAAATGCATTTTAGTCAAGAATGCATTTAGGCCCAGCACTAACTGACAGAAAATAAATCATCTGGGTGCCAGTAGATTCATCCTATTGGTTCGTAAATCCTATTGCTCACAGCCAACCTAGAAAAACCTGGCTCATTTAAAAATTTTAGAGCACATCTTCCTAATTTTCAATACATTGTAAACATACATTTATATCAAATCTACATTTTTGAGGTTACCCCCAATTCAACATCAAAACTGATTAATGCTCATTGCCACCTAATTTGTTGTATTTGTTTCTAGATATTGTACACATAAATCAGTGGCTGTCAGCTTGCATAACTCCCTTTGCCAATTTTCTCTATTCCATTGCACCTGCTGCTTCTCGAGAGTGATTACTTAATTGTGAAGTAAAAGATTATTATTTAATATTTTAGCTAGGAGGAACAGAGTTACTTGGTCATAGATTAATAAGGACTCTGAATTTGACAGTTTGCAATTCAAATTCACATTCAACATGTTTTGTCATCTTCTGTAATAAGGTGCTGAACTACAGAAAGAACATAGATCACTGAGAATTTGCTAATGCCACTGGCATATTTTGATTCTTCCCTTACCCCCTTCAGTGGCCTACTTACAATTTTCATCTTTTGAACTTCAATAATTTCTTCTGCATTTATGGAGGTTTTGCCTTTTTCCCAAAATACATTGTAATGTATCACTGTTATAATCCTCATATTTAAATGATGGAGCCACAAATACTTAGGGAAATTGGAAACATCTCTAGCTTATTCCTGTCATAATCAGTATTTTCTGATTATCATTTTATGATTATTTCACAGTTTCTTCTGTGTCCCTTTGAATTATTACAATAGGAACACGGGTTTTTTTGCTATAGGAGGATCTTTACAGTAAATAAGTCTGTTTCCTCCCACTGAACCAAGGAGAAAGCAGAAGCATCTGATAAGTCAATAGTTTCAAAGGTAATAAAATCTTCAGTAGCACCTATTGCCATCCTACTTACCAATTCATACTCCCCAAATATTATGTGAAGCCCTCCAGTGAGGATTTATACACAGCTGGAAAAAAATCATAATTTTGCCATATATCTTCTCCTTTTTCCTTGTTTAAATATAGTGATAAGTGATTCAGCTCTGAACTCAATCATCCAGTGGCTAGCTTTTCATCATATAATGTGCAAGCTGCTGCAGGTTGTCAGTCCACACCTTTAGTGCTCCCTGAGGGCTTTGTGTTTGGTGAAGGATTTCAATGCTGCTGTTAAATATACTTTCACTTAAAGCAAGCTCAAATTTTTGAACATAGGGTGAAGCCTCTAATGCTTCACTAAGCAAATGAGCTATTACCTTGCATAAAACAAAACTACAAGACTGAACAGAAATCAAATCTGTGCTTTGACTTACACTCATGCATTGTTTCCTTTGCTGGCTCATAGAAACATCTACCTGAGGAATTAGCAAACTATAAAATAACACCTCGGTTGACACTGACAGTTTTCAGAAGCAGACTCCCAATTTGACTTTTCTCTGAGGTTGTAGGCTGCTGATTTAAAGCCTTACTGCTAGGATTTTGAAAGGAAATTTGTCTATGATAAAAAAACTAGTTTTAAGTGTAAAACTTTCTATCCCAAATGTCGTTGCAAGCTACCCAGTTGTCTTTGCTAATGCAGAGCCTGTTCTTTTTACCACTGGATATTCAGTTACACCAACATGGGCACCCAAGTACAGGCAAGTGTGCATGCACAGGGAATATCAGCACAGGCAAACACACCTGGGTCACCTGACCTGCAGTTAGCATGGCATCAGAGGCTCACCTAACAGTAACTACTGTCCTCTGCTGCCCTTGCTTTTTTGTACACATCAGCTACTCACTGGCTTCTCATCCTCCCCTCTCTCCCTAGCAGGTTTTGAGATCCATCCAGGCCCTCACTAGATGGCATTTCATACTATGCCATGAACAATGTCTAAAGCTTGGCTGTGCTGACAGGCTCATGCTTAAATCATCATTTATTTTTCTGAACAATAAAAAAAACACCCTGGGTGTCCTCCTCTCATGCCATCTTAGGAGAAAAGCGGGCTATATTTCTGTACTAAGTTGTGTACCCATGGGAATACATCATGGGGAAAAAAAAATCAAGCCCAAGAGTTTTCAGTCAGAGGTGCTGAAAACAGACTGGAAAGAAATCTGATAAGTTAAACACCAGTTACCAACCAAACAATTACTATTTCTTGGGGAAAAAAGTTATGTATGTTCATAATAGTCTATTCAGATGCCAGGTCCTGTTTAGCTTTCAAGATTCTATACAATTAAGATATTTTTAAACTACAAGCCACTGATCATTATTTGATTAGCCGTTATCATGTAAGTGAATTAGGAAAACAACACTCAGCATTTAATAAAACATCAAACTGATTTGCAATTAAATGCACAATTGTTCTATTGACTTGTTTTCAACAAGCTTTCTCAAGAATTAAAAAAAATATATGAACACTGTTGTTTACAAGTGTTCATTTTAGCTTTTAAAAACAGGATACTTCATTATTTCAATATATAGAAGAAACCTGAAATTTAGCATTAATGCTATCAAAGTGACAGTTAAATGGATTGAATGTATTCAATGTACATAACTTTATGTATTAGAGTGAATATATCTACTTAATGTTGTTGTATATAATTCTTTCAGATTTGAACACATGGTTAATGTAATCAGCAGTACTCTTTCAGCTTCTGAGTATTCAAACAAGCACAAGGTTCCTTAAAAATACTTTTAATCCCTGTATTATACTAAAAGATACTAAGTGCTATGTAATTTTTTATTTAAAATGGAGCTGCTGTTCTACCAGCTGTGATTTTCTACATAGTGGTTCACTTAGTTGCCTATTTTTGTTTATAAAAGTGTGCTTTATACATAAGGGTATCAATTCACCACAAAAGCATGCACTCAATAAACACCTCTGTCACTGCTTAATTACTTAATCAAACATGATAAATATTGGAAGGCAAGATCAATAATCATGTGAAAAAATACACAGGGGCAGTGAAGAAAAGAAACTTGTCTTAAACCTTGGTCCCACTGAAGCAGGAAAAGAACTTACTCCTGAACTAAGATCAGGTTCTTAGCCCATGGCCCTTGTTCCCACTCTCCAAGAACAGATGTCAGTAGCAGGTTTGGATAAGCCACAGCAGGGCCACGAACAGAATGACAGTGCCATGTCTGTCTCATGTCAATACAACCAAAGGAGAGCAAAAACATCTGGGGAAGAAGCATTTGTTCCACATGATCAGCAGAAAGCTTCTGCAAGGGGAGGAAAGGGGCAGCAGATGCTTCATTTTTGCAAGGGAGAAGAAATTGCAAAGTATAGAGCAAGCTAGACTGCTTAACACAGCAGCTTGGGGAATTGGGGCAGCTAATTAGTCATCCCAGACAGAGCTCCCTCTTTCCCCTGTGCAGTCACAGGAACACACACATTTTGCAGACCAGCCTTGCTGAGGAGCTGCCAGCACCATTCCCATGTCCAAGGCACTAATGGTGGGTGCAGCCCCCGCTGCTGTGGCTTATCCTGCTGGGCAGTGGGGAGAAAGATAATGCTGGTCCTCTTCCTACAGGTGTTTATGCCTGCTCCCAAGCCAAGTTCCTCCTTCAGGTGTCTGTCCCACAGACATTTGGGTGGAAATGACTTAGCAAGAGGGGATATGGCACTACACTTAAGAGTTCTTGGCTCCATTTAGCTGTTGATGTCAAGAACACATCAAACACCAGCTTGCACATCAGGCAGCACCATATGATCAGAGCACTTCTAACCTGGTAACACAAACTGCCTTTAGCACACTCAACTTCATGGTGAAAGCAAAAGCTTTTTCTACATTTTTGGTGTTTATTGCTTAAGTAACAGACACACATGTTGTTCTTTTGCTAAGTGGCATGCTACTATACTTGAGCAGATGTGATATTATTCATATTTGTGTCACCAAGGTGTGAGATGATCCTTTCTTTCCACAAACAAACACCTGCCAGTGGCAAAGTACCACACACCACTGAAATTACCTCCAGCACCTCTGGCTTTCACTCCTACATAGTAAGAGGTGAAGTCTTTGGTTCTTTGTGACTGAACTAAATTCAACCACACACACTTGCTCCTTTTTCCTGTGATAACCACATTTGTGAATTTATATCTCACATCCTCAAGACATTTTAGCCACATGGAGTCCCTCAGCTTCCACCTGATGCTGGGCAAACACGAGTGACTTCCCCAGATTCTCCAACACCATGGGACCCTGCTTCCCACTGCAGCAGTGACACTCATCAGTTAAAAGCATTTGCTGGAGATGGGAAATGATGTTCAGTGGCAGTGTAAGGTATTTCACTATGGTCATGTAACTTCTCTCAGGCTACATTTAGCACACAAGTGTTGTTCAATATCACTGAAGACTGAGTATCAGAGAACATGTTGTCCCTAGGCTGAGAGGATGCATAACCTTCCTTTAGTAAAGCATCTTGTAGTGCTGCAAAACAGACATCTGAGCAATTCCCACTTGCAAAGAGTGAGACAAAAAAAAAAGATGAAAACCAAGACAACTGCTCCAAGCATTATGCACTGAAATTTTTTGAAGTCATGCTTGGAAGTAATTAGGTTATTTAGGAAGGAGTAAAACATTAAACCATTTATAAATAAAATGCAAAATAAAAATCTTAAAGTGTGGTTAGCTTGACAATTGCAACTTCTGTTCAACCAATTAGTAAAAAAAAGAAAATAAGTTTCAAAGAACATTAATTTGAAAAAAAAAGTTTAAGATGGTAGGAATAGCTACACAGGGATCTACACTATTACGTATTGCCACTGGACCATTGCTTAAACCTAATTTAGAGTCCTTCTATCCTATAGAGCTCCTAGAATTATTAGAAAACAAATTGGAAAGCCTATCTCCATGGAATAAGATGTCCATAACATCCAACTGCTTTATAAATGGGCTAATTTATTTATCATTATTTTGATTAAATTGTGAACAAGCAGGTTTAACATGTAAGCCTTGCTGGACAAAACTAAATCCCATCTCAGCACGCTGCTAATGTGTCTCAATACCTAACAGAAAAATTAATTTCCTTTTAATACAAAATATTCACATTGCATTTTACAAACACTGAAAAGAGATGATTCAGTCAAGAGTAAAAAGTAATTTTCCTTTCCTCTATTGCACATTTACCTTTTCTCCCAGGGTATATGAGGGAATAAATACCTTTTAAAGAGTAGCTGTTTAAGACTGATCTTATCTTTTACCTCAGGTCACAGCACAAGAGGATACACTGCCTTTTACTTTTAACTGCAAAGGATTTCTTGCTGAAAGGACATGGTCACTCCTGTTCCTAGGAGATATTATTATCAAAGAAATAACACTATAATAGAGTGTGAACATGCAGGCTGGGGCTATCAACATTTGTCCTTGCTCTTAAACCTGTCTTTTTTAATAATAAATTGTCCAAATTGATTCATAATAATGACAATCCTCCCCACAGGATATGAACCAAGATAGCTGTTTTCCTTCCTTTTATGCTGTCAGTGAAAAAGAAACCCTCTTTCTTTCCACTGAGCTATTTGCTAATTATGAATAATTAATCATTAGTCTGAGACTTTATACTACGGGATTTTAAAGTATTACAATTAAGAAAAATTGAGCACAACATTTAACTGTTTAGATATATTTTTCTGCACTCACTAGTGTCTTCTGTAGCAGTTTCACTTCCAATTGGATGCAATTCAAAGGGACAGGAGTGACAGCAACTAATGCCAGGCTCAGGTCAGGTCCAACTTCCTTTTAAAAATTATTGGATAATCATGTTTTATTCCAAACCAAAAATATGTTTAAGCTGGAACAGAACCAGAAGGACAGTCTGGGAGAGCTGTTTCACAGTTTAAGAACTCTATTCATCAGTAACTGATGAAGAAACAACCAAAAAGGGGATTTTTATCACCACACAATATAATTAGGAGCAAGCACTAAGAAATCCATTAAATAAGTTTACATTATGACAACATTAATCAACTTGCTGTATTTAGTACACCCTTAAAAAGACAAGGCTTAGATCCATGACATGAAATTCAGAAGTTCTACAAGTTGAGATCAGATAAGCATCTCAAGACAACTAATTAAGAGCAATTGGTCAGATCCAAAAAAACCTGCATAAGCCAAACCTGTTTCAAGTCATTCAGCAACAGATCTTTCAAGAATGCAACAGGAGCTGCAGTTTTTTCTTCCACTGGCTCAGCAGCTTGAAACAGGCTGAGAAGGGCACCAAAATCCTACCCACAAGATAAGAATTCCCAGTGCTCTTCTATTGCACCCACCTAGCATCAGGGAACAAAGCAAGCCAAACAAGCATTTCACCACTCACACCACAATACTATTTTAAGAGGTTCAGGTCCCTGGCCAAAACCTTGTCAGACAAGCCCATTAAATTATATAAAAGAACCTACAAATAAGCTGTAACATGATTTCAGCTCACCAGATGGTGGTATTAAGGTATTGCAAGAGGCACTAAACAGTGTTTGAGCAATGTTTATTGTCTGCCCCAATATGTTTCTTTAATAGTGCTGGATGTATGGGGAATACAAAGTGCTCCATCTCTTGCTCACTTAGTGAAAATCATTTTCCAAAATCTGCCACACATAACAGGAAACATCAGCTTTTAAAGCAACATGCCATATGGCATTCCCAAATTAGAGGTTAAGTGGAATAAAATCCCCTGAAGTCTAGGCAATAGTCTTTCTCAGGGAGAGAAGATGTTTCCAATCATGTTTTCAGAGGCATTTGTCTGACCAGACACAGTGGCTCAAGTGGAACTCCTGCACAGGCCCTGCCTGCTCCCCCATTCCCTCATAACCCACCCATGGGACACATCACTGCTCAACACTCTGCAGGCAAATACTCTTACACATTAACTGAGTGTCTTGTCCTTTCTATTGATTTTCTATCCAATTTACACATAAATCCATACTCTATATTTTACATCATACACTGCCTGGGTATGAAATGAAGGGTCTGCTTAAAAGTTACATGACAAATGCAGCTTCTTTGCTACTCTGTAAGAGTGTTTTACTCTTCATAAGTTTATAAAATGAATTATAGACAAAAGGTAAATTGAGACTTTGTTCTGTGGAAAACCACCAATGTTCTTGAGATGGAAGAGGAACAAAAATTATATTTGAGAAGATAATGAGATCTGGGAAGACTTATCTACTTCCAAAGTTCCTATAAAGCTACGATTACTCTGTCTATTTATTGTACAATAACAATCTGTCTTCCTCCCAGAAAAACCAAACAGAAAACTGAAAAATACACAACAACTGTATCAGACACTCAGTGAGAAGAGTCATCTAAATACCACATATAGTGACAAAGATTTCTTTCAAAAGTTTGTGGAAGTCTCAATTTTATGCTGTAAGCACAGCACAAAAAGAGCATGAATTTCATGGCATGAGTCTCAGTGATATCTGAATCCACCACACTGCTAACTGCTAGTCACCAAATCCCAAGGCAGAGGACTTTTCCTCTCAAGTCTAGATCTTAATTGCTAAACAACATGAGACAGCAAACTCAGCAGCATCAGCACAAAGTGTTCTTCCAAGAACACCAATAAGAAGAGACATTTTTTGGTGTGAACTGGGAAAAAAAGGCAAACCAAACCACCAAAAAAATGAAACCACCCCAAAAATCGAAAACCTCAAAAGCAAACAAATCAAAACCACAACAAAAGCAAGAAACATAACTGGGGAGGGCAGTCAGACAAAAGACCAAATATTACAGTATCATTTCTATTTCCTGTCACATAAACAATATAACTGTTCAGCAATTACTCAGCAACTGCCAGACAAAAGAAGGCTTTTTGTTTTCTTGAAGAAACACAGGTTAATTATGCCAAGTTGCCTGAGACACTGCTGTAAAGCTTGTAATGATTAGGCTTTATAATAATGAATCATCACACAAAATAGCACTAACCAGCCCTAATACCAAACTTAGCAGCTATTATTCATGCAGCTCTTAAACTTATTAATGTATCAATTGATTGCCTACATGGTTTCCATACCATCATTAAAAGGCTGTGTACATACATATTTATGCACTCAGCACACCAGGTCTTCTGACTGGATCTGGTTCACAATCAACTTTTTTAAGGTTACCAGCTCTTCATCAGGAAAGAATACAGGCCAAGACTATTAAAAATATAGGTCTTTACACTTTGAAAGCCCAAGATCTGAAAGAGGCAGGCAGATATTAAGGCATTTTTCAAAGGACTAAGACCTGGATCAGGCTCTAGTCTACAAAGTGCAAAGGCTGCATATACTACACAGGATTTCTCTCATTACAGAGGGCACCATAAATCTTGAAGTACAGATAACTACAGAGAATCAAAGGACTGGAGAGAAGGAATTCCTGCTAATGTACTTGTACTCTGGAGAGTGACTTTGGTTAAAGAGCAAAACCACATTCCATCATCTCCAAATCTCAACAGCCAAAATTGTTCCAGGAAGAGAAAAGCAGTTCTATTCACCTCTTTCAAACTCCTCAAAAAACTCGAAATTCAAGCTGGTTAGTTCTGACTTTAAAACCATCTCCATACATGTGGATTAGAAGCATATGAAGTTAAACCACATTTACACACCTTTTAATTCTGTTGTCTAGGGAACCACACAGAACAGGCAAAGATCTGAAGATGATGCAGAGCAGCTGGCCTTTGTTCAAACCCAGTCACCACTTTCACTCTTGACACCAAAGCACAAGACCCAATATATAATTATTGGGTCAGATTCTCTGGGCTGACAGGTGTATGCAACATCTTATTGTTAGACATGTGAGAGCCTGCAAAGCCTCCAATATCCAGTGGTCAGAAACAGAGTTAACACAATGGTCCAATTGTAGGTTGTCACTTTAAAATACAAACCCCACAGTTTAAAGCTTCCTTTTTTCTTTCCTCTTCTCAGCTCAGTGAATTTTGGCATGGTTGGCTGTAAACACTCACTAATGTTTCTACATAATAGAAAGATAGTAGATAACACGAAACATAAGTGTGTTGTGCTTCCAGTTTTACAATAACCTCCTGAATGGCACTTTCTTAAACTGGGCTTACTGCATAATCCTCTAGCTTTGATCTAGACAGAACAACCACTTTAAAAGGAAGGATTCTGTTTTATGTTTTATGACATGCAAGGCTGATTATACTCAGCTATGAATTGTTAGGTGTCTGTCCTGAGTTATGTGCTCAAACATTTAAACACTGAGACAGATTTTTGAACTCTTCCATAAGCAGTTCATATTAATAAATTCAGATGAAAGCCTCAGCTTTCCCTATCACACTGAATGATTACACAGTGTCTGAGTTTGTATGAACTAATAAGACATGTATTTCTCAAATACTAACCATTATTCCCTCATGTTCTGGGATTTTAAGGGTATTTTAGTCTCCCCATTTAAGTCACATGCCTTGCACTTACTGGAAAAGTAAATCTTCTAAGGATGACTGCACAGGTCATTTTTACACCATGCAGCTCTAGCTCACAGCTCAAACAGCTTGGACAGGCTGCATGCCTGCTCAGTCTGAGCCAGCTCTGCCTGCAGATGACAGCAGTGCCCAGCAAGTTACAGCAGTGTCCTGGGGGATTCCTCTTACCTACAGCAATTTACAGGAGGGACACCTGGACAGGTTTGCTTCACACTGCTTCTTTACCATGAGGAGTTAAAGTTGCTCAGAACAGACAAATAAATTTTTCTCCTGATCTGTTGTCACAGTGGCATGACAGTGCTCTCTCTAACATCACTTTCACATGTTTTAATCCACCCCACCACTCTGAACAGAGAGTGGTTATAGGAGTGACACACTTTGGGACAGATCCCAAAACATGAGCACCTGTTAGTACAGCACAGCAACACTCCTGCACTCTACTGTGTTATTTAAGGTCCATGAAGATCAACTGGTTCTTACATCATTTTGCATTCACATTGTAGCTCTGGGGTTTTATCTTCATGGAATGCAGAATCCACATTATTCTAGAACTTCTATTATTCTGTGCTCACTCTTATCTCTGATAAACTTTTAAATTTTAGCTTGTTGAATGTATTATTGTGGGACAGTGCTAAGTCTTTGTGCAATAATAAAATGCAAAGATGTGTGGTGGTTTAATGTACCACTGAGTCAGATTTTTTGATAGGTTTACTTATCAAAATAAAAAATTGTTTGGATTCAGTCCAAGGCAAGAAGAGCAGTGGTTTAGGAAATGATCAAATATTGGCTGTCTGAAAACAGAAGCAAAAGAACCACCCACAGCACTTCAGGCAACTCCTGGCACTCAGAGGAGGAAGGTAATCTGAAAATCTGAGTCAGTGACTTATACACTAAAAAACTGTCTCTTGAATTCTGCTTAGACAGATGTACCTAGCTAATGATTTTTACTATTGAGCACATGCTGTCAAGCTTGCATATCAAAGAAACAAAACAATATTAAATATTACAAGGTAACAAGCGTGAGACAAAACTCCAGGAAACAACTAAGGATGTATGAGGGAACAGAATACTCAAAAATAATAGTTGAACTTTTTTCAAGGAGACAACAAGATGGCTCCACGAAGAGTACAGAAGCAGAGGAATCTACTATGTATACCTTCTGTCTGAATGTTTACAATAACTTTCTTAAAGAGGGCAACAAAAGTTAATCTTTTCCACAGCATCTATTTCTGTTAGTAATGCTGGAAAACTGATGATTTTTTTTTTATAAAACACACTTATTGACAAAGCTATTAATAGATTAATTGATGGTAGTGGAATTTTGGTTTTTTTGCAGTAAGGCTAGATTCTTTTGTTTATTTTGGGAGCTTTGAGGACTTTGGGAAGCCTTTCCAAGGTTGTTATGGATGTCTTATTATTGCAGCCTGTCAGCTGTACTTCAGGAGCTTCATCTTCACTTCAGCATTCTAGTTTAGGCTAATTACTCTAGAATGTTGAGCAAGACCAGAAAATTTGTATACCTCTTTCAGCTGAGGAATATCTCCCTCAGTAATCCTATTGAGCAAAAATAGCTCTTTCAAGTCTCATTTGTGAAATCTTCCCCTGCATTAGGCTTGAAAGTGTTACTGCCTGCTACCACATCCAATTCAGTGAATAAGGGCACTTGTTTGAAGCAATTTCTCAAACTATATAGAACTGCTCTGCACTACTTCATCAGCCTTTCTTACTGCTAAATATTGTTGCTTCAAAGAGGGGTTAAAACAACCACCATTAGGAAACCAGCCTTGCAAGTGACACACATGAAGAGGAATTCAGACCAAAAGTATGAAGACAGGGCAAAGATATACACAGCAGGCCAGTGCAGCCCTCTCACAGCCAGCCCTGAAGCTGGTAATAGCTAAAAGCTATTATCCACAAACAGGTCAGCAGCATTCCCTGGCAGGATGTAGGTGTAGAGCAGCAGGGAGATTACATAAAGCAGCTTTGCTGTGCCATGAAAAAACATCACAGAAACAGCGATCTCATGGGGTGAAGACAGGGAAGGAGAGGCCCTCTGTGTATGATGAAAAGAAAAACTTTTTAAAAGTCTTCCAGAGAAACAGAAGCAACTTATTTCAGGACAGTGTTATACAGACTACATCTGCCACAACTGAGGAAGGGTTTTTGCCAGAGGGACTGTCAGTAGTCAGCTGGCACATGGACATGATTTCTGGGATTAATGACAGCTAGCAAAGCATCACATTTTGTGGCAAGGAATATGAGAGGGATGGACATGCAAAGGACATCAACAATTACAGAATTAAATGGGCATGGCCCTCCTTCCTGTGATGGGATAAAAGACTTGCTGAAAGGGAAGATGATGTCCATGCAGCAGAGTTAAAAATAAAGTGAGAAATCCACGCATTGCAAGGGTTCTGAGGCAGTGCCAGGACACAAAGCTATGCCTACATAGGTATGTACTTTAAATTACTAGTTCCTCCTTTTCATTTCTGTGCACCTGCAACTTCATCATATGGGTCTTACTGAAAAGCAGAAAGACAGAGTTTCCAGAGATTTACCTCTTAACTCTTTGGCTAGAGATGGAGGGAGCTTAGGGACCTTAATGCAAGAAGAAAGAGCTGCTGTTTGCAAATTAAATAATAAATCTCTACCATCAAACAGGATTTCACCAAAACCATGTATCACTTGGCAATAGATTCAAAATGCACAGAGTGGGATGAGCTAAGGGAAGTACATTTTCTCTGTTTGCTGAATTTTTGCAAGGTTCTGCAAATAACACATTACTGAAGTGAGAGAAGCATTTTGTTCCTGTCCATATCTCTGGAACCAGCTAGTCACTGGAAAGAGCAGTCACCATTTTGGAAGGCAAAAGGGCTCCAAGGACACAATGGTAAGGATCAAAAAAATTCTAATAGATAAGTGCTATTAAGGAGTGCAGATGAGATATAGAAAATACACTCATGGTGCCTCTTTGCAGTGAACTGGTGCACATAACTCACTGGAAGTAAGGGCACGTGGAAGCACTGGTGCAACACCCTTCACTAATGGGAAGTTGGGGTAAGTGAAGCAAAGGCTGAGAAAGGAGCATTCACATTCTGATATTAGCAACAATTTAATGCCAACATAAAAGGATTAATTGTTCATATCTGTGATAAAACATCTTTTTTATCCCCTGACAACAAAAAAATTGATCAATTGAATATAAGCTGCCAAAACTACACCCACAGAGATGATTTCAAGGACAAGTTGCATCTATAATACTCATGCACTTGCAGTAAGGGAATAACCACACTTCAAGGCTACTTTTTAATGTAACACATATCTACATACAAATTGCAGCTGAACATAGGCTGAATTTCTCACAGTTTGAAATGTGGAATTCAGATGAAGTCCATGTTCCCACAGCTGATTCACCAGCCCTTAACTAAGGAGCCCCTACCCCATATAAGCCTGAGAAAGCTCTGAAATAAGGCATGGTACAGCATTTTTGCACTGCCAGGGTAAGGGCTGTGCTCCACAGAGGAGCACAGAAAGCTGGAAAGGGGCTTCTGTTTCTTGGGAAAGAGGAGCTAGGAATTAAGAAAGAACAGAAGAAAGACGAGAAGCTTGCTGGAAAAAGAAACTTGCCAAGAAAATCTCTGGGAGTTATGGAAAACCAGTGACATTAATCTGGTTCATCTGTTCTTTCCCCACATCTCCAGCAATGGAGATCTGGAAATGATGAGCTCACAGCACCTCTGGTATTTGAAGTGTATAATTTTTCAGTCAGCCTAGCTTATATTTTCAGGCTGGAACAATCTGATATTATTTCCTTGGGACAGAGGCAAGAATATCCTATGCAAAGCTATTTCAGTAAGAATTATGAAAGGATGAGAAATAAAATAAGCAGTTTTAGTGAGAAATGGTCAAAGCTCTTTTTCTCTCCTAATTTATACCAGGAGTTGCATGGCCCAAAGCAACACGAAAAGCTAAAAATTGTCACATGCATAACACACTCATTCTTTTTGTGGACTTGGCATCAGCTCCTGCTTTATTTGTCGCTTTGGTCCCAGCTCAGAGAGCACAGGAACAGGCAAGAACCAGCCCAGCAGGCTGGAAGGGAGCCAGGACACCCCTGGGGCTGCAGGGGCAGGCTCAGGAGAGCAGGGTTCCTCCTCAAGGACCCCTCTCTCCATGTTCTTTTTTTATCAAGTCCTGCCCGTCTGCAAGTGCTGGGCTTCCCCTGCTGAGACACACACACAGCACTGTTGTGAAATGACTTTTCAAAGAACCCAAAATGCACTGTTTGTTGCAGTAATCTTTATAAAAGGAGAAAGGCTCTGTTAAACATTTGTGTTACACCAGGTCCACAGCAAATAATACATGCTACTACTCATCAAAATACTACTTTGAGCTACCTTTCTTTTTTCCCCACAAGAGATTTTTTCTGCAAGTCAGAAATCAAAGAAAGATCAAGAGAGCTTGGATTCAGCATTGCTTTCTGGAACACAGGTCTTCTGATTAGAAGACCTATACTTTTTGGTGATTCAGAAATCACCTCTTGGACCACAGACTCTCACAAACAGCTTTCAAGTGCCATTCATTTAAATAACATGAGTACCCAGAAAGGAAAACAGTGATCAAGGAATATATACCATAATTTACCATTTTTAGCCTAGGGAAGGTGCAGCCTTATTTGCTGCACATTAAAATTAGCAAAACCATTTACAAGCCCTTTATAGCTTCATACACTAAAGTGCAAAATGCAGTTCTGCTTGGAAAGCAGCCTGAGAGAAGTGGTCTATCACTAGTTAGTTCTTTACTGTATCTCCATCTTTCTTTTTCTCAATTTAGAAAAACAACCTGAAAAAAACCACAGAAGTGATAAAAGTGTAGTTTCTCTAGTCTCTGCATGTTAAAAATATGGTAGGGTCTCCCTAACCTTACAATATGATCAATACAGAGCATAATGTGCTAACAAGTTTTTAAGAAATGAAAAGGTTGTCCTTCAGCTTTACATAAAATGGCATGAACAAAATCAGCAACAAATTCTTTTCAGAAGAGGAGGGTTTTGCTGTCATATTTCGGCTACAAAAAATCCTGTTACAACTCCATGAAGTCATAATCCACATAACTGGATTTGAAGCTTCTCCTGTTTGCTGGCCCATCCCCAAGACAGAGGGAAGGGAGCCCAGGACAAGAACACTGGTCCTCACCAGCTCTCACACACCTGAGCTTCCTTCTATGGAACAAGCACAGTAGAGCAAAACAAGGAAACACACAGATTATAATAGGGAGGTCATTTGTGACCTGCAGAAGTCAGAAGTCATCTTCTAACCACAAAGCTACCAGTGCAGCCTCCAGACTGTAGGTATCATCTTGCTTGCTCAGGAGGTGTTTAAATAAGCTCTTTGTTTTTGTGCTAGCTCCAGTCTGAACACTACTTAATTTTACCTGAGTACAGGAGCTCATCTATTTGTTAAAAAAAAAAAAAAAGAATTATTTAAGTGTCAAGGATCAAATTTCCTCCTTCTAATGGTGGGACTTGGCTCTTTCATCAGTAGAAAAGCTTTGGAGCTCCCAAGCATGAAACAGCCAAGGAAGCAAGGAACTCTGGAGGTTCCCACACAGGAGGCCAGGCCACCAGAGCACCCCTGAATCTTCTCCAGAACAAAGCTTTTTCTTCCATAAATACAGCAACAGATTTTACTTACCAACAAATTCTTATTGAAAAAAAATCTCATTATTCAGCTCTTCCAGTCTGTGCAAAACAGACTATTATGATTGCTTAAGAGAACTGACAGAAGAAATCAACTTGTTTCATGCAAGGCTGAAAACCAGGGGTCATGAGAATTCAATGTGTAGATCAAGTAAACCAACACTTGTGACAAGTCAGAAATAAAAGACCCTCAAAACTTTTCATTACTGCACAAAAATCATCCCTGTCTCATTACCCAGCAGTAGCCAACCACTTTTCACCTATTATTTCACCTGATCCTTTCTAAAAGCCAGCTCATAAAAACACAAAGACCTGATCAGCTGCAAGTTGTGACTCAAGATGAAATCACCTCACTCCCACAAGGTGCTGAAAGAATCACCAGAACACATTTCCAGGAAGAAATGTCCACCTCTGTCTACTGCAGCAGGCAGCAAAGGCTGTCTCAGCACAGCACAAGATCATCCACTTTTGTATCCCAAATCAACATACTAGAAATCAGTCCCAGTGCTCTTAATTTCACTCTCATGAGTGAGATGGTCACTATGCCTCAGGCTGACACCTGAGAAAAACCCACCAATCCAGAGGATGTAGATACATGAACTGCACTGGAAAAGTGTTAGACAAAGCTGATTGTTCCTGTCATGTTACTAGCAAGACTTGGTGCCTTTCCTCTCTTTTTGTGCCCAAATTAAGTTTAGGAAATTTGGCTACTGCTGTCAGGAGACTGACAGAAAATGGGATGGTTATCAGAGACAAATCAGAAGAGTTGCAACTTCGAGCTTTATCTTACATTATGTCCAACACTGATCAGGTAATGCTGAATTAACTTGGAGCTGTAATCCAGACTGAGTACATTCACAGTGATAGAGCTCCCAGTGAGACTGGACTGATTGCAAAGATTTCAGCAGGTCAGCTGTAATGAAGCAGTTCAGCCATTATATTCCTTACTTTTGACCTATACTCCCAGTATATTTTAGAATATATTACACTCTGGCATTTTAATTGAGAAAATTAATCTGTTCTTACAGCAGTAGAAAGGTTGAATGGTTTGCAACAGTTCAGTCTGCCCATCAATAATATTCTAATCCATTTTTTCTTATCTCAACCCTGCACAAGGCTTGCACCCCGAATGGAGTTTACTAAAATGTCACTGGTACTTCCTTCCCTTCCCCCAGCAGCAAGGGAAAACATCCTAATATCTAAGATGATGTATTTCTCTACTGTATTTCTATATATGGTTACCCTTGGTTTAACTTTCCAAATATACCTCATTTGCATATGTAAATATTTGAAGGACCTACAATTTCATTTGCTGGATCTAAGACTTATGCTCTTGTTTAAACTTCTTTTAAAACTTGAAGTGATGCATTGATAATAAAAGAAATGAGACTTCTGCAAATAGGCTTAAGACCTAAAAATATTGAAGGTTAGTGCCTCTGCCAGTGTAAGTCATCATACTTCCTTTAACAAAGCTCCGTTAACAGCAGCCAGGATACAGTCCCACCTGGATTGCCTCTAAAGTAGATAAAAGTAGTGCTGAACTCTGAGGCATGAGCCAGTACCAAAGAGATTTCAAATAAACTGCTTATGTTTCCTCAAAGTTAAATTCAGATTCAAGCTACCCACTAGCTCTAAAACACCTTCCTTTTATTCAAGCATAATAAGTCCTTGACAAACTTGCTTGAAAAAATTGTACATGGAATAGTCCAATAGATACACTTCTGTTTTGCAAAGGTATCAGGGATCAGTAATTATATACTCTTACTCTGAAATGTACATGATACTTGCTGTAAAAGTGAACACAGCTCTGAGCAGTCATTTTATTTAAGAAAAAAGAGAACCTGTCAAACTAAATATCATAATCCTGTGCAGCCTAATCATAAAATGAAATATTACTGAAAACTGACTGAAGGTTTTGCTACACTACAAGATAAAATCTTGGCAAATAAAGCTGCTGCAAATGTTTGAGAGGTTCTTATGCATGTGCTGGATCATGTAACAGTTTAAGGCACTTACTTCCATTAAAGGGCTGGGGCCTCTTTCTGTAACTAACACACTTGAATTTTATTTTAGGCTGTGTAGGAAACATTCTTTTGCATTTCAAAACCTTTCAATACTATGCTTCACCAGAGGTTAAAATGAAGTTTACTTAATTGCTTGCTCAATAACAACTGAGAACATTCATCTTCTGTGCTGGTGGGGAAAGGTGCAATATTGCCCAGTATTTAATCTGCTAGCTGTGTTTCAGCAGTCTCACAATGTAACAGAAAACAGAACAAATTAAAATGCTTGAGCCCTAGTCCTGCAGGCAGTCTGTGCACAGTCCCATGCAGGAAGTGAGCCAAGCTCCCAGCCCTCAGGATGGAGGCCAGGTGTAGCAGTGTCCAGCAGCACCCTGCTGACACTCCTATCAGCCATAAACACAGCTCCAACAACAACAGTTGTTTTTTGCTCAGATGTGACAACAACAAACATCCAACCTTATCTACGCGAGGCAATGTACACAAAAGCGCAGTACAAGGCTACAGGAAAGTCATTTTTATTTCTTGTAGACAACTGAAATGGGATTCCAGACAGTGAATGATACAGCCCTTCCTATTTTCAATGTCTTCAGCTTTGTGAACAACAGTCTAGCTCAATTATTTGTGGATGAGATATAAGGGCTACTGCTGAAGGACTATAGATCAGTTATCACTAACATCATCTGAATTCTAAGATTTATCCTCGTGGCAAGCTTATTTGCCAGGTGAAATATTTCAAATACTTATACAACTACAGAAACATATATGGAAAGGTTCATTATGGATTATTGCATTTAAACTCACTCTTCATTACTTCTCAAAATTTTCTGGGTCACTCAAGTACAGCTATATAGCTCAGAAGACAAGCAAGCCACCATTTTTTGAACTTTAATAGAAATAACATAGCAGGTTTTATAAATGCAACATATCCAGAATTTATACACTTCTGACTACAATCTAGGGATTTTTTTCTTTGCTTTCTGTTTCCTTGATAGCCTCATGCCTTCAGAGATTTTGTTTCTTAATTTGGGAGGGGCTGGGGATGCAGGCGTGCCTAATACTACACTATTTATATAATTTTGGCCATTGACTTCAATGAGAATGAGGCTAGAGCCAATAAGGCATGTTATCATAAAAGCAATTTGCAAACCAACTGCTCATTCTTCCCACACTGCCAGGAAGGTGTGATTAGTGATGCCGTTATCCTTGCCTTACGCTGCAGAAAGATTTGTAACAGAGGCTGAGAGGCTGCCAAAGGCCTCAGAGGGAAGCAGTGTTTGTACAAGAAAATAGACTCAAAGAGGCTCCCAGCTCAAAGGGCAAAAAGCATTTTTCATTACTCTGAAAAGCAAGATTTAACTAAGAATAAGCCTGTCAGCTGTTAAGGTGGCATATTAAGATAGCACAAAGAAATAATAAAGTAAAGTCTTTAATCATCTTAGTGGTATCTAGCTTTTTTGACATACCAAAAAGCATCTGTACTTATACAGACCAAAATGATAATGTAGTGTGGACAACACTATACACTTCCACCACATACTCACATTTAATCTGCTGAGAACATGGAGATCTCTTAACTTTAGGTTTAGGCATAAGTTTTGAACACTTTAGAAACTTAAGTAACTTGAGTTACATGAATCAGTACATAAAGCACATTAATTAGGTTGCCCATTCATATTTACATACATGCTTGGTTATGAATGCCCATAGAAAATATATAATAAGCATTAGTGCCACACAAATTGCTTTGAGAACATTGAGTGGTATTCAAAAATTTCACTGCTTTAACTAGGCTAGTGTTTCACTCTGCAGTCTGTATGTATCTGAGCAAATCCTTCCTCCCGTGTGCATTCAGATTTAAACATGACATTACTTATATTCAATCAAGGCTGCATTACTGTTTGTCCCCTAAAAAGATAACAGCAGCATGATAGGTTTATTCTAAAAATTTTACTCCAGTAAATCGGCGTAAAATTAATACAGTCCCAGTGCAGAAATCCACAGAAATTAATAAAAAGTCTCCTTTTAGAGGCCTGATACCAAGGCAAGTAAAACCAAACCCTGAAAATTACATACATACGCCTCAGTGTAGAAAACCTGAAGAAAATCTAGTTTTTCTGAATGTCATAAAAATTAGTTTCAGTGAGCTGCTAAGTTTTAGAGTAATTCCCAGGGAAGGTACTATAGGTGAAGTCCAAAGAGTTCTGAAACCACTAAAAATTAGCATTTCCTCTTTACTGTCCACTTCTCTCTAAACACATTTCTTTTGTCCACTGACAAGTTGTGGCGTGTAACTTCCTCTTCCAAAGTATGGCCTTTGCATAGTTGAGAGGAACTGCCCCAGTAGCTCAAACAAAAGCAGCTGTAACCTCTAGAATTTGCCATCTGACCAAGATTTGAAGATTGATGTTTAGGTGGCAACAGATGGGTCAGAGTTACCTATTCCAAACCAAGTTAATAACTCCTCTGCAAAGGAGCTAAACTCCTTCCATATTGTGTTCAACTTAAGAATCTGTAAAAACACCGGGAGGCCAGCAAGAGGATGGGCATGGAAGTCTTTGCAGAGAAAGAGGAGATTTGCCATAGCTGCACCACTGGGGGAAGAGGGGATTCTGCAGCAAGTTAACCATGCACAGACACCACCACTACACTGCTGCTGAGCTGCAGCATACAGAGACCTCAGGAAAAAAAAGATTAACCTCAAGTTAGGCATACAGTTCGTCCCCATCTAGATCTCTGGAGTGGGCCCTGTATATTTAGTGAAACAATGAGCACAGGAAACAAAACTAACCAACGAAGAGATAATGGCCCATCAATTAATAGGTAGCAAAGACAAAGGGTGAAGAGATGTTCAAAAGAGCCAAGAGTGGCTGAAATTTCAGAAGGCATTTCAAAACAGGGTAAGTATACCTTGGGCTTGAGCAAACTATAAATAAGCACATATTAGTGGCATCACTGAAAGACAGCTCAAGACAGAAAGCACTGTCAGGCAAATATATTTTTCTATGATGCAGATTTCTTGCTTAAACTATAAAGGAGGCTGAAACACCTGACCTGAAATGAGGAGGAAGTGGCAAAGACAGGGCTTTAAATGTTCAACTCCAGGTTAATTCTTACTTCTACAAGCCTAAACCCCAATTAGCAAACAACTTACATTTAAACAGATTTGCTGATATCTAAGACTACTGCCTGTCTATGCAAAGCTAGGATGTATACAACACAAAGACCAGTCTGATGGTTTATAGCCAGATTTATTTGACCTTACAGCTTCAGCCACTGTGCATGCTAAATCTGTAAAAATCATATTATAACCAACATAAAAATAACAATCATAAGAAAAATGTCTATCCTGAATTATTATAGCATAATATCTATAATGGATCAGATAAAATGAGAATTTTTTCTTTTCATTTCTCAAGTATTAGTTTCTATCTCAGGGAATGGACTATACAGGGGAGCAGTAAGGAAATACAGATTGGCAATGAAAAAGCAGCTTTTTTCAGCAGGCTGCCTGCTAGCTGCTGTCCCATCTACAGAGATCCTCCTTGGCCTTCTGCAGCCAGGCCAGCTGTGCTGCTCCACTTCTTACAGGATGTATTGCAGTATCAGAAAAACAAAACACTGCCTGGAATAGAAACTGCCCTGGGCCAGCATTGCCCTCTCCCAGGCTGCTGGCCAGCCTGAACACCCAGGTGTCACACAGGACACTGCTGTCACCTTGCTTGCTGATAACAGGCAAGGAGCTTCAGCTGCACAACTGTGTCACAACATTCCATTTGCTCCACAGAGCACTTCTGGGAAATTTCTGAGAAATGGCTGCCTGGCTAAGCCATGCCATGTTCCATCTTTTTGATAATCATACCAACACAGTCTGGCACTTGCATTGCTCCTTGTGCAGACTCATCTTGCAGTTACACTCAATGCTGTTTGCTGAGAGGCTGAAAGCTCCAGCTACAGAGAGGCTGCAGAGACCAGCTGCTTGCCAGGAACAGAAACCTTGGAAAATTAAGTAGGGAATGTAATTAATGATGCCTGTGACTTTGACCAGGAGAACACTTGGACCCAAGATATGAAGCAGCAATTACTGAAGTGCACTTACAGAACTGTGGAAAGGAACTCTAATGTAATAATGAGCAACCATATTCTACAAACTGGGTACATATGATGCATCATTCAGATGATACTCACACTGATCACAGGCAAACAGAGGTATCACACACTCAAGGAAAGAGTGCCAACTTGGCAGGAAAAAACCCCAAAACGTTTCTAATGAGAAAGGAGACTTTTATATCTGGAGATGACTGGGTTTCCCAGGACACTACCATCACAGAAATAATGGCTTTATCTGTATTTCCATATCCTGGAGATGCTAGAACTAGGCAGGTCTTGGCAGGAGCTACTTTTATACTTTTATAATGCTTTAAAGATTATTGCCATCATTATATCTGAGAGCATTTCTTGGTGCCAATGAGGTCATAAAATGCCAGGCAATGGAAATCACACTTAATCTTCACTTACAGCCACAAAATGTTTTAAGACAGAGCAGACACGAAGAAAAAGAAAATTCCCACTCCTCTACCAGCCAATGGTATAATTGTCTTTCATGTACCTCAAAGTCTGGAAGATACATAAGAAACACGTCAGTATGAGAAATATATCAGAAACTCCAGAATTTGAGTGCTCCAGGCAAGATGCGCCACTTTTCACCAAAGTCAGGATTACTGTGCTGGACTGAATTATATAATTATAAGGAGAGAAAACACTTTCTGGAGGAGAAGTCTCAAACTTGGAACTGACAGAAGAGTGAATTCACTTCAAACTTTGCTTTCCCACTGCAAGAGCTATTCCAGTAGAGATTATTTTTCCTTTTCTCATTGCCAACCAGCATTCAAGGAGTAAGGTGAAAAAGAAAGGTATGGTTTCTGAGGAAGATACTTATGTTTCCCTAATCTGCTCTTGCAGTTTTGAGTATGGTGGCAGCCTCCAAATGTTGAAGAAAAAAAAAAAAAAAAAAATCAGTGGTGGAAGCAATCAAACCTGCTCAGGATTATTATTGTGATGCTTTTCCTAAGCTGAAGTACAGACTACAGCAGTCTAAAGGTCTGAGGTACTAAAACTATACAAAAAAGTACAGTAAAATCTCAAAACTAGTAGGTGAAAACACCTTCCACAAAGCAGTTAAACCTAGGCTGAGGCTGTGGGATTACTCATTGCACATTTGCAATGGCTTGGCAAGTTCCTGTGCAGTCGGTGGTTTGAGAAGGGTCCTTGCCAGTCCTGGACACAGCCCTACAGCAGGATGTCTCCACATCTGGCAGTATTTACTATTGCTCTCCTGCCTCTGGCAGGGAAGGGAGGAAGGAATGGGGACTGGCACATTGCCAGGGTTCTTTAGCTGGCCTGAGATACAAAGGGGGAATGGTTTTCCATCTTCTCAGCCATCAGCTCCAGCTGAAAGCTGCACTAAAACAGCTTCATTTGTTGGCTTATCCCAACTGTGTACTACTGTAGCTGACACTAGAGAATCATTTAGGCACTATTGCTATCAGTGTTATATTGCTTCCATAAGCACATCACAAACCACACTAAACAATTGCAGTTTTAAAAACCAAAGTTATTCAGAAAGGGAAATATCTTCAAACAAAAACAGCTAAGCCCAGAAGAACTTTAATTTGTTAAGAGTCTGAAAAACAAGCCATGACAAAGGAGTGTATAACTCTATAACCTCAGACTACAGCTTTTTTTGGTGTCCCAAGGTAGAAATATCTTGACTTGTCAATTTTCCAATCTATCTATGCAGAAGTGAAAAAAAAAGTGATTTAAAAGGAGGATAAAAAGAAAAACAAACTCTTTGGGCAGGGGAATAAGGGTGAATAGCTTCCAGCTTGCTCAAGGTAAAAGGCTCTCAATACTAGAGGAAGAGTGACACAATGTCCTGGAACAGAGCAGTAATAGAGAAAGTGGTGATTTACAGTATTAAACAGGAAGAGAGGGTGGAAAAAAGACCCTGTTGGCATAGTTTGTCATTTTGCTTTTCTACCTTTCCACACTTGGTGCATCTCTAAGAGACAAAAATAAAGTTATTTCTGATCTGCAGTGCTACAGAATTTTTCAGCAGATCTCCAAACTAATCATAAAAAAAATCTCAATGGCCACAAATTCAGAGTGCACCTGCAAAATATTAAACAATGATCCTTACAAAGGTCTACTCGTTAATGTACTCAGACCCTGCCTATAAAGCCTGAAGTTGGCAAGATTAAATCAAAGACTTTTTTCGAGTTTAGTCTTTATAAACTGAGTGTATTTTACAGGTTTTATATTCTGATGAGATCACTTCTTGTTTTCCTCCACTCCAAAGTGCACAAAACTCAGGCCAAATTCTGTCCTCATTTAAAGCCAAACAGCTTAGCTTCAGATGGGAGTAAAGCCCAGGTCAAAACTGGCTCTACTCCTGTATTTCCCAAAAGAAAGAGACATGATCTCATCAGGGCAATAAAGATCCTCTATACGATGAGTCTGCTGCACCTGTCAAACACAAAGCTAGTGTGCACAAAATTAATCACATCCTACATCAGTCCTCACAGAGGTGGCAATATCCCACTCACCATAAAAATGGAAGGAAACCCAAGTGGTACAAACAACTTATTCCAGTTTTAGGGCAAGGGTAATTTGACAAAATTTTCTGATGCTGACAAAATTCTTTTTGCTCCCAAGAAGTACTGGGCAGAATTACTTTGGCCAGAAAACACCATGATGATTGATGATTGATGAAAGAGAGGTGGAGAGGAATTTTTTTACAAGGGCACAGATCAATAGATCATGAGATAATGGCTTCAAACTGAAAGAAGATAAGTCAGGATTAGATGCAAGACTAAACTCTTCACTCTGAGCACGGTGAGGCCAGCAGAGAAGTAGTGGATGCCCCATTCCTGGAAGTGTTCAAGGTCAGATTGGATGGGACCTGGTCTAGTGGAAAACATCCCTTCCTGACAGGGGGCTGGGATTGGAGCTGAATGGTCTTTAAGGCCCCTTTCAATCCAAACCATTCCATGGTTCAAACTTGAAAGTTACTTCAGTTGCTAAAAGTTAATGCACTTTGTACATAAATTTCAAAGTTTTGCAGCAAATAGTGGTTTTAAAGTTTTATTTCAACATTTTCACAAGGAAGTTTTTCTGCCAGAAAGAATCAGATTTAATTCTTCTTTATATACAGAAAGTTAATATACAAAGGCAAACAAGTCAGTTATTGTAAAAGAGAAAGTCATATTGGTCAATGACAACAAATAACAAGTGACTCCTTCAATAAAGGCTTGCAACAGATTAGTTTTTAAAAATTATTTTTTAAGATAAAAATTATAGAAAAATACTAAATCCTCTCAAAAGTGAATCAAAACCAGTATTTGAATTTTTAAAAAACCCATTTTTGCTTAGCCAAGCCCCTTAAACAAGATTAAACTACTTAAACAAGTGCAGCTAATTTTTGTTTCAGATATTGCTGAATCAGATTTGTTGTCAACTGTAAGCTAAATTGCATTTATTCCATATCAAAGGAAAGTAGGTCTTGATTACATTCTTCATGAGAAGTGTCATGCACTGTTAGTCTCATACAAAACAACACTCAGTCTCAGATCAACACAGATTGACACGGTCATCCCCCCTCCAAAGAAATAAGTGTCCATATGTGGAGCTGCAGAAAGGCCACAGCCAAGAGCTGGTCAGAACACAGGTTTTTCAGGCACATGCAGGGGAAATAAAGCTCTGTACTGCTCTTGGCCCTGCGCAGATTAATTCTCACTCTTAACCAGACTACAGATGCACATTAATGCTTTCACTGCCATACCAGTGTCAGTATGGAGAGCCATTATGCCTAATTCCAGAGCACAGCACAGTTATTTGTCAGATACTCTGGGTTAGCACCATTCTGTGTGTTCAATCACACTGTAATAAGTGAGATCTTCAGTACAGTTGACTGGGCATTTATTTTAAACCTACCATCTCTCACGGATCCAAACAAATACAGACTAAGTACTGAAACCACTGAAGGTACGCTGCTCCTTTGGAGTATTTATGTTGATGCACCAAATTACTTTTGACTGCAATTCTGAGAAAGAGAGTAGGTGATTTCCTAGTGGATCACTTGGGGTATGACAGGTCCCCATGATCACCTTTGCAGCTTCAAGTGGGAAGCTCCTATTTCTGCCCAGTGAGAAAAATGAGGTGCCTAGGACCTCACATGTAACCTTGTGCTAATATTGGCAGGGGTGAGTACTGCTCTTGCTGCCATATTTGATTAGAAAATACTCCCATAACAGTTTGATCCTGCTTCTTGAATGTGACATCCTACCCTGTGGCAAGCAGGTAAACACTACTGATAATATTTCCAGACTGAGCTTAGAAATAAGCTTCGTATTTTGTGGTTTCCTTTTCAGCTTTGGTCTTTCCAAATCCCAATTTGTTCATGTCCCCATGGCTTTTCCCCACTTTCACCAACAGGAAACCTTGTATATAATACAGATGTTCAGCTGTCCCTCCTGCAGTACCACATACAAGGCAGCCAGGTTACAGACCTGTCATTCTACCACACAGCACTGGGAGCTACTGTGGTGATGGATGCAAAAAATCCAACTCAGAGTTAAAGGCATTTAAAGATATGGGAGAACAAGTATAGACCTTTCACTTTTTTTTGGCCTGACTTTTCCACCCCAGTTCCTCAGACAAATTCCAACAGCTCTGACCTATGTCAATAGCTACTTTTACCTTGCACTTAACTGTGTCACCTTCACTGCAGGCTCACAAATTGATCTACGATTCCCTTTTTCTCCTGATAGTTAGACAGTAGCAGACTGTCCACACATCTCAGTTAAGCAGGAAATTCTATAGTTTGACGTAAAGGCATGGGTATGCCTACTGAACACCTTCCCTTCTTTTATCTCTAGAGGATCTGTGTTTTTCCCTACTATTTTACCAGGCCTGAATCATCAAGTTTCTCAGTGTGATGCCCTGTTACAGTTTTATCTGTTAAAGGCACAAATGCATTTTATGCACAGTAATCCTCACAAATTCTCTATAACACAAGAGTGTTATTCATGCTCCTTTTAGTTCTACTCAAAAATGTTTTATTTATACGCTAATATAATGCTACACAAACATGATAAGAACAAAGCTCAATTACTATAACAGGACAACACACTCAGAACTCAAGAGCAAGGCTGATAAGCAGCCAGATAACACACTAATGAGTAAAATTCCTGTAGTCTATTAAACGGCTAATGAAGGTGTCCATGACACCTGTAGTACTTGATAAAAAGGTCCAAACACAGCATTTTAAAAAACCCACACACTCACTGTATATTAATTTGTGCACTTGGAATGTGGATAAACAAATTTGCAAAAAAAAAAAATCTTTTGATGACAAGTCTTACCTGGCTATATAAAACTACACAATGGAAATTGGTCAACATAAGTATGAGAGATGCAACAGGTGAAGACTGCTGAACACCCAGATACCACTGCATGCATGAATTATTTGTTCACCAAAGCACATTATTGTACTTGACCTTCATCTGTCCTGAATAAACAAGTACACCTGCAAAGTGGAGCAAAGCTGAGCCTTGGGAAAGAAGGTGTGGAAAGACTCTGGAGCAGCAGTTGTGGTCACAGGCAAGCACATCCTCCCAGAACTATATTTTTAAGTGATACTGGTACTGCAAATACTTAATGTAACAGGAGACACTGCAAATACTTAATGTAACAGGAGACAAAGACCCTGGAAAAAAGAAACAATACTAGCACACACACAGCTGTTCTGATTTCTCCACAGAAGTGATTTGGACATGAAGATAGTGGTGAGAGGAGCAAGGCAAATGTGGACTGAAGCTGAGATGACACAAAACTAATGACCACAAATAGTATCTGTAGCACAGCTCATCTTAGCAATATTGTCCACCTTAAAAAATATCCTAAGGGTTATAAAGTCCACAACTATCATAACATCTACTCTGAAGATCTGTTTTTCTACCTAACAGTGATAATTGTGCTTGTTTCTTCTTGTTTGTTAGGTAAGCAAGCAGCAGTGATGGAGCAAAAGTCAAGCATGACAAACCTTATAAAAAGGTTTGTGATAAACATGAGCAGTTAAGGCCATTGGAAAATAACTTTATATGTAGTGATGCTTTCTAGCTTCCCCACCCGGTTTGCTCTCATGAGGTGTGGAAAAACACCCATCCCAGTAACAGCCATGAGAAAGACAAGCAGTGTTTTTCATCTAAAACTAGGCAGAGCAGCCAGTAGGCAAAAGCATCACAGCACACAAGTAAGCTTGGTTTTCCCTGTTTTCCCTCTGTGACCTTGGGCATGTCATATATTTGTCTGACTCTGTTTCTCCTCTGCAAAAACGGAAATAACCACACAAGAGCTCTTCAGAATTCACTAACTCTTGAAGGCTGTCAAGTACTAGACTGAGCAAGTAACAAGCACGAGAGAAGAAGGCTGGCAGGCTGATGCTCTCGTAGCAGGGTCTTTTGCCACAGGAAAAGAGCTGTAAGAGGGCAGATTTAGACTACATATAGAGAAGATATTTTCTACCGGCACAGTGAGATGCTGAAACAGACTGGCCAGAAAGGTGATAGAAGCCCCATCCCTGGAAACATCCAAGGTCATACTGGACAAGGCTCCTAGCAACCTGCTCTAGTTGAAGATATCCCTGCTCATTGAAAGGGACTCGGACTAGATGACCTTTAACATTCTATGGTACTTTAAGCTGTAATTTCACTGTCCTTGGTGTTTTTTCTTCTTGCCCACTCTAAGATAAAAATCTGCTACTGATTTAATCACCAAAAAAGGAAAATCGTTTTATGGGCAGTAGTTTAATACTTTGAGAGAGCTTAAGTAAAAACTTCCCAATAATGGAGCACTGACTTAGGTCTAGTAACCTCATACTTTGATCTCAACAGGGTAAATGAAGAGTGAGGCTGCTACACGCTGGCCTTAACATCATTTTGTCCTCCCTTTCAGAGGTCTGCATTTAGGCCTCAAACACTCAGAAAGATGACATTTGTGCTACAAAATATAGTCACAGCACTGCTGCTTCAGGCATACCAAGCTGAGGTTCCCATGCCTGCCTGTTAGACACAGAGATGGTTTGTTAAGACAACACCTGCAGCCAGAAGAGAGGGCAGTCCCAGCAGGGCTTGCTTGCTCTGCAGCACATCCCTCTGCTCCCCCATCAGTCTCCAGGCTTTGCCATGGCTGCCCACAGCGCAGCACAGCCCAAGGTCCCCACAGAAATAGGGCCTCCTGTGTGCTCTCTTCCACAATGGCAACGGGAGCTGCTCAAAGCTGCTTTTGGAGCCTCAGCCAAAATCCTCACCCCACTGAGCCAAATGGGCATATGCCAATGACTTCCACAAAGCAAAACTTCACCCTTTGCTGAGACTACGAAGTGTAAACAGCCTTGACTCACTTCCAATGCCACACTGATATTTAGGGGCTGCAGGAACATGCCTGTATTCATTGATCACTCAAACCGCATCAACCTGTATTTTTCTTTCAGGATAATTTCCAGAAGTGGGATATTTAAAAGTTTTATTTCATGTTGAATAATATTTTAAAATAAACCCTTATATTTAATTTCATGTTATTTCATGTTATTCATGTTATTTCATGACATAGGCCAATGATAACATTAAATACAACACATTGTACTAAGCCATGTCACAAGCTTTATAAACATAATGACATGTCAGATTAAGGCATATATAAATATTCTTATTTTTAAGGGTGACTACTGGTACTTAGAACTCAAATTTCTTACTTTATTTTCTAGGTCAAAACATTTCCTTTTCCTCTCCATAGTAAGACATTGTTATTTTCCCAATCAAACTATTTCTAAACTGAAGAACAGCTGCTTTTGATATCTTTAAGCTTATAGTATTAAGCTAAAACAGCCTCTTTCAACTATGGGATCTTTCAGGGACTACAATTACTCAGAAATAATGCAAACCCTGTATGTTTCAGCTATATATAAAAGCACATTGCATTTCAAATGCAAGTGCTCTGTTAGTCGATTTAAAGTTTCAAGTGCCTTCTAATATACTTAATTTCAAGAAAAATTCTAATAGGACATTTTTTCTGTCTACGGAAAGAAAACAATAACATGTTGCTAGTTCTAACACAAAATGTTTCCATGTAAATCAGCTTCATGCCTGAGATAAGAAATGGAAGAAGTTGAAAGGGCCCAGTTTATTAGAAAAGGATACTTTAAGTTTTGATTAATAACTTGGAACTGGTAAAAGTTGTTCATAATTTTTCCTCCACAGAAGAAAATTTGTTAAATTTTCAAGCTTCCATGTGACTCTGCTTTTCCAATACTTTCAGGTTTCGATTTATTTTTATCCAAGAACAAGCTTCTAATATCAGGTTTTTGCCAATAATGCTGCAGCCACAAGGAGGCTTCTGCCATTTTGCAGAAGGGAATCATTGCAGTGTTGGGGAGAGACCAGGGGTATCTGCTCAGACCAGAGCCATGCTCTGGCCACTAACAAATTTTCCATGAGCAAAGGAATTTCAAGAGTAAACAAGTCACTTTCTGGACCTAAATGTTCTCTCACTGCAGACAATCATTTCCTTTTCATAAGGTAGATCATCACTCTCAATACCAAATGACATTCTGTAACCAGCTTCCCATCTAAAAAGATTGCCATAAGATTTTACTAGCATTGCTTTCCTATCATGCAGCCTCAACATTGCCCTGGTTTACCCAGAAAACCTTGGGAAAAGGAGTTGGACAGAATTGTAAAGTCCCAGTTCCTTTGCCAGCCACAAGTTGCAGCTCCCCTCAGATTTCTTTTGACTTGCTCCAGCAATACCAAAATGAGGATAAATAATTTCTAACCTGCAATCTTAGCTAATTGAAGCCCTACACATCCATTTTGGTATCATGGAAGAGCACAGGCCTTCTCCTGGCCTCCTAAGGGCAGAACACCCTTGGTACAGAGTGAAAAAATCACTCCCTAAACAATAAGAAACCATTATGCTTTTGTGGGCAAAATAATGCATATAGACAGAACTGTGCTGAAGTTGAATTATACACATCAGAACATGGTTTCATCATTATTATTAGAGATAAGCCAGAAAAACAAAGACCAAGGCAGAGAAGGCTGAGCAGCACGCACAACAGGAAGAAACAGCAGAACAATTAGAGGAGGAGTAGTTTCAGCCAAAGTTGAAGAAGAACCAGCCCCTTTTCTCCAGGCTCAGACACAAGCACAGCACCCAGGCACAGCCATCAACAGCCACACAGGACAGCCTTGCTGTGGGTCAGCTGGGGAGCTCCCACTGCCCAGCCCCAGGGGACAGCAGCCACACTGCTCCCAAGCATACTCTATAACCACTCACACAGTGACCTCCACATGGCTTAGTCTGCAGTAAATCCTCATCAGCATTTACTCTGAGGAATTAAAGGATTACTTCGCTAGAACTGCCTGAAATAAATACCCTGAAGACAACTTCTTTAATAGTTTACTAAATGACCAAGCCCAGTTTAGTTGATGCATCCCTAAGAGCTCAACAAGATTAAGCAGCAGCCTCCTGTTGCCCTCTCCCAGTCCCCAGCACATGCCAGAGCAGGCACCAGGCTCCTCCTGCCACATCTCAGATCCTCAGCCAGACCCCTCACCTGCCTTCTCACTGTGCCAGCACCCAACCTGTCCCTCCTGCTTTTGTGCACCAACACCTCCCTTCTGCTTTAGCCAGCACCAGCCCTAAGAGCCAGGCTGCACATGTGTGTCTGTCAACACACCACAGGGCTGATCCCATAATCCTTTATTGCTGCAAGCAACTCTGCCAAGCTTTTATTTATAACATGAGCCAGAGAGCCCAGGAGAACTAAGTATGCAAGGAGACACAGCAAAGGTTCGGCTCTTGTAGTCCAACTGCTATGCACACACAACAAATGTACATTGATCTAAGATTCAAGCTCATTTGGATTTTTTTTTATATCCAAATCATTGTATGAAGTCTGAAAAAGTTCTAAGCATTATTTTTCTTTTAAATCAAGTGTGGCTTATATCCCACTGCTTCCAGAACATCAGCTAAAAGCCCAACCAGGCCAACCTCCAGACCACAAATATTCACCACCATTACATGATAGAGGTTCCCAAATTCCATCGTTTGTGTCACATTCAAGTGGCACCAAAGAGAAGAACAGTGAGGACATGATAATTTTTTTTTTAAGGAAAAGAGAACCTAGCCACCCTCTTTGTTATCTGAAATGCACTTGGCCACAAAGAGAAACCAGCGCATCCAGTGAAGACAGCTCAGCTGGTAATTCATTATTATATCAGTTATTAGTAATCCCCTGTTCCTTTCAATCAATGTTTTCTCAATTTCATGACATAAGGGTCAGACCAGAACACAGTAACTCAGACGACCACTCAGTACCGGTCAAATGCCTTGAGGCATTCCTAGGGAGTTACAGAAGTTGAAGGATGCAGAAAAGGACTGTCCTACCCAAGGGGTTTTCTGCATGGTCACCATGGAGATCACTGGCCTCATCTCCCCCATCTACTTCCCTTGCCTGGAAGGTCAGAAGCTCCAAGCTCATGTTTATTCCAGGCCAGGTGTCAGCAGAGGTGCACCAAAAGTTAAGATCTCCAAGTTCAAATTAATGCTACTTAATCTGTCTGCTAAGGGACATACACAAACTTCCCAGCTGCTGTAATTTAGCAAAGGAAGGTTGTGACTTATGGCTCGAGCTGATGCCAGGAAGTAAGGAAACATCCAGGCTCTCTAGGAATTCCATTTTGGCTCTTTCACACAATGATCAAGGCCTGTGCCAGCTGTTACTAAACCATCAACCCAGCCACAGCTACATCAACCATCTCCACCAAGGCCCAGTGATGACACAAGGAGAAACTCACACACTCTCCCCCACTATAAGGGAAGTAATTTCTGGAGCCTTAAAAAACCCACAGGAACTCTACTGAATTTAGTGGTACTCACTCGTACTTGCATCATAATAACAATGTCTATATATGCACACAAATATAAATTATTATAAAAATTAGTCTGCCTCTTTCTACAATGATCATGATCTACATTATGGAAAAGAAGTTTTGGAATATAGGTAGTAAAAACAAAACATGAACAGCACAACTGCAGGCACTTTTTCAGCAGCTACAGTCTTTTTTTGGTATTTATTACTGGATTGTTCCTTCAATATATCTTCCAGCCAGTAAAATATGCCAGCATAGCCTTCATATCAATTTAAATTAAGAGAAAAAATAATTCCCAATCATTTGCAATAGCAGGAGTAAACATTTCATCTCCCTTACCATGCTTCCACACAGGCCACATGGAAGCAAAACTTTGAAGAGCCCATTTCATCTACTTTGTTTGCAATTTTGAAACAAGAGGCGTTTTGGCATCTGCTGCCAACAGCTCAAGTTCAGAACCATTTGCAGTCCCCCTTGAGAAGCGTCAGGCAGTAGCTACAAAAATGTTCTGTGGGATCTCAGAGATTTCAGTCTGGGTTATGTATCAGTACTTTCATCACTTTTCATGAAGTGTTCTAAGGGTTAATAACAAAATCGGCCAGAGACTATTAAATACTGACTGAAGTGACAGCTCTGCTATATTATTACAGTGTTTGCACAGCAATCATTCCACAGGTTAAGTTATTTTAGGATGAGTGGTGTTTAAATTAAATATAGTCCCCTGTGTTCTTGTTTCATTTAAAGTCTACCACAGACTGCCTGCCTCAACATTGTGCAGTCAGTAAGTTTTGCTGAGTCTCATTTGTTTGTTTTGCTTTTACCCCTCAGTATTCTTTTTGCCAGGCAACATGAGGAATTTGAAAGGGTCCTGCTATAATATTTCACAGGCTTTCATAGCACAAACCACCACAGAGCATGAGCGATGGTGGAAACCAGGCTTCAATAATTTAAGCCAAATAGCACACACAAACCCTGCATACCATCTTAGCCAATCTAAGTTTCCAGCTTTTTGCACAAAAATCAGCATCACATTGGGCCAAAGTGAACAAGGACAGCAAATCCCAGGTCTGTTCTACCCAGGTCTTTGTGTATAAGCACAGATAACACAGATACTGCATTTAAGAACAGCTTCTATCTTTGCTATGCTGTTAACATGGCTGTAAACAAGTACTCACCTACTCAAGAGCATTTTTCAGAGGTGTATTATCTCCTTCAGACAATTTATGGCATTAATGAGATTTAACTAATAGTTTTCCTGAAAAGTAAGCACACTGCAGCAGCTGTAATCCACCTATGTCTCTACAGGGAAATATTTCAAGCTGCAGCTTATACTCCACCTTCCCCAGTGGGTTGAAAACCCATAACAAACATTAGCATTGTATCCATTATTAATACTTACTCAAGCACATTTTAATAAACACCACATACATATGCATATAAGTACATCCTCTACACCAGCCTTTGAAGGCTCATAGCAAGGTATTTCCCCAAGCATTTACTGTTCTTGCTATGGCACCAAGTACATTTACTGTTAGCTGAGAGACAGTCAAATGTGTAGGAGTAGAAAGAGTAAAGAGAGCAGCACTGTGAGACTGCAGAAGAACAAAGATGGAAATAAAGCACTGGGTTGCACAGAGGTCTGAAGGATGGACCTTTCCCGAAGGCACTGCTTAAGAACAAGCACAGCCCACAGTGGGTGAGGAGGTCACATTCAGTCACAGGCCTCATTTCAATTTTAACATGAAATAACTAAACTAAGGCTGGGGTAGATGAGGGAGAAAGAAGAAGCAGGATACTCTAACAATAATTTTTATTACCATGAGAGGTATAACAAGACTAGACCCAATGGAAGCAGTAAAAAGGACCAAAACCTCTCCCTAACACCTGAAGATATTCCAGCAGCGCAGAGACCAGTGCATTCAACTAAGCAAAATTCAAGCTAATCAAACCCCAGTACCAGTTGTTTTTCAGAAACAGGACAGGCCACAACCAAAATAATCTGACCCACACACAGCACTATACCTCCATACCCTTACAGCCATAAAAATAAATAAATCAAATAATAATAAAAAAAAAATAAAAATCAAGCACTTCAAAGGACATTTCCTTAGGAAACAGCTGTGGTAGCTTAACTTATTTGAGCTCTATCCTATAGAAAGGATCCTACACAAAACTAACAACAGCCCCCTGCTCCCAGCAGCTCCTGTGTTGCAGCCAAAACCCCTACCCACCCCCAGGCACAGGGAAAAGGCCCAGGCTGTGCCCATCCCAGCCAGTCAGGCTCTGCACAGCTCATTTGCTCATTGCAAACAGCTGGGCAGTGGGAACAACCCAAGCAGCCCCAGCTGGGACCCAGGGCCAGAACCCACCAAAGGCAGGCACAGAGCCCACACCTGAAGCACATCAATGCCATGGGGACTATCTTAAATGTCAGACAGCTGGGAACAAAAGCACTGCAAGTGAACACAGCTGAAATGGGTAAAGCAAAGTGCTGTGTCACATGTTTTAATGAGGGAGTAATTTCAAAGTACATTCTGATAATGGTTTTTTTTCCCTTTTATGTCAAACTTCAGTGTGTGGATCTCTAAAGCCACCATGTGGAAAGGGCATGTAGACATTCCTGAAGGAGCAGAAGGCAGTAAGGAAGAGGCAGCCCAGGGAATGCTGGGTGAGGGACACCAAACACTATGAGGAAGTTGAAAAATTTGTGGCATTTTAATACATGTTAAATCACCTATTCTATGAAAAAGGCCAGTCCTCCAACTCAACACGAGTTCACCTCCTTTTTGAAACACTGAACCATAGAAAGCTGAGCTTTGAGCAGTTGGCCAAGAATTACATCAAATTATCAAAACAGCTACTTCACATTTACCTGAATTTTTATTTGCAAAATATTAAAGCCTTTGGAAACCATATTTAAAAAATATATTTTTCTGGATGCTCAAAGTAATACCTTAGAAGGATTCTGCAGTTCTGAGTAGACAAAATGATCACTTCTAGAGCTAGACTCCTTTTAGCTGTCATGAGATGGAGGTTTCAAATCCCCAGATAACTGAAAATCTTGACACACACCACATGTTGCCAGAGTTTGCCATGCTAGAAACACTGCTGAACACAGTAGGCACCCCTTAGCTGAGTATTATTTAAGTCATGTGTAGATATTTGAAGGATCAGGGGCCTGAGCAATGAAAAGCTCATGGGATATACTGTAATAAAAACTGGAACTAGCAAATTCTTGCTTGAGTAGCATTTATGAAGATTTATTGCAAATATATGTAAACATTAAGTAATAAATGTTGTAAAATATCAGAATGTTACAGGCTTTAGCTGCTCTGTGTGAAAACATTTTACCTAAGATAGCTTTTAAAATAGTCCATGAATATCCATGCTTTGCCATCTGCTTTCAAATTGAATGATCCCTCGAAAGCAGCACCATAAATATTTCCACAAATGAGTGATCTGTTCACATTATATCCCCTAATGCTATCTTATGGCAGAGCAAACAAATAACTCACATGTCACATCACTGCACACAGCAACAATAAGGTGCACTCTGACTGGGTTTTAGCACATTACTAAGAACTGCATCACTGGTTGTCTCTGAGGATCTAACCTGGCTTTTTAGAGACATATTTCTTGACAGGCTGTCAAGAAAGGCTGGAGATGCACATTGAAGAAAGAATACCTTTAGCATCTCATTTTTTTCAGACATGATGAATTCTAATCTGGGCTGAGTCTCAAAAAGATCTGAACAAAAGGATGAATAGGAAGTAGCAAAAGAGGATTTACAAAGGTGGTTTGATAAAATGAAGTCTTAAAGGCAGAATATGCAAACAGAAGTTTTTATGCATCAGTTAAAAAAATAAAATCTGCTAGTCTAGTCAATATTTTAAAATATATGAAATTATTTTGCTACATTTTTACAATTGTTAGCTTTTTCAAAATGCTCACAACAGCTTCTTGGGAGACAATGAGAATTGTAGCAGCCAAGCAAATACACATGCAAAGGTTCACTGAAGTTCAGTGACTGAAGAAAATATTTCCAGTTGATGTTCAGGAAACTCCAGGTCTCTGCTTGATCTTTCCAGCAATGGGTTCAGGCTGAAAAAGGAGCTTTGGCATGCTTTTGGCATTTCTTTTTTCTGTCTGGCATTGAGCAGATCAGTGGGCCCAGAGGAGAGAGCTGCTGAGAGATGAGGGGAGCATGTCCACTCTCCCTTCGAGCATGTGCTCTCCAAAGCCCCAGTGTCAGTAAGGTTTGATGAAATCAGCAGCTTTGCCCTAGAAATGGGCTGGTTTGGGTGCCCACACAGAGGCAAGGAGAGCTTAAAATAGACCTTGTCCCTGGTGTGGCAAGGCCAGGGGAGCTTTTCCAAGGCTCTGTACCAGCCAGGTGCTGTGGCTATTTGCCGAGTCTGCCCAATGTCTGCAGCTCTTTTCCTCTGCAAAACCTTGTTGCTCCTTTTATTTTAAAGTAACCACTGAAGAAAGCCATGTGGTGAGGAAGTGATATCAAATGCTAAAGGCAGATGAACAAAACCAGTCTGGTCTACACTTGACACCACATCACTTACTGATTTATTTCAAAAATGATTGAAGTAAAGCAATGCTTTAATAAAGCTCCTTTGTTTGTCAGAAATAAAACATAAAGCATTCAGAGGTACAAGTGGGGAAATTATGAAGGAAGAGGAGTTAAAGTGCACTTAATGCAGTTTTCCTTATAGAAGCCATTCTATAAGGCTTCTGGCCTGGTCTCCCTGCCCTCCTGAAAGGAAAGAAATAGTCCTGCAGGTGGACTGTAAACAAAACTTCAACTAGAGCAATTGTTTCAGGAGACACACCCTGTGCTGAAGGAGCTAACAGCACTGGCTGACTAACCTCAAAGCTGGTCTTTCCTGTGAGGAAAGACCTTTTCCTCTCTGCTGCTGCTGCTGAAGAGTGTCCTCTGGGGCTAACTCTGCCTGGCAATTAGGAAGCTGACTTTAACATCACAGCATCCAATGTTATATCTAACTTTGTCCTTGGGTCAACTGGTAACATCAAGGACATTACCTATTGGCTAACAAATAACAAAAACAAGGCATGGTTGTAAAAATAACAATACTCATACAATGGCACAAAGACCTATAGGTTCTAAGAAAATTAAGAATACCAGATGTTACTGTTCTTTCCAGTTGCCATGCAACCACAGCCACCCTGCTATGCTTTACCTTCCTAATCTCCTTAACAGCTAACTCTAAACCAAGTACAATTAATTCCCCAATGAACAAGACAGGACATGACCCAGTCCTGTGGTTACAGGAGTACTTTGATTGTTTGTATATAAACACTGAACAGATACAGCACCAGCACACAGTGTAGCACAGAGCTGGCATTTTGTACCACAGACACAAGTCACTGGTGCAAACTATGAACTTTGCTGCAGCACAGATGTTTTACAACTGCTCCTAACAGATATTCCTTTTGCTGCTTAGGAGACAGTCTTTGCCAGTTCTCTGGTGATCCAGGCAGCCTCTTAGCCTAGAAACCCAGATAGAAATGAGTGTGCTGTGCTCCAGCTGAGCAGCATGTAGAGGCATTAGGACACATAGGACACTTATGCCCTCTGACAATAGCTTCATGAATAATGATCATATTTTTCTCTTTTAAGAGCAGCAGCTCAGGTGATCTTCTATGTTGTGGTTTTCAAACAAATAGTTTCTGTACCATATTTATAAAACCATGAATGTTATAGCTGTGCTAAATCAGATCACTTCCATTATCAATAAAATGGATGATCAACAGTTGCTTCTGCTTCTAACAAACATTTGTGTATATTTATAGATCTAGAGAAAGTAATGACTCAAAAATCCCTTTGATTCCGATATGGTTCTCATTTGCACCAGGCAGAGACCCATGATACTAATATTTCTACATAGCTTCCTGACACAGTGCAGAGCTGGTGAGCAGCCACAGAAATTATTCAATTAGCACTGAATATGAAGATATCCCAGGGTTTCTTATTCAGGATTTAAGATTGTATTGTAATGACTATAGATTGTACAAGTGACATGCCAGCTTTTTGCAATGCCTTATTTCACAATATGGAGGGAAAAATACATGAAAGGGGAAAAAAGCTGTTCCATTTAATTTTCTGTGAATTCAAGCTTGGGGGGAAGCATGTATTTGCATATCAACTGAGTAGGAATAATAATGATGACATTTCGTATTTCAAAAATTATAGCTTTCTGATATTTTTAAAGGTGTTCTTAAGTGATAAATACAGTTAAGCACATGATAGATATGCTTTCAAGCATTTACAAGTGGTAAAAATTCTCTATGCATCAGCTGTAGAAAATACTGTATTGGAAGAAGCAACATATTTGGCTGTGCAATAGGGTAGTGTTAAATCCTTTCTTTTTCACACCTCCTGTGAATGTCCTGTTCCCTCTCAAAACTTCTCATGATGGATTGCTATTCTTGCTTTCAGCCCACTGCCAGAAGTCACCACATTCTCCCAACATATCAGATTTCCCAGGCCGAGCTGTCTACTTTTGATATAGAGACCTTGACAATACTGCAAAAACCAGGAAAGAGTGAAACAGCTGCGTGTGCCAGGGCCTCATCCTCAGAATAACAAAACTGTATGTTGGTTAAAGCACCAGGAGTACACCCATGCCTGCAACCCTTCTTCCAAAGATTTCCTGATACATGGTTGGAAATGCAGCACTGTAGCCTGTTGTGTTGGCCAATGAGGAGAAGAGCAGAACTGACTGGTTACTCCCAAAAAATATCCATAAGTGGATGGTGATACCTGTCAGTTTGGGACTTCTATGATGGAGGCTGATAGGAAGCATGGGCAGGGATGTTAGAATTTAGTTGATCTGTCAGGGAGCAGGATCAGAATTATGTGGTGTGTAAGTTAAATAGATCTTACCCTTGGCTTCATGGCACAAGTATGTACCTGTCCAAATTATCCTTTCATGAGTTCATCAGGTTTCAGGGTTTGCCAGTTTTCATACACTGTTATTCAAAGCAAGCTTCACAGAAAAAAATCACATGCTGTCTGCATAAAAAGCTCTGCAATAGCTGTTCTAGAGCCAACTCACACTTCAAAGTCAGAAATGATCATGTTAGGCTATAACTTTTCACAGCAGCAAGCTCTGGTGCCGTGATTTCCTATTACTGTTTCTCAAGCACATGGAAATGCACAAAGGAATTTTTCAGTGTCATACAAACTAATACGCAAATCAGTTAAAACAGTATTTTAACATTCTGATTGTATACTTAGATTATTAATTGCTAGTCCAGTCCTCCTTATATTTTCCCATATTCTCATTATCTTGCTATTGCAGTGGATGATAAGGGAGAAAGACAGACAAACCTGAATGGTACTGTAGCCAGAGGGGCATTTAAAATATTGCTCTGCACCTGGGAAACAGGTTTAATTACTGGTGCTGTCAAAATGTTTTAATGTAAACAGGTTTCCTGATGGATCACATTTGCTTACTGAGAACTATCATCCCCCCAAACACAATCCACTTTATGGTGGGGCTTAAAATGCAGGTATCGTAAATTAGAGTGATGAAGCTTTTATGATTAAAGAGGCTTCATCTGCTTTTAATGCCTCAAATTATAGAAACTATAACAAGCCTTCACATTAAAATTTAAATAGGATTAAGAGTCTCAAATTCTCTCTAAAGTAGGTGTCATAGGCCTGATTCTTTCTGAGTTAGTACAGAGTACAGACATAGGAGGAAGGCAGCTTGGAGTTGGTCTGGCTGTTGGTGTGTACTAGAGACTGAGAGTACCTGTACACCAAAGGTGTCTTTGATGTACCAAGGGAATACTGGGGCTGCCTCAGCCAGCCATGCCTTGTCTGTGGGCTGCTGCTGCTCTCTCTGGAGGCACCACACAGCCACTGCCTGCTCTCTGCACTGCCCTGTGCCTCAGGGGCACTTCAGCACCTTTAGGGCAGGCAGCACAGCTCCTCTTCACCTGTTCCAGAAGAGGATTCACCACAAAAATATCTGCATGTGAATTCAGAGATGATTCTGATTACTCTGTTGTATTTGATTTATGTAAGCATCTTATACTATTCACGTTACTCCTGGTAATAACTTCTGAGAGTAGGTTTCAAATTAAGCAGTGTTTGTCAAAAGTAGATTAAAAATCTGTAATTATAACATCTGCTTCCACAACATATTTATATTCTGCTCATCCATTCAAGATACAGAAACATGGATCTTCTTTGACCAAGCACCATTAGGTAAGGAAGCTCTGCTTTCAGATCTGCATATTACCTCAGAATTTAAAGAGAAAAAAGATAAAATAAATGAAATTATTTCATGTAGGTGGTACATGAAAGAGGAACCTCAATTCATCTTATAAATTATTCATGGTGAATTATTCAGTTGACTCATATAGAGACAAAGCAGATGCTTTTTTATACTATAAAATCTACTCAGACTTAAAACCTGAATTAATATGAAGTAATGTGTGATTATAGTTGGAGATGTACTTTTAAATAATTTTTGTGAAATCTGACTATTATTAAGGACATTTACTAAGTATGCATTCTGTTCCCTGGTAAGAACAGTCACATGGAAAGCATGCAAGTGAAATGCAGAAGTCAAGAAAAACTAAATGTCACAGAACTTGGTAGGCCAAAGTTCTTTTCATTCTTTTGAGGGATGAAGCAAACATGAAAAGTCCATAACACTCCAAGGGTATTCCTCAAGATTTCTGATTTCTGTTGTGAGACCACAGCCTTCTCTGTATGTACCACAGCAGTCTTTAGAAACTGTTTGCATTTTTGGTAATATTTAGTAATTCAGACCCATAAAATCCTTTGGCTAAATTATGGCAAATCAAAGCCCTGATTCCTTTAATCATGTTAATAATGGAACTATGAACTTTTCTACTGATTTATGGTTCGGGTGAGTGAAAATACATATATACCTGCATGTGAGCAGCCTTAGAAACACAGAATGGAAACTCTTAGTCAGTGAAGGCCAGTATTCCAACACTGAAACACTACTGCCAAGCAATGCCCTACTGAAACAGAGTTCTGAATTCACAACAGTCCTTTTCTTAGTAGAAATCTCTTCCACAGCTTTACTACTATAAGTATTTGGAACAATTTCCTCTTATTACTGTTCTCTATTCATTCATATTTGTACCATTTTGGCCTGCTTCAGCATGTTAGAATCTGGACTGAACCTGATGATGCTCTAAGTTTGATTAATACCTCATTTTCCTAGCTGAGTTCCAGTGTCACACACCTCACACTTGACTAAACACTTCTGTATCAGGGAAAACATCTCCAAGAACTAAAATCCTTTGCTGATCAAACTCTGCTAAATGAGAAAAATTGAAGTATTTGGCATCTCCAGAAACCTGTTCACATGTAACATGGACTGGAGAGATGCAATAACAGCTTGCTACCTCCCTACCACACACACCAACTAGTTTCCATGATGATCTCACATATTAGGGCAATTCTTAACACAAGGAAAACTGGATAGCTGGTGAAGCCATCTAGATGGTGAGATGGGATGGGACATAACCTTCCTCTAGTGATGACAGCACTTCCAAAATTCACAAACCCTTCTCAATTTACAGGATTATTGCTATATTTCATCCTTCTCAGGAAGGTTCTGGCCCACCAACTCAACAGTCAGAAACCAATGTCATACTTTACTGTCCCTCTCCCCAGTGAACAGGATGTCAGTGTAATATTGCTGGGCATGTTATGGGCTCCTCTTGGTCCAGTTTGCTAGATCACCCTGGCAGCTAACAACAGATGACACCACACCATGCACAGTGTCACCCATGGTTTTCCATTAGGCTTTTATGCTAACAGAGTCCATGTTTGCTGAGGAAATAGAAGCTGAATAAAATCCAGTATTTTATGAATGAAGGGAAAAAGAAAAGAAAGTGTAGTTTACAATTTAAAAAACTACTTGCAATAAACTTATAAGAATGGGGGTCAAATTGAGATGCCAGAGTTATTTAAAACCATGCAATGATATTCAGATACATACGGTTTTGTCTGAATGTTGAGATACTTTATTTGTTTTAGTCAAGGTCTTTTCTATTGCTTCTATTAACCAGTGGGATTAAGGCCAGAATGAACTTGAGCCATCTACAGTCCAGCTTGATTGCAATAGTAGGATTGTCACTAAGAAGAAGATTAATAAATTGATGCCAAAGAAACCTGATATGCAAAGATGTGCCCAGACCTCTACAACAGGATGTCAGATATTTCATTTGATTCCCCGTATTTTATTCTGAGTGATACAAATTTTGTTCTGAAGATACCTTTCTACGCCAACTTAAGCAAAACTGCAAGATCTAAAATTATCTTTTTTATAATTAATTAATATTAATAGGTTTTTCGTTCGTTCAGAGAATTTAGAGCACCTGTTATTTTCAAGGAAATAGTACAAATCAGTAAGATAATGATCATTAACTTGTGATGCTGTTGTATTAATGTATTACATCATCCAATACTAGTAGAGACATAGCTCAGAATTAGAAACTCACCAAGGAGTTTTCATTTTGAGTCCTAACCAGATAACTTTCTGTCTTTAAACAGGTTTTTTTGCTTAAAAGTATGCTTTTTAGAAATGGTAGGCCTTAGAATTGGCAATTAGAAGTTTTAATTATAATGCAGAGTCTTAGCATGATTTGTCTCACCTCACCTTCTTTCTGTCAAGAAATCAGCATCTTTTTCCCTTACAAATATATTTCTATGAATTATTATGGATTGACAATACAAAGTCTTTTGTGCTTTACTTTTACCATTTAACTTTTAATCCAAAGAATTAAATGCACTTGCTAAGGATTTTTTCCTTCAATAGTCACATATTAGAGACAGGCTTAAGATCCAAAGTTTGCATCTGTACCTTAATTTTCTTTATAGACACCAGGAAAGCAACCAATAATCTGCATGACTTTGGAAAAGAAACAACTTAATGACAATTAAGAAGAAAAATCACTTTTAAAAAAAATTCTTCCAGTGAAGGATTTTTAAAAGTTTCCACTCTTGAAGATCCAAAATGCAGCTATGAGATCCATAGCTGATCATCTCCTAATCCAAACAAGGCAAAGCAGAGAGAGGGAAGCTCTGTGTCTCTGCTCCTTTCCTGCAGCTGAGCAGCCACTCTACTCCTCCTAAAAGTAATCAAAAGGGATTTGGACATTGCTAGCAGACAGACATAGAACTGTCATCACAATATTAAAACACAGAAAATAAATGTAGACCAATCTGAGAAAGTCAAGCCTTGAAAAATCAGCTTTTATCCTTCAGTTAATTAATTCTGGATAAAATTTTTGATCAAATCTCATTTTTAACCTTGCTGTCAGTTGGTGAATTTGCCTGTTTTTCTCAAGTGGGTGTTGGCTGATAGCAATATCTTTCTTATGTCATACATCTTCAAAGACTTCTGTTTTTTAAAAGAAGACTAACATTGGGAAAGGACAGGAAGTCTTTTGAAATTACAGTACAATGCATACATTTAAGTTACCTGTAAGATGTTTCAAGATGTGTGTGCCCCACAATGTGCCTCTGATGAGAAATTTTTTTGATTTATCACCGAAGCAACAATTTGAATGTCCTTTTCTGAAAAGACACCTTTTTGTAGAACAAATTGTTTCATAAATACCAAAAGTCATTCTTTTTGTGTTCTTAACCCAAAACTTCTATATTTTGGGGAGGAAATAGGGTGGAGGGGGAGATGGTAGGAGAATACTGATCAGCTAGTACTTATTGCTGGAAAGAAAGAGAATTACTTTTGCTACTGTGAGAGGGACAATAGCAAAATAGCTCTTGCAACTACTTTCTAAAATTATTCAAAATTACACTGCAGCACTGCACACTGCAAAGTTGTTTCTACACTAAACCTCAGCTTGGATATGCTCACATTTTTTGGAGTGAAAACAAGTATGCATTTTTCTCTAGAGGACTGCGTTGTGGGAACATTTGTGTTACAAATGTGACATAAAATTTCATATAATTTGGGTGCTTGCTGGAAACTGACCCTGTACCCTAGGTTTGAAATCTATTATATATTAATTGCAGCTTTGTGTTTACACACAGAATAGCAGGCTATCGAATACTTATATTTTGGGTAAGAAAAATCTTCTGGGAATGTGAAACACTGACTTTGGCAGTTTCTTTACCAGGAGACAGAAATGCAAAAAAAAAAAAATCACACAAGTTAATCTGCATTTGAGCTGTGTCAAATGTTGGATTTTAAGTGTCCATGATGCTTACCCAATTATTATTTTGTGTGAGGGAAGAGTAGAACAGTGCCAAAATAGTGCACAAAATTCAAAGTTAGCAACTTTTTACAGACAAAAGGTGTCTTTGAAGGACCTTTCTACAAATTTTATAGGGTACAGACAAAAAAAAATCAATGTAGAGACAACTTGTAGATTATTTAGGCCTTTCTGTTATTGCTAAGTGAGGACATGCATGGTTCTATGAAAATCCCTTGTTGAGAACAAAAGTTTTACAAAAGGCTTACCTATTGACAGTTACTTTTGCAGGAGGCAAATCTACTGAACTCCCGTCTTTTAAAATAAAATTTCAGTCCTGGATACAGCAATTGTATTATATAAGCCAGCTGCACGTTGTCTGCAAACATCCCCTGAGCCACTGTGCACCCTGGATCCTGCTAAAGATGACCAGAAGCTTTCATTCATGTTTTATAAATATTGCTTAGGGTACTTGTCTTTTCAATCCTTCCCTGCAATTTCTTCCCATGTGAAGTTCCAAGAATCCATTTTTTTCCACACAAGGGTCAGGGGGAACATAGACCCAGAGCAGAGATGATGGCTGACCCCACTAACAAGATGTGGCCCATGCTCCTAGACTGAACACAGGCTGAGGACTAAAAGGACTCCCAGCATTTCAGATGTTGGTCCCTACCATTACCTCAGAGCCCCAATGTCTCAGAGCAACTCACTGCTGCAAACTGCTCTGCCTGTGACTGCTCAACAATAGAAACTTAGACCAGCACATACAAATACCAGAATAAATATTTTTATAGCCACACCTGGTACAGAAGCCAGATTTCTTGTATTTTGGTGAGTGCTGAATACCCTCTCTATGGTCTTTGCTGTCAAACAACAGAATGGTTAAGACAGCATTAGAAACACAGATATCCATCTCTATCATATTTACTGCATTGCTGCTACCTACCCTAACCCTTCTAGATGAGCTTAGGAAGTTGATTGCAGAATAAACCTGTTTTTAAAATTGCCTTAAGTTTTATTCTAATAAAATATTAAATGTTTTTTTTTTGTAAACACAATACAGCATCTGAAAGAATACTTTTATGAGTGACAGCTGAAAATCCATTATCTGTAACATGTGCAGTAGAAATTTCACATTCATACTCATCACAGCATTAAGGGCCTGAGGAAAAATCTATCGAGTTCAGTGACCTATTATCCATGCTATTTGATTTGAGGCAGCCAACTCTTTTTCATTTGGATAAAACTCAGCTTTAAACATTTTTAAGATTTCTTTATCCATTTAAGGGAAATACAAAAGATAAGCTGTACTACAGTTGTATATCATCCTAAAATGGTATGGTGTGAATCATTCAATATGTATTGCAAAAAAAAAAAATTTGTTCCCTATACATCAAGGGAATCAGTACTTAAGAATGGTGAAAAAATGGAACCTGCAAAGTGTTTTAACACCTGGGATGGAAACATTAAGGTGCACAGTTTTGAAATACAGCAGCACCTGTAGATACACAAAGGAACATTGTGGAATATCAGAAGTCCCCACACTTGTTTTCAACCCATGTTTCTGTCAGTATGAATGTCACAATGCACCCATATGTCTGCACCTTTAAGTTTTGGTCCCTGTATTCCTTTGTTTGTAACATAATTCCTCTGCACAGAAACAGCCCATACAGGAAACAGGGCAATTTCTCACACCCTTTTATTTCAGGGTTTCTGCTGCCTTTTTTATTCGAGTTATTGGTCTGCCTGAATTTGAGCAGGCTTAGCTGGGGCTGCTCTGTAGGAGCAGAGGGCCAGCCCTACAAAGCACTCTCGTTTGGCTGCATTATTTGCTCAGTTGTGTACAGCAGCAGCTTGTCCTTGGACAGGCAGCAACTCTGCAGGTTTTTTTGACTGTGGCTACAGGATAAAAATCCCAAATAGTGATGATTTTGTCTGAAATCATATTGGAAGGAGCCCAGTTATTCTTCTTTCCCTTACTGAGAATGGCAATGTGCACCTTAGAAAGTGCTGTCCTTGTACAATGGACACAGACTTTGTAGTAGTTATTAGGTAGAATACAGAATGCAATTTTGGCAGTGTGCTGTATTGATTATGAATGAACTGCAATGGTATCAATGAAGCTTCCTTCACTATTGACTGCTTCCCATTGCATAAGATCAGTCCATTCACAGTTAAAAGCTATTTCTTCATCTGTCCTCAGGAGCCAGAATTATGGAGGCACTTGTGCACCCACTAAAATCACACTGGAATTGTGTCTAAAACTTTTCCATAGCCACAGGCTGTTAATGACTGCAGCTCACAAGAAGTCTACTTTTATATTTAATGCTTTATGGCAATATATACCAATAAGATTTGCACCACTCCCCTTGGACTTTCAGCTTTTAAGACACACTTTTCAAACCATAAATCATATGGATACATTTTTAAGTGGGTGGGAGCATACTCAAAGAGAGATTAATAGGAGAAGAAAGACAAACAGGTCACAAAAGGGATTTAAGGGTTGAGAGTATCAACAAGGATACAGAACCATAGAAACTCCCTTAAAATTTCCATTTAACATATTAATAAAGGATATTAAGTACAGAAGTGTCCTGAGGGAACAAGACAGATGCAAATCCTAAGAACAAAGTAGTAGCTAACATTCAGGTTTTTGGATTAACATGTGCTATGATTCAAGAAAGTACATGAAAACCCATCAACTACAGTCTCTACTCCTTTCCTTTCTCCAGGTCCACATAGCAAAGAACAATTTAATACTCAGGCTAAGAGGCTTAAGTATTGGCTTTTACACAATTTTACTGCTTTTCTGTCACCAGGGTACAGCTATGACTATTGCTACTACTGGTAAAGAAATAAAAATTCAGCTTTTGCTGAGTGCTTTGAAGAATTTAGGCAGACAATGCAATTAAACATAAAAACAATCATCAGTTTCTCCCAGGGAATGTAACAGAAAAATCTAACAATTCAAGGTCAACATTTTATAAACAGATTATATAATATTTGGTGGATATGATAGGAGAATGGAATGGCAAAGCAGAAACCCAGAAGTGACTACTATTAGATATCCTTGTTCTGTTAAAAAGCTGTTTATGATTGGAATGTAAGCAATGCTGGAATAGAATTATTTTTGTTTACCCCAAAGAGAAGAAAAAAAGGTAAGTTCAGGTAAGAAAACGGCAAAATTAGTTTTCTTTACTGATGGCATTTAATGCTTTTTGTAACTAATTTTCAAAGCACTAGAGAGTTCAATACCACTATCATATTCATTTTATAGACACAGAACATGAGATGCATGGTCAGAACAATTGGTTACAAAAAGTATGTATCCAAGAAATTGCCAACACTGAAGAACAGACTGTGGAACCAGCAGAAAAATGGATAGAAAGAAGAGAGGGGGTGCACGTGTAGCCATACTAAGCAACCACATGGTTGTTATTTGTCTATTATCCTCCACACATAATGATTTCTCTTAAAACAAGAAGGTAGCCATACAAATCTCTATCTGCTTCTTATTGCACATAATTGCTTTCCTTCATTTGATAAAACAGATTTAAATTTCTGCTGCATTGTCATAATGTGTTTGTCTGGCCTATTTTATCAAATGCATTGGCTAAATGTATGCCAGGCAACAATTTTGCTTGGTTGGATTTAATGTGACTGTCAGACACAGAGGCCATTTCACCTGTGCCTCCAGAAGTGTGGACCACCATTCCAAATTCCCAAATAGCTGGCAAGTGCACAGAAGATATATTTTTCAGTTCAGCAAACTTGCTATCATCACTTCTGCTTTTCGTTTATTATGCAAACCCAATGGCATTCAGTATTTCTGTACAGCTGATAATTGCTAATTATGGAAGGAAAAGTTATCTGATTGTCAGCCACGGTATCAAATGAATTGAAAATATTCCATCAAGCATTTAACAAAAGTGTAGGAAAAAGACTGACTAAAAATAACAATGAATGTGTTCTTTGCATTGAAAGATCATTGGCAGAAGTAAATCACACAAAATTCAGATCCTTATTGCTTAATCATCTCACATTTCATTAATCACAGCTGCCAATTGTCTTGTGCAATGTGAATTGCTTTTCCTAATGAAAAAAAAAATCATAGGCTGGAAATCAGTTTCACTAAGATGCAGTGTTAGAATGCAAATATTAATTTCTGAATTAATTCATGACAGAGGGCTTGGCCAACCTGAGCTAATCACACCCCTGGGGTCCTCTAATCCTCTAAAGCTGATTATCTCATGATTGTCACACCCACAGGGAGTTGCCTTTGTCATTAGCAAATTCAAACCGTAGTTTGAAAAAAAAAACCCAACTTGTTTTGATGCTAAGGTTGGGTAGTGAATAGCAGCTCCAGCTCTAATCCTTTGGCTGGCTGACAAGAGGAAATGTACTCTAGTATGTGTCGTTGCTCCCTCAGAATTCCTAGCATTGAGGAAGAGCAAACAGCTACCAAGTCAGGAGGCAATATTATATACTGATAAGACAGGTTTGTCCCTCCAAACCTAAAGCAGACACCAGTAATAAATACATACTATTCTTTTTTCCCCCCATTCATTATCTTCTGAGTTTGTTTTGAAGGCAAATTAACATCAAAACATAAAGGTATTTGTGTAACAATATGGTTGTACAACACGTTTCATGATGTCCTTGACAAAACCTGAATTCTATCAAGACTGTACAAGCTGCAGGTGGAGCAGACAAATTCACAGGATGCATGTGAAACAGCTGCAAGTGAACAGGTGACATCTGTCTCCAGCAGGTACTTCTTAATTCTGTTGGTGAGGTCACATCAGTAGAGAGAGCTAAAGTCAAAGATTAAAGCACACTGCTTGGGCATTTACACATACACAGTCAGCCCCATTGTGCAGGAGTTTCTCCATGTGAGATAATTTTAGTTGTGTTCTGTGAAACTCATGTTGTACAAACACTATAAAATCTGAATCTGTGTCAAGCTGCAAAATTGTGCAGGGAAGCTGGCACTGAGGGTATGATTTCAATTATTCATCACAGTTGTTCAATTTGCATTGTTGTGGTGCCTGCATTTCCAAGCTGCTGGAATTTGCTTGATACATTAGCTGTCTTACCACTGTATTTAAGTGCAGGATAGTGGCTTTCCACTCCCTAATCCAAACACTACTTGTGTCTCATTTGAACTGCTTACATTTCTCATAATGACTCTGTGTTTGTGGGATTCTTTTTTTCTCACTGTTTGTTTTAAACAGAAGGCAAATAATTGTAGGTGGGCAGAGGTGTGTCTTTACTTGCAGGAATGGGATGTGGTAGAATGTAAAATCTCTTATCTTTTGCAGCTGTTATATGAAAACACTGCTGGTACTTTTTTTGAAAATCTTAGAAGTGCTAGTATGACATAATTATTTTGAATCTATAGTGTCCAAACGATACTGCAATATGCAGTGAGCCTTGCTTAGTGGGATTCACACTGAAATCCTGAAGTTTGCATTAGGAGATGTAACACCTACATGAAAGCTTGGAAGGTGCAATAAAATACATATTTTATAAAAACATGGAACATGATGTGGAATGTGTCTAGTATGCCTCATGATGTTCCAGCAATATAAAGAAGTCCAAGATCTGCTGTAAAAGTTCAATTGTGTGTAGTTTGCACTTAATTTTCCATGCAACCTGAACCTTAGGCTACTAAATTTATATTCTTTCTCGAATAAGCTGAGAAATTTTTATCAGGCAAGTTAAAATCGATTCCACCTCACACACTGATGATCTGATCTCTGCCTATTGGTACTGCATGCACACTGCTACCCATGTGAACATTTGTACTTCCCTCAGGTGTGCTTAGGGCCTGTGTTCAATGAGAAATCTAAGCTGCACAATGAGAACTTTGCACTGAGTTTCCCATGAAGGGTAAGTACTTTCACCACTTACTCTCCCACAAGGTACTCAAAACTGAAAGTTTTTTGCCTATGAAATTTTCATTGTAAGCAGGACATCCAATTTTAAACCAAAACAAAGGCAGCACTGTAGTAAAATTGTGCTAAGCACACAAAGACACAGATGCACACACAGACAATAAGGTCTTGAAGATACTATAGAATTTTTCCAAAACTCTGCCTACAATGGCAGCAAGATTTTTCCTCAAATCTTCCCGATTCTGAATGAAATTAGAAATGTTGTTTCACATAAAATATTTTAGGCATATGTTCGTTCTAATATTTTAATGGGCTTGACAATCATAGTGTAAGTTTTATAAATTGAGTTTATTCTGGAAAATTTTACTATTATAATTTCAAAACCAGTGCTGCCAATCTCCCCAACTCTTTATATACATGCTATTTTCATGCAGCCCCAGCTCCCTCTTGAAAGCACACATGGAATCCTTTAAACTTTAAGTAAATTACTCATGTTAAAATTGAAAAGCAAGAACTTAAAATTCAAGGCTTTATTCACATGGGACAAATTAAAACCAGCCACCACTGGCTGCAGAAAACTTATTTCTTTAAATTGTTTTACAGTAACAGAAAAGCTTCTATGCTGGAAATAATGGAGAAATACTAAATTCTGTGAATTAAGAGTCATATCTCCCAAGCAAGTTATCCATCTATTCAAAATGATGATTTTGAGAGGCTTCTTTTGAAATTTTATAGGGCAAGCTAAAAAAACCTGAAAAACCTAAATCTCTAGGATCACGGGTATTGGAGTGTATGTGAAATCATAATTTAAAATAATGCATATTTTTCCTTACATAGCAATTTGATGGATTCATGTTTTAAAAGTTACATATCTGAAGCAAACTATTCCTCATTGTATCTTAATACACAGTGAAATTCTCATGGGAAATGAGGACATCTAAATTAGTGTCATATGACAGTGGAAACAATTGAGCTGTAAGAACTGAATTTACAATTATATTGGTGAACCCAAGTCTTTCCCAGTACTTGCCAGTGATTTAATTCTTAAGCGTTTCTTGTAAAGATGGTTACTTTTCTGATTGCTTTAAAATCTAAATCTTCAAACTGTTTTGATCAATCAAATTTGTAAATCTCTTAGAAATTTTTCAAAATATTGGGATGCAAGCTTATTCTAGAGAGTGTAGAATGTGTGTGTGCAAGCACACAAACGTGCAAGATATGTGCTACCAACAAAATGAACCGTCTGTCTTTTGAAGTATGACTGACCTTTTTACAATGTAACTACAGAGAAATGGCATTTTAAAATAGAAAAGAGAAATGGGGTTTTAAAATACCCTCTCACTTCTTTTGAAAGCTGTGTATAAACCAATAATTTAGCATGGAGGGAGGAAAGAATTTTGATAGATAGCACAGGTTTGGGAAAAACACTTTTTTTTTTTACAGTTTGTTTTTTTTTAAACTTTTCTCCACATTATTGCAGCACTCTGTGTCACCTGTTTTGTATCCAAGACAACTGATCTGAAACATCTCTAACAACCCATGGGTGAGCATGAAGAGATAGGATGTCCAGCCATGATGCATTTCCTCACAACATGCTTCATATAGAGAAAAGTCTTGTGATGACATTGAAACATGTCAACACTGTAGCAGCCTGCATGAGTCAAATGGAAATCAGGCTTTAAAAAGAACTTTTAAGCCTATGAATGCACTAGTTTTATTTACTTTTATTTATTGTGGCAAAACAGAGGCCTCGCCAGAATTCAGGCTCACTCTTTGTAAGAAACACATTTTCTTGGCTCCAAAGGAGAGGGAGAGCTTGATAGCTTGTATTGCACATTCTGTAGACAGTTATGTGGACCCTATTGGCTTCTATAATATTTTGAAAATGCATTCACAATAATATTCTATTTCCATGCTAGTAATGTCAGTGGGAGTCCTGGTAGTATGCTATTTAGGCACACTGAGAAAATAATAGGATTTACAATAGCTGGCAATTTGTTTTCTACTGCCACAATGTCTGCTTTTGTTACAGTCTTTGTAGCTCTTAGAAATGTCTTTCTGGGTATTCTGTTCATCTTTTCTACAGAAACACTCCTTCACTGTGAGTCACTTCAGTATGAATTGGAGTGGTTTTGCTGCCATGAGTTTTTATTACTAGAACTAATACAAACAGTGCAAATGTTTTTTCCAGAAACAGTCACTCACATTTTTAATGTCTGTGGGGCTGATGGGTGGTCTCACCAGCAGTATTAGATGCTATTTCAGAAGGCAGAGAATATTGCCAAATCCTGGTAGCATGCTCATTGGTTGGACCTTAATCACTTCCAATTATTGGAGGGAGCCAAGCATCCAGGTCTTCCTTTACCCATTGCCAGGCCATTTCAATAAATTTTTTTTTTTCATATGTGATAAAATAAGAAGGGAGGTGAAGGAAGAAATAGTATTTGTTTTCCATATCTTAAATAGAGAACTGTAGTCCTAAACTTCTTTTTGAAAGTCCAGTCCAATCTCATAGAATACTGACTGTTGCTCTCATCACCTGCCACACAAGGATAATAGTAATTAACTTTTTAATTGCTAACCATTTTCTTCAGGTTAATCAGTCAGAGCTATCTTTCTACATAAATGCCCAACAGAACTCAATCCAGCACTAGGATCCACAGACCTAGCTGCCCTCAAACCCAGACCTATCCAACTCCATCTACTGCCCAAATGATTGCAGCCAGTGCCTGAATCCTAAAGGTGTTGTTTCATTCTGTGGCCTCATCATCTGACTCAGCAGCCAGTTTTTCCTGAGGGGCAGGGGTGAGTCCAGAATAACCTGAAGAACTGAGTGTAAGGCTGGACTCAGCCTGGTCAGATGGCATTTGAGAGGCTCCTGACTGAGCCAGCACCATGGGACACAGCCTTTGGTCCCAAGGCTGGGCTCCAGACAGGGGGCTCAATGGCATGGTCTCACAAGTGCCCACTGTGCACTAGGGAAAATGCATTTAAATATTCTGTCTTTCCATACTCAAAAAGATAGGAACATATTCAGGAAAAGATGATTATTAGAAGTTAATTTGCTGTATTTTTTTTCTGCCAAATTACCAATTAATGTGGCTGGAAAGAAATATTTTACAGATGTATAATCAAGCCCTGAAAGGAGCTAGAGCTTCAATTGAAGCTTCTAACTATTAATATATTAAATTATCATGATGTATCTTCAGCTGATTATGTCAAGCACTCTTCTAGAATTTGAGGAAGTAGTAATAAATTAAATGATAAATTACTATTGATTATTTTTAACTTATTATCCTCTAGATTTTCATATGAGTATTGCCAGCTGATGCTGAGATACGGTTAACATAGGCAATGGTTTCAAACAGATACTTCTGCATAATAATTGTGTATCAGGGTTGCATTTTTCTCTATGCTCCACTGCTAGGTCATGATGATTTATGGCAATTCTTTTTAGGCATGAATGTATGCATATGTCCACAATAGCCAGTTCCCTTCAGATGGAGGAAGAGAGCTAACTACAAGCTTTTAGTTTAATTATGTTTATCCAAAACTGCTATCAACAGTAGGTTTTATTTAGTGCAGAAAATTACTAGAATAGCTAATAGGTTCTACGATACCTAAGAGGTAATATTTGTATTACTGCAGTAATTCTAATAAATATATAATTTCTTATTAATTTTTGGAATAATAAATGCAATCATTTTACAGTACATAAGGGTGTTTTATTGGTCATTAAAAAACTCAATTTCCTTTCAGATAGCTCCCTGAAGTTTTGTCTCCCAATTACAGAAATGTTCCTGAATGCATTTTTAAAAGAGTCACACGTCAAACTATCTAAAAAGACCATTTGGAAACTCACTTTTGAAAGTGGCCAGTTATATGATTCTGCTTTCCTCAGCAAATTAAACCTGGAAACGTAATCACAAACCTAGGTTTCACAGCTTGGTGGAAAAATACCTTTACATCCTACTTGTCCTAGGCTGTCCATATAATCAGCTTTTAATAGGGAGGGAGAAGCAGATGCAGAAGATTATTCTGTCTTGAGAATGTCCATATAAAACAGAGATGAAATAAGAAAGAAAAATAAACTTTTCACATGTATGTCCAGATGAATATTTGTGTCTTCTTAAATGTTAGTAAATATTCAGAAACTGCATATACAAAGACTAGACAGAAAGGTGGAAGTAAATGCACTGCAGTGTTCATTGCTTAAGTCAATAATAAAGGCCTATTTTTCAGTTACAACCCTAAGAATTTCACAAAGAAAAATTAATGTAGATGTATTAAAATTGCCCAAAAGTAGGGCAAAAATAGCATTGAATATAATTAGTTACCTTTGGATTTTAAAAAAGAAACATCTGAAATGTTACTTAACTTCATGGAGAAAGCAGCATAATAAAAAAATCTTAATGAAAAAAAATTAAAATACCCAAGGCAGCAGAATACAACTATGAAAATCTTCATCTGAATTATTATAATTATCCAGGAATGCTTTATTTTTAAAAAGTTCTTAAGGCAAATCTAAAGAGTAAGCATCAAAAACCACCAGAAATCCTTCCTTGGTCCCCCTGTCAGGCCTTGGTTACAAAGATACATCACCTTAATGATCTAAATCATCATCAATCAAGGTAATCACTACCTATAATGATTATTTTGAATTTTAACTTGAAAGCCATGAAAATGAAATCAATTATTGCACACACTAGCACTGCTGTTTTTTTTGCAATGTGTGATTTTCACCTTCAGAAGCCATGTGAAAATGTTCTGGCCAGAAGGAGAAAAAGTAAAGCTAAATGACAATTTCTAAAAAAAAAGGTTTGAGAAAAGTAGAGGAGTGATTCTACTGAAAAATTAAAAACATGGCAATTTTTAAGAAGTCTGATGAATCAGAATAACATTCCTGAAAATGTGTCCTATTCTACAGAAGAGATTTAAATATCTTCTGGTTAATGTGTAAAATCTTGCAAGGCAAAATTAAAGACATTTATCTTATTCACTACTTATTAACTTTTAAAATAATAAGTAGATTCAATGACTGTCATCAACACCATAATCTGATGCCCTGTTTTCAATACAGAAAGAGAAATATTTCCCTGTACCAAAGAGCTTTATGAATTTGGATAAATCAGTGAGTCATGACATCAACAGTTCTTGCCATTTTTCCTACTTTCTCCTGTTTGCTATACTCTCTTACACCTTTCACTAAGTATGAAACAGTGGAAGAAATTAAAATCTTGAAAAAGTAGCCTGGCTCACAAAATATTCTAATCTAATGTCCACATCAATAAAAATCAAGATTGCAATAGTTCCTATGAATAAAAGCCTTGTGGATTATTGAGTTAACTCTTTCTAGCAGCTTGGGAGACTGTTTTTCTGGTCACAGTGGCCTTATTTCCTTCCTGAAGGAAATTACCTCAGAGCAGTGGTAGATATTCAAAAGGTTTTTGCTAAGAGCATGAAAAATATATTAACTGCTCATGCAGTGTGACATCTTACCTGCTGTTATTCATTATGATGTTCAGTAACAGGAAGAGCTGCAATTACAACCCCCAGCCTCCAACAGACCCTTCACCCAAAGTTAGTGGAATATGGTTGTGTTCAATGGTTTGTTTCTGTTCACTTCCAGGGGCTTGAATAACCACCAGCACACTGGGATGGGTAAGAATCAAAAAGAGAGAAAAAAGAGCACACAGCATAAAGGATAATTCTGCAGCTGATGTTCTAACAAGGGGATGACAGCCAGGCAGCATTTAAAGCAAAAAAACTACTAAGGAGACGTGCACAGCAGAAGAGCTGGGTATGTGTATGTAGTTGGTGCATGCAAAGAAGAACTGAAGACAGAACCAGTGTTTTCCATTATCTAGGAAACTTAGATAACCATTTCCTTTAAATAAAGCAAAACAGAGAAAGTCAGGATGCTCCATCCTGGCTTGAAGCAACACAAAACAACTGGGCTAATGTCTTTGGATTCTTTAGCTGCTTTCCAGCACAGACATTAAAAAATGTTGCACAATTTTTTACAGAGGTTTTAAGGCATATTTAGATGGTTTTCTATTAATAAGACATTATTACAACATTGCTATAGCAACATAAAAGTTATAGTTGAAAGAAATTTTCTAAGCCTTTCTACCCAGGTCCTTCTAACTTTCAAAGCTTTTTGAAAATGCTCTAAATTGCTCACTGGTTTAGTTTAAATATTTCAAGTCTGTTGTTAATAGGAAACACTTTAGAGAAGTTTTTTTGAGAGGATTGTCATGCTTGACAAATCAGCCTGTATGAATATCACACCTTGCATAAGAGGTATGTTGAGAAGATGAGGCAGTATTCAATGAAAATTGTATAAAGGCAGACATTGAAATGATAAGTAAGGCTGTAAGTTTATACAAAAAGTAAGCCAGTTAAATTAAAAGTTGTTATATCCTTAACACCTGCAATACTGTCCTAAGCAGAGAGATTAACATACTACAGAGGCAGTAATAAATGACTAAGGAAGGCAGCATACACAGCTAGAGAAAACACTATGTAAGCACAGGCTTATTTTGGGAAATAATTTCTCCACCTGTGTGTACAAACCCTTATTTTGGTAAATAATTTCTCCACCTGTGTGTACAAACCCTTATGCTGACACAGGGCCTGATTTACTGTGGCAGAAATGCAGCAGAGATGAGAAGAAAGCCCATAAGCCTGTCAGTGGGAAGTTTTCCCTTCAACAAGTAGTTTTCATTCAGAAGTAACAACAGTTTTCACCTCCAGACCTGTATGCAGGGCCAAGAGGTTAGCTCTGTGCCAGTGCTTGGCTACCAGGTGAAACAGCTGGGCTTTGTCTGAAGCCAGACCTGTGTGGAGATTTCTCCTCCTCCATGAAAGGATCCATAGGCAAGGTGAAATAATCTGGAAAACCCATTATTTTTGCAAGTGTTGCTTGAAGACAAATTGGACACTTTCACAGCTGACATTTTCCTTTGTAGCTAAAAGAGAAAAATCTAATTTTCCCATGGATGTCAAACGCTTTAATTTTTTCAATCTTTGAGCCAATATTGAATCATACTCTTCTGGCCACAAGGAGACAATCATGGCTGGAACCACAGGAGTATATCTTCCTACTCCAGAGCAGAATTAACCTATTTCTGCTGTTTTCCTCTAGCACCTTCTCAGAAATCCTCCATGACTCCACAGTCTCAGAGACAACCTGCATTACTGTTGCACTGGACTTAGGTAGGAGTGGTAATCTTAGTGCTAGGAAGTTTTTCCTGATGTCAAACATAAATATCTCTTGCAATTATGCTGAATTTATCTCTTGAAGATAAACTGCTGTGTTCAGCAGGAGATGATGTGTGGATGATGATGTGGTGACTTGTGAAGAGACATCATCACTCCTCAATGTACTACTCTTACAAGACAGGTAGTTTATATTTTCACTAGAGATCATTTAGCTGAAAAGACATATCCATCTGAAAGGTACAGTCCAGATTTTAATGAAATATAATTTACTACTACTGATATTTCTTTACAGTTATACACAGGATGTAATATACAGTATTGTATATAGTGCAATACAAATATACAATCTCATGGAGAGTTTTTAGGGAATGTTTTCTGTTTGCATATAATGAAAATTAGATCCTAAAGGAAAATATGTAAGTTTTTATTTCCACATTTAAAAACTTTTTTCCATATGTGCTGAACAGTCCCTTATAAAAAAAAAGTCCCTTATAAAAGCAGATATAAAAGCAGAAAAAGTCCCCTATAAAGTAGCAGATACTAATAGACAATAAAGACTGGAGTGTTTTCAAACATCTGATAAATTTGCAGGGCTTAAGCTCCTTGATTCCTCCAGAATACACCTAGAAGAGATGCTCCTTTCATAGCATTTGTTGACAGAAAATGATGATTTCCTATTTTAGGTAAATTAAGAATTTTGTATTTCCCAAGGTTAAAGGTTTATAAGCACAGCTGTTTCTGGCATAATCAGAGAAGAAATACATATGGAAGAGACACCAACTAACATATTCTGTTTCTTACTGCTGAGTAGTTTATTAAAACATCTGACTTCTTTATTTCAGGAAAAGATGATTACATTTAATTGGTTAAATACTTTCTACATAGCTTGTACTTGCTGGATTTTACACCTCTGGATATTGATTAAACATGGCAAACAATGAATGAGAAATGTAGAGAAGAATATACAGGCTAGCACTGCTCATCTGTGGACTGGAAAAAAACTTCAAACTTAAGAGGACAGAAGGGCTCAAACTAAAGTAAGCTTTTACATCAGAAACAGTGAGTTTAATTTGCACATCAGTCCTCAAAGGAAACAGTAACACAGGTTTGGCTGGGGTAGAGAGGATGTGATCAAAGACATCAATGTGTGATGAATGTAGAGAGTAGCAATGACAATCTCATTTTTAATAAGGATACTGAAGCTGCTGTTGTTGAAGGACTAAATTCAGTCATTGTCTCAGCAGCCCAAAGGGATGATAGCAGCGTGCAACACTGTGAATATATTTAAGAAAAATAAAGGAGCTATTACATCCCAGAATCACAGCTACATTTCTGCATTGAGGCAATTTAGCAATTTAGTGACACCAAAAGCTGACAAAGCAGGAGAAGCAACTGACACACACTGACACAGGGAACCATTGGCAGTACAACTGCTCCTGGCAGGGAATGTGCATCCAGATCCCGACCTGCTGCAGTGTAATTGCAACTTGATGGAAATCAAACATTTAAGCTGTGCAAATTTGGTCTGAATTAAATCTCTCAGGTTTGATACCAATTTTTAAATTAGCCTCCTCAAATTTTTTTCCCAGGGTAACAATATTTATTGTTGGTTTAAGTGCTACCAATAGCATGGAAAGATGACAGTAACAGCAACTTCGAGATTCTTTGTGGTTCTTCTGTGCTGCTCAAGGAAGTGCTGATAGAAGTGTAAAATGTTTTGGGTTGGAACGGACCTTAAAGATCATCTAGGTCCAACACCACTTGTGGGGGTCCACTAGACCAGGCAGCTCAGGGCCCCTTCCAACCTGGCCTTGAACACTTTCAGGAATGGGGCATCCACAGCTCCTTTGTGACAGCTGTTCTAGTGCCTCACCATGCTCACAGTGAAAAATTTCTTCCTCATACCTAACCTAAATCTCCCCTCTATCAGCCTGAAGCCATTACCCCATATCCTGTCCATTTATGCCCCTGTACAAAGTCCCCTCTACCTCCCCAGCTTTCTTGTAGGCTCCTTTAGGCACTGGAAGGTGTTCTAGGGTCTCCTTGGAGCCTTCTCCAGGGTGAACAACCCCAACTCTCTCAGCTTGTCTACAAAGGACAGAAGCTCCAGCCCCCAAATCATCAACTGATGACTCAACTGGTATCATCATTATGGTTTTTTTTCCTAGCTAAAATGAAAAGTCTTAGGGATTCAGCTTTCACATTAATCTACAAGGAGCTCCAGAAAAGAGGAATATGTTGTGGGTTGATTTTTCACATGGAATAGTTCATACAGCTTTTTACCTAGAGAAAGAATCTTCAAAGGAAAAGCAAACTAATGACTAAAGATGTTGGTTGACAAGGGCAAGTTTGTAAAAACCAACTGGTTTTAATTGAAAATATTTTTATTCACCACTTAGTTAATGCTGACTCAAAATACAGTACACAGCTGTCCCCCTCTTAGGATCTAGCAATGCCTTTTTCCCTGCAAACCTATTCTTGAAATTCTATGGTGTTCAAGAATTTTAGCAAAGTCAGAGACCAGAGAGCAATTAAAATTAATAACTAGTCACTTTCTGTGAAGAAGGTTATGTAGAAATATGCCTGCTGTCAAAAGTGTTAATTTATCACTTACATGACACCTAGGGAACACAAGTTGCTGAAGCATGAAAACACTACACTGGAGTTAAAATATTTTTTTTTCTTCCTTTTCCTCACTCCAGCTACGATATATGATGCTGCTATTGAAAACCTATTCATATCTGGAACCTGATCAGGTCTGAAACACATTTAATATATTCTATCCCAGGAAAACAAATAACTAAGTAAGAAAAATAATTTATTTACCAAACCCCTGTAGCCATGGTATAACTTAACTCAGTGCAAAATGTTAGGAAATAAGAATTGTGCCATTCCACACAGGTGTAAATGGATAATTACACACAGAATACAGAGTGTATAACAGAATGAACAGCATGCAAAAAAAGTTCCCATTTTTAATCAGATTAATATTTAACTGTCACTAAATCCCCCTAAGTACAATATCCATTTTTTCCATATCCTTGGGTTTACTTCAGTGTGTATGTGTGTATGAAAATATTCCATATGCACTCACTGTTCCTATATACATAAAACCAAATAGGGTGACTTACACAGATGCATCAAGAGTCCTCCAGGAAGATTTGTAAAAAATTATCTTTACAAAAACCCAGATCTTTATTTTTTAACATGTTTTCTGGTGTTTTCCAATACATATTCCTGGCCAGGAGCAATTCCCTGCCATTTTTGTAGGACCTGGGCTCATCCACAGTAAGATTAGTCCCAGTCATTTCTAATCATTATACACAGTGCAGCTGCTTTACTGTAATTCATGTCTTTTCAAGTGGTTTAGGTATTTTCTGCTTTGATTCAACTAGTATATTACTTGGTTTTGCTCATTATTTCTTACAACATGTTTCACACTTGTAAGTTCTACATTCCTGGGAAATGTCTGTATTAAGAATTTCATAGTAGTCAAGACTAAAATATTCCAAGAATGTGTTAAGGAATCTTCATCTTGCTACTGTCAAGAGGCAGTGCAAGTGAAAGCATGTGTTTTCTTTAAATCTTCATAAAACAGATGTAAGATATAGAAATGTTTAAAAACTATGGGAACCATTTTTCTAACTATAACCATTGCTTATGATTCCAATACAATATAGTGATCAAAAAATCCCAAAGATGATGCCTTATCCAAAGTATTTACTATCTAAACAATACAATAGATTAAGAAACAAGTGCCAGCAATTCTGTGATTTTCTGAGTCCATGAAGTCTTCTTTTTATTAGAGCTGCACATTATGACTGACTGGTTCTGATACTCAGCAATATTAATGTGATACTGTAAGTTCACTTTTTATTTGACATCAAAGAATACACACAGCAGAAAAATAATTTCAAGGCTGCACCTGTGGGAAGCCCAGAATCAAACTTTGGAGACTCCACAGAGAAAAGAAACACAGACTAAGAATATAATCTCTGTAATATCTAATACATTGAGTCCCTCAGTTCTCTGCAGGGATTTTCTGCTGTCTAGTAAAAATAAGATCAAACTTCATTCTTTCTTTTCAGATGAATACAAAATAAGTTTCTTTTTTTTTCTGTGTGGCCATCTTCTTTGATAAAACTTAAAGACACTTTAAATCCTTTACTCCTCTTCCAAGTTTTGCCAAAGGCTTAGATGCATTTTTACAGTACAACCACAGTCATTTTGTTTCCTCAAGAAACCAGTCCTAAAACCAGATGACAGAAGATCTAACAAGGAGCAGTTGGTTTATTGTGGTGAGAGGTGACAAGGCTGGAAAAGCAGGCACTTAATGGAAACCTGGAATGAAAGGTCAAATGAGGCAGTGAGGTGGGTGGCCAACCTGACACATGAGAACTTAAGAATATAAAAGCAAACAAACACAAAGAGAAAAGAAGAAAGAAAGATGGGAAAAAAATTAAGAAAAGAGAAAAAGAAATAAATATATCATGGATGAGAATATGGAGATATAAAAACTTTTTGGGGAGTAAAGACTGACACTACTTAACAACTAGACCCTCTGGAGGATATAATCCAAAATTATTTGCAAGAAAACTTAGTCATCTTCACGCAAATTATTTGAGGAAAAAGAGGAGGGAATCTCAGAGGAGATGTTATCTACTCAGTCCTTCCACTTCTCTGAGGAAACAGCATCTGCTCAGCACTTCCAAGGCAAGGAAGTGAAAACTAGCTTTATATAACAGCTGCAGATGTAGACTGCCAGGAAATCAAAGTAGTTCATTGCTTCTTCAAGAGTCCAAAAATTCACAGCTCCTGTGATCCACTGGAAGCTTGTTGGGGGCCGTAGCAAACAGATTGAAGAACTCTCCTGTGGAGAGTATCAATTGTGGGAGCACAGACGAATGATGCAAGCAATGGAACCTACAAAAAGAAAAAAAAGTCTATATATTTCAGGTGACATAAGAGATAGCAGTGATCAGAGGCTATGGATGTCATGGATATTCTCCAAGATGGAGCAGAGAGGGCAAAAAGAAAGAATGTTGTATACTGAAACTGCAAGAATGAGAAGCTGTTCAGAACAGATATTTGAACAATGCTGGAAAATAATCTTCAGTTAAAGAAGGCTCCAGGACTGCCTTGGGAAAGAGGTCATGGTGAGAGAAGTTATGGAGCTCTGTGCCAGCTAATGAGTAACTAATCATCAGTAAATGTATGTAGTCACTGTCACTATAACTGGCTTGGAAATGTTATAAAAATGGGAATAATTGTAAAGATTACAATTAATCTGATCAGAGGATGAAAAGGTCTTTGGTTTTATGTACTAATTTATTGTGAGTTTAATGCCAATTTAAAACCTAAACATGCAACTGAATGATTTCTAATCCTTTCTTGACATTGTTTTAAAGAGGGCCAGAGCAGCCCCTCAGCTTCTGTAGTGTCCTTGCTAGGAAGAGCATTGTGGTGGGTAGTGCTGAGCCCGGTGTGAAAGCAATCCTCTCCTTACTGCCCATGCATGCCAGCACACTCTTCACAACCACATCACTGGTGCAAGTCCCCCCACCCTGCACAACTGTGGAAAGGCAGACATCAAGAGAGGAGCACAAGGGCTGCAGCTCTCTTTGCATCACCTACCCCTACAGAGCAGAGATCTCTCCGTTTCTCCATTGCACCTCTTCCAGAAAAAAATGCCATAGTTTGACCTTCCCTGTAACAGCAACTATTCAGCAGTTCTCTCTTTTGGTGACAGGAAAAGTACATGATGCACAGGGAAGAGGTAAGGTTGGCATCTCATTTTCAGCTCTTGCAAAGAGATGAACTCTTCAAAAGCAAATATAAAATTTATTTTCAGACAACAATCCCACAAGGAGCCTGAGGAGTCAAGTCTAAGGCTTGATTGTGCTTCATGGGAGGGAGGGTATTAGTAGTGCACCCCTACCTTAAAATTAGGTGTGTTTCACAGCAACCCTTTCTTCTCCTAATTTTTAAAACTGATTATTTTCCAACAAACTCTGAATTGCCAGTAGCTGTTTTTAAAATTACTTTGGCTAGATTACATAGCTGTGCAAAAGACAGCCCAGAAGACACAGATTATTCTGTTATTTCCAGCTGGTGGTCTCAACAAGTCTCAACAATATGCACTGACTAATGGTTCCAAGGACCCTGAAACGTAAATAGGGACAATTCTCATTTTACAGATGAGGGAATTCAGACACAGAACAGTTTTGTGACTCTGGGGTCAGAGTGTAGCAATGCTATCTACCTCATCTGTCAATCTCTGCTGCCCTTTCCCACAGTCTATGATCTTCTCTCACAAATTAATAACCAATATTACAACAGGCTACAATTCTGAATTCACTCTTTCCTTCCCCCAGACAGGGTTTACCTGACCAGACAGGGTTTACCTGACTTTTTTCCTCTTCTCTCTCTCCATTCTGGTCTTTTCTGCTTTCCTCTTTTCTTCTTCAGCTGAGTACATTGTGGGGCTAGCAGAGCTTAAATAACATGTTATACTTTACCCTGAAGGCTTTGAATGTTGTGATCACTCCTCTCTGTTTCTGCAAGGGGCTCAGAAGTCTTCTATGTCTTCTGCTGTTATGAGACTTACCCTTGAGTTTAGGAGAAATGCTGCTCATAATGTAAAGTAGATGGCAGGAGAGAACATTGTCTGAAAAATAAGCTGTTCCAGGTAGTGACTAGAAAACAAAGATTTTACACTGAATAATGGTAGTCTGAAACTGACCCAAATTCTGTGGAGGGCTAGCCTACAGAGGGAAAAAAACCTCTTAGATTCCAGGCAGCAGGGTAACTCTTAGTGAACAGGTACATGTGAAGACAAAATAGAAATCTCCCCTTCCTAATGCTTGGCAGAAAAGAGCTATTTATTTTTTAGCTGGAAGTTCTGTTGTATGAGGAAATGTTTTTAATGAGCACAGTTCTGAAGAAAATACAAATTTGCTTCTTCAGATATCATCCTGGCAATCCCTCAGCTCCTTTGCCAGGTGCTGAAGCATTCTGAAGCAAAGGTGGACAGGCATCACCCCAAATCAGAAGCAGGCATTTTATACATTTTGTACATTTCTAGGGAGTGCTTTTTCCCAGAAATCTGTCGACTTCTTTGAAAGATATTCAGTCCTGCGACTGCTGCATGGTCACTGCCCACCAAAGAAGGCTGACCTATTCTGGTAAATATGCTCAGGTCTCCCTGCAGAACAGTCCTTCCACATTCACTGCAAGTTCTCCCACTTGTTTCTCATTTCTGTTTTTTTTACAGAGGGCAGAAACAGAGATTATCACTTGCCAGCCCTGAGCCTCAGGCACAAAAGCACTTCCTATTCTGCTGAATATTGCTTGTATGAGCTGTGCTTTTCCATAGTTCAGAATAACCCCACCAGTACCACAGTAACTGCTGAGAAATAATGCAAAGAAAAGAAGTTGTGTTGCACTTTAAACTTTTTGCATGTACATGGTTACTTGTCGGGTAGAATTCAGTGAAAGATAAATTTGTGAATGTAAAGACTGACTTGACTGCTTCCTTACTACAAGAAACTGAGGAAAGATAATGTATAATTAAAATCAGTTTTGTTTGTTTCAGGATTTCTTCATTGAAAGAGATACCAAACAAGTGTTTTAGCCAGGGTTATATTAGCAACATAATACTTCAATGTGAAGACAGAGAAAGATAAGTAAGTAGAAAAACATATCTTTTTTTCTGGAGACTTAAAATGCACATTGCAAAATTATTAAATGGATACACTGATAACTTCTGATTAACTGAACAATTTGGTTCTATGTCTCCTTTATCCTTAATTTGATACTGAAGCAGTGAAGTACCACACCAATGCATCAGATAACTACATATTGGATATTGGGAGTTACATGTAAAACATTCATGGGAGTTACTAGCTCTTCTTAAACAATGTGGCTATCTGTTTATATGTTGGTATTTAAACACTTAACTTTAACCTGTGTTCCAGTTCAACACTGAATTAGATTAATTCAATTGACCAAGATGTTGTCTCTTAAAATTTCTACCAGTAGGATTAATACAGTCTGCTAGGAAGAACATTACTATTTAAAATCATGATCAGCCTGACAGCAAAGGCCAGAAGTTCATTCTCACACATAGCTGAAAGAGAGACAAAAATAAGCAGACCTCAGGAATAATGATCTCCATTTAGCTAATTAATTAAAACAACGTAAGGTAACTTAGGAATAAGAATACCCCTGAGAGATTTTTTTGGTGGCTTTCAAGATCATGGATACAGTACAAAGTAAAGTCATCTTTTGATGTTAGATCAGTGGAAGCAGCTTCACTGGCATATTTTTTTCTTCTATTTTGAAGTTAGCACCATGTTCTTATTTGTTCTGTCATAGCACAATCCTCTCTATTTTTATTTAACCCAAAAGCACTCATAAAACTACAGTATGTTAATATTCACATTAAATATTAGTGAAAACATAATAAATGGTAGTAAATGATAACTGTTAGAAATTCCAGTATGAATAGGCAAGGCTATAATTAGTCTGATCCAAGCAGAGCTGGCATGAATTAAGCTTGCATTTCCTACACTTTCTCACCAGTGTTGCACAGAACACAGGAGCATCATTTCAGCTCAATTCCAGTTGGAGACATTAAAATACTTTAAACTTAGGCTTTAACTGACACTTTCATTGTGCTAATTATATTTTAAACTGCCACCTCAAGTTCTTGCCCCACTGTGCCATCTTTGTGAATAGCATATTCTGTGACAGGCAAGTGCAGTTATACAAGTCTCCTACCTGAAGAGATGGAGTAGATTAATTTATACATTTATTAAATTCTGTGAGTAAAAGCATAAACTGCAGTGCCACACTGCATAGTGAAGGAGGGGTCCAGTAGCAGTTGGGATTACTGCACTGGAGAACACACAACAGTCAGTGTGCTGACACACATGTGAATAAAGGTAGGGAAATTATACAATGGCTACATAAGACAAAAAAAAAAAATAAATTGAGAAATACCTTCATTCAGCAGTGCAGCTGTGCTCTACAGGGGCACAGGGAACATCCTTGGTCTCTCATTCTCTGCTGGGAGGAGAAACAGCACAGTGGCTGCCCAGGAAGGACACTCATCCAGCAGCTACTACCCAGCCAGCCAAGCAGTAGTGAAGGACTCTAGAGTGCCTGGCTCAGTTCTCACTCAGAAAGAGGATGCTGCTGCAAACTGTAAAACAGAAATTCTCATTACAAAAAGGAACAAAAGCACAAATAAGAGTTTGTTGTTGAAACCATGGGACAAGACTAAAATCAGACTGGTTTGACACCTGCTAATCATAACTTCTTTCCTGCACAAAGGCTTCTGGCTGGTGATACTAAATGAGCTACTTGAAGACAGTCACATCTTGACATCACACAGAGGGGGTGATAAAAATGACTGTAACATTGAAGCAGCTCAATTCTAAGTTTGCAGCACTCAAATACTTCAGAGAAACATTCCAATATGCTGAATGACAAACAGAAGGCCGCCACTTGCCCTGAGGATCCAATCCTTTCTTACTCTTGAGCCTGACTCTCCATCTCAGATGTCTTTAGCTGCAATTATTGGAGACCTCACCACTCAGGCTCTGCTTGTGTGCAACTGTTCCAGCACAGGAGGTAGCAGATCAAATATGTGGGAGCTTTTGCTGCCCTCCCCTCCCCTCTCAGCACTCTCCACCACCATGGGTGGAGATCCATTCTTCTGCTGCAACTGGAAACACTGGACCCAAGTCTCACTAACCAGGGCACAAAAGAATCTGTGAGGAGTTGCAACACCTTCTGCTACTGTAGAGACTGCCCAGCTCAGCAGGGCTGTGGAAGACCAGCCTGCCCAGTTATTTGCAGGGGTGATTCATCATGATAGGGCCCTGACTTGACTTTCCTGTCTCCTTTGTGAGAGCTCAGGGCTCCAGTACATGAAGGGAGTGCACAAATGCAGACAGTTTTTTGTTTCTAGTCAAAAAAGCAAGATGCCACAAAGCTACTCCACAGGAGTCTTTGGTAATCCTGATCTTCATAAGCTAAGAAAGGTACTGCTTTTCTTCATTGCAAAGCAGCATCAGTCAAGCTGGCCTTTACCCAGTGCAGACATGATAATGGGAAATATCTACAGGCCTTACCCTATAATTAGGGTGCTTTCAGAAGTGTCCCTGGCTTTCCAGGCAGGCAAATGTAAAGCACTGTGACTCATCACAAGAAGGTGTGATGGCTCTCAGGAAACTGGTAAGATTTTCTTTAAATGCTGATAGGTTCCTTCTTCAATGTGATGCCAGAATTTGAAGAGCCTGATGGGGACTGAAGTGTCAAAATGCTGATAAGCCAGATAAAGCTATTTGTGCCAATTGTCACCAGCCCTAAAGGCTATGAAGGAAATCTTTTACTCACCTAACCCCAGAGAAATAAATAGGTTAATCAGACTGAGGCAGTAAGGAGCTGTCCAGGATCCTTTTTCTTAACAACACACTCAGGATGGGCCAATTCAGTCATGTACTTTTTAATTATTACTTTTCTGTAAAAACATCCTTCAGCTTATGAATAATGTCTGCCTCATGTGTATGTTTCTTTCTGACCTCAGCTTGGTCAGGTGAATTTGACTTTGTAATTATCTTGCCTTCCCTTGGCTAGCATGAATGAGGATATCAGCTTTATTACTGCCAGCCTATTCATTTTCTGCTTTCACTCAAACTGGTTTTTTGGAGCCAGAGCTTTTATGGAGCCAAAGGTTTCCAATCTAAGTCTGTAGATAGCATTAGGACATATACTTGTGTGTAGACTTACACATAATTCAGTCTGAGATAGTTTAGGGGTGGAATGCCTCTGTAACAGAGAAATGCAATTTTTACTAGGCCTTCAACATTATTCACTATTACAGCTTTCATAGCAAATTATCACACACACCAAGAATGACAACACTATTTTACTACACCCCATGAGCAGAAAAGGGGCAGATTTCATACTGAAAGTCTTCCAGAAGTGCTGGTCTGCCAGAGTTGTATCTGTAGAGCCATGCTCTCCCTAACTCATAATTGACACACTATGCTGCTGAATATACACCACAATATCACTTTATGGAATTTATGAAGTTGTTTATAGACCTATTGTTCTCACACTTTGGTACAGGTAAAAGCCTGCCAGTATTTACATTTTACTGTAGTCAAATATTCAAGACACTGCACTAAAAATTAAATGCATTCAAGCAACTGTAACTACACATATCTATACATCAAGAAGAAATTTACAATTAAAATTTGAAGGGGAAAAAATCCCCTTGCTTAAAGATGAAATAATGCTTATTTATTGAGGGAAATATCCTTATGAAAGCTGAATTACTTTTGTCCAGTAGCAAAGAACAATTCCACCTGAATTTTCTCTAATTTTTCTTGGTTTTCCTAAAGCTTTCCAAGTAAAATGAAAGCTACAGTGATAAAAACTGGTGAATACAAGCTGCTTTCAACAAAAAATAAAGTGTGGATTTTTTTAAAGCACTGATACTCATTTGACAGGAACAGCACTGAATTCATATGAATGACTACAGGAACTCCAAAGGGGCCACTGTGTTTTTCCCTTGCATCAGTAATCCACACACAAGGAAAGAATTTACACAACACAACACAAGAACTCCATGGGAACACTGTAATACAAACATATCCACATGACTTTGTGCTTTGAAAATATGCATTTATCTGTTATGTTTTTAAGCACTTAATGCTAATCTGCCTATTAAAAACCAGTAGCCAACTGACCATTTAGTCTTCCAGTGTGTAAAATACAACTGCAAATGCAATGTATGCCAAACAGGAGGACTTGCTGTCTACTTCTTAGGGTTATGATTAAGATTTATTAATATCAGTAGTGCTTTAGTGCATACTAAGTGTTTTTCTATGGATTTAGATACAGCAGTATTCAATGCTATAATAAATCCTAGCTAAACAGCTAACTCCTGTGTTAAAACAAGAAGTTGGCAAAATTCTCCCCCTGACTCTGCTCAGGCATGTAAGGATGCAGAGAAGGAAAGGTATCCTGAAAAGTCCTGTAAGAATCCCAAGTTCCAGGCCTCATGACAGGCTGCATTACTGCAGTCTCAAGCTTATTGCTGAGCTACAGCAGCCTCCAAAAAGCCATTCTTCAAACAAGAACAATTGAAGCACAGCAGTGTTCTGGCTCTTGCCTTCATCTCTTCCACCCAGCCCCCTTCACATCCTTCTTCTACCATATTCCATGCCAAACTTTGTAAGGTGGCAACACAAAACCAACAGATGGGCTAAACACCAGCTGGCAAAGGGACCCAGGAGGTAGTTTTCTAATGGCTGGATCCTGTCCACTGCCACATTGACTTTATTTCTCAAAAAACTTACCTCCTCTGTTCTTGTAAATTCTTGAGAACACAAATATAGCATAGTAGGGACATTGTTCTTTAGGGGCTTCTTTTTCCTTCATAAACCCCAAAGAATCCACAGCATTACAATGTAAGAATAATCCCATGTATGGTGAGGGCATAACAGGATGAGCTGCAGCTACTGCAGGCTTCCTGTACTCCCTTCTGTAAGTCACTACATCTCTTCCTGGCCCAAGATTTTTCCCTAAACTGCTTTCCTAGAACTCTGTTAATTATCTTGGGATAACACAAACTGAATATTTGAAAAAGAGCTTACAAGGAGCACTAGTTGCTACTGTGACATTACCTACAAATAAAAACACAATCTAAATTTTACCCCATCCACTTTAAAAAAAAAATTTTAAAAAAATTGTTCATTACCTGGTTCTGCAGCTTGCTCCCATCTATCTGTAGCAGTGTGGTAGGGCTCCAACAGGGGTTTTAACACAACCTGAAATGAGAACACAGGACAGAGAGATGCATTGCCAGGTGATGAATTTACTGTCAGGAAACAATGACTTTGTAATAAAAGAGATGAAGTATACAACTGTAAACAACAAGTAGTATTTTCAGTGGAGCTGCTCTTAATCATGAAAAATGTGTGCTGGCCTTATTTTACCATCTGTACACCCTTAAAATGATTGAGGTCAGGAGATCAAAATGCTTTTCACCTAGTTTTGGTCGCATTGTTTGCTGCTGAAGAACTTCATTTCAGATGGAGGAGACTCAACTGTGAATTCCTAATCCTAGAAAAATATTTCCAGAAGTCTGTGCAGCTCAGGGCAGCTGTTCAACCTCTGTGTGCTAACAGAAACTTTGTGCTCTCACAGAACAGGGAGGGAGACAGACCCAAAAAGACACTGGGCTTCTGAAAAACACATCACCAATCTACTACATTTGAAAACAGGGCTTCTCAAAAACCCCCAAAGAACACAAAAGCAATAAAACACAAACAACAAAAGTAGCAGATTGGTAAAAAAATGTAGGCCTCGCTCTGAGTGCCCAGGACATAGGAAGGCTCTGCAGTGTCAGCTGCACTTCCACGATTTGAGCACACAATTAACTGACAGAGAAAACACATTCAAGATGGTACATCAGTTAAAATGACACTGAAGTCAAATTATGAGGGATATGAAAAGTCACAGAGATGATTATAGGCAGATTTGTAACAATGGCTATTAAAATTGTAATTTCTCCCTCTCCTTCAAACTGTACCTTTCAGTGCAGCCTTCTTCCTGTGGATGACAGCATAACAAACATACCCAAGGAACATACAACCTCATAAGAACAAAGTGTCATCCTTTGAGATCTGATGTCAAATGAATGAATTCAATCAAATAAATACCTGTTATGTCCACAAATTGCTGTAGTAAATTCATTTTAATATAGTAAAAAATGCTTGGGAAAAAAAAATCTAGAATAGTTTTTCTATTAGTCTCTATTAAATGGGCTTTCTTAATTTTCACTTGTATCCCGAAAGCCACAAAAGCCACACGTGTAGTCACTGATGTGGTGTGCAACTCTTGGCCAGTCTACTTACTTTCACTCTGTAGATGCACATCCTTCTACTACTTTTTTGGGATGACTGCAAATTTTCACCAGAAATAATTTTAAAGACTTAATCCTGACTTTCAAAGCTCCAGCAAGCTTCATCTTGAGCATCATCAACAGAATGGGAGGAGGGGAGGGGGAAAGGCTCTCAGTGCTGACTGATAGATTTTTTTTATATTGTTGTGCTTCCCTTTTACTAATTATGCCCAGATTGCTCATCATGCCAGATACTGTTTATGCTAGGAATTTTCTACTGCATACCTCAGGGGCAAACTGCCTGTAGTGGTGAGCTGGGAATTCTCTATAGCCTACTTTAACAAACAAACCTCCAGTATTCCTCCACATCATATCATTCAACTTTCCTGCCAAATCTTCAGCATACTTTTCAGCTGAGATAACTTCAGCTAACCCCAGGGGAGGGTATTCCTTGACACACCGATTGTTTTTCCCCTCTAGAGCACGGTATATGCTCTCTGACCCCTTGATCTTGCACAAGCTAAGAAAACACAGTAGTTTTAAGTCAGCAGGCTGCTGATAATGAAAGCTATCTAGGCAAAAGCCCTTGTGCTGGACAGCAACTGTTAGTCTTGAGATTTTGCATAAATTTCACAAACATTTCTAGCAATTGTCAATTTATTTGCAGAAGCCACGACCTCAACCTCATCTACTTTTCACAGGCAGACAAGATATTTTATAAAGAAACTGTATTTTCATGACAGTGTGATCAGGCTCTAAGATTGGAGCACTTATGTTCTCTAGACTGGTGGATTGCCTTGGGCAGACAGCGTGAGAGGCTGCTCCAGTGCACACCACCACCGTGCATTTGGGGCGGGCCAGAAAATAAACTACATCTCCATACTCTATCACCTGTGACACCACAATCGCTATCAATTATCCCCTTTCTTCTTTAAAACATTTGTGATTCGGTGTGCTGCCTGCTCGAGGAACAACTAACTGGTTTGGATGCTGAATACTCCTGTCCACAACGCTGAGGCCGCAGGGTGGCCGGTGTTCCTCCAGCTCCCACATGGGACAAAAGTGCCAAGAGCAGGCATCTGTGGTGGCGGGGTAAGGAACCACCAAGGGTCCCATTCCTGCGTGTCCCTACCCTGACGCGAGGCGCAAGGCAGGAGCTGAGGCGTGAGGCTGAGGAGGCCGAGGGCTGTGGAGACCCCACGACCCCCGGGCTGTGGAGACCCCACGACCCCCGGGCCACGGCCGTTGCTGGGCACCGGCCCGGCGAGTCCCGCGGCGGGCTGGAGCCCGGAGCTGCTGTGGGCCGTGCTCAGCTGAGGGCTGCGGGTGAGGCCCGGCCGGGCGGAGCGGCCGTCGAGGGGCTCTCCCCGCCATCCCCGGGCCGCCGCTTTGTCCTTGCCCGGCCTGGAGCACGCGCGCCCCCGGCCGCGGCGGGAGC
>VWYI01034309.1:240494-344655 GCA_013399455.1 Anthoscopus minutus
CCGCCTCATTTGCATATTAGCTTGAAAAGAAAATCTCCCTGGTAAAAAGTGCTCAGATGTGAAAAAGAGTTACTTTCATGAATAGTTGTGGGAAATTTCTACCCAACTCAGCTGTAAGCGTTCTGCTTACATGCAGTGTGGAGCAGGAAAAAAGCTGCAAAGTTTCTCAGCTGTGGGATTTGGGTTATGCCTCTGAGAACAAAGAGGAAGCAGCCATGTTAGCATTACTGAAGGCAAAGCCAATCTTGCATTTAACTGCATGGTGGTAGAGGGCAGTGTAATTCCCTGATTTATTCTATAGACTATCTCAAATGCTTTGTGTCTGTTCTCATTTCACCAACAGAATCCAGAAGGAGCTAGCTGAAATAACCCTTGATCCTCCTCCTAACTGCAGGTATGTAATGGCTTCTTAAATTGTGGTCAGTGGTATGAAATTAATGTGCTCAGCTTAACAAAAGGCAAACTTAGTGTTTATGACGGGTGACTGTTAGACAGAAATTGCATACAGGCATAGAAAATGTTTGAAACTGAAGTTTGATGTTTTGTCTGCGTGTTGGAGGTGTAGTCATTAGTGATTGATGCACACGGTAAAATCTGTTCAGTTTGTTGTTCATAGCTGGTCACTGCCTTCGTGAAACATTAATTATAGGAATGTCAAAATAATGCTGAAGCTTTCAATTTAATGTCTGCATGTAGTTTGAACTGGGTTTTTGAGTGCTGAGTTTCTAGAGTGACCTTTTCATTCTGAAGTAAAGAACTGTATGCGATTTTTATATGCTTTCTCTTCGTATGTTATTTAACAGATAAACTGAAGTGTTGCCTCTAAGTTTATGTTTCTGTTGGTCAAAGTTGTAGCCTCTGGATAAAGAATATTTTTAAGGAAGTTCCCAACTTGGGAGGCACTTCTGTTAAGTTTTAGAAAATGAAATTTGAAGCATGGAACACTGAGTGATTTCGTTTTAAAGTGATGTTTTGGAATTGAAGCACTTGATCTGTAGGAAAGTTAGGAGCAAAGTTAGCTGTTTTCTTTAAATCTTTTGCATGTTTTACTTTTGTTTGAAGGATGTATAAAAATTCTTGTTAGCTGTGAGAACCCAGTGTTAAGATTTGCAGTAAAGCTGGCTTTAGACAACGTTGCTTTCATTTGAGGCATCTCCATAAGATTACTGAATGGAAGTGTCTTAATAACTCATGTAACTGTGAGCCATGTACATGTTTTTTAAAAAAATGCTGGAAATGCTTTCTGATTCTGTGTTGGAATTGTTTGGCTTTTGAATAATTGGAAAGGTTTGGTGGGTGTTTTGTGAATTTGATAAAATAAGAGCTCTTCTTCTGTCTCACTAATCCATGAGTGCAGGGGCTAAACCAGAGCAGTGTTTTATTGAATTTGTGGTGAAGGCGTCTTGTCCTGAGGACTGTGCTAAAGATTGACTGTGGCAGTCTGATGTATTTGCATGCAGGGTCAGTGGCTCTGCTTGTTTAGCATTTGTTTTTGTTTGTTTGTTTTTTGTGGGGAGGTGGGTTTGGTTTGGTTTTAAATAATTGCTTTAGATAACGTTTAAGTGAATTGCTGGGATCTAGTTCTGTGTTGGTTCTGCACTTTATATTTGGACCATAAGGGGCATGGTAGAAGAGAAAGTATTTAAATGAAATAGAACCCTGAGGCTTTGCTTACAGCTGCCAGAAAGATAATTGTAGCAGTTTTGAGTACAGCAAGTTACAGCTTTTAGAAAGAGAAGCTTCCCCCTTCACACTCTGCAGCACTATCTGGTACTTGGCTCCCTGGGAAAGCATGTTCCTCTCATATTAGAACAAGAGTATTGGAGAGCATTTCACTTGTGAGCTGGTACAGCCAGATGCCCAGGAATGCTATTGAGAATGATGAAAACCCCCCAATGTGTCTAAAATTATTCAAGTTCTTTTCCTACAGAGAGTAGGAAAACATGTTATTTTTTTGCCAGTGAGGAAGTCAATGCTTCTGTTCCCATAGGTACTTTTAAGAGGAATTTAGTGAATTTACTCAGTAACAACTTTATGATGAGTGCATTTTTACATTTTGCAAAATAAAATATCTACAAGAGAAACAAGCTCCTGTAACAGGAGATCTGGGTTTTCATGATAAATGGTTTGAACAGAGTTTCAGTGCCCAAAGCATTTACTGTTCCATTGAAATGGACTTGTTTAGAAGGAGCCTTTCTGGTACCAAGAGGTAAATGCAGCTGTGTGTTATGTGCAGAAACAGTTGACACTGTTACTTTCTTACAGGGTGTAGTAGCACAAATTAGGCTACAGACAAACTGGCAGGCTGATGACACATCTATATTTCTCATCCTGCAACAAGCAGCAGAGCACTATTTATTGCATTTCTTGTGAAAGAAAAAGAGATTGTAAAAAAACCCCCAACAAACCCCAGAACATTTAAAAGCCTGTATAACTCGGGCATATTCTCATGTGCTTTAAAAATAAAAACCTTGTGTCTAAGTTCTCCCAAAACCATTTTTTCATGCACAGTTGTTTCTCTTCCCATTCTAGAGCACACCCTTATCATTTGCAGTCCACATGTTGCAAGCTTCGAAGAATACAACTGACAACTAATGCTCTTGGATGTTGATAGTCCTTCTAGTTATTCAGTTACATAAGTAATGAGAATTTAGCAATTTTTAAAATGCAGTAATGACACATAAAACATTAAATGTTGCTTTAACATGATACAAATACTGAAGATTATGTTGAACTCTCTCATATCACGTTAAACACTGGTGTCTGCTGCCACTTCTCACCTGCCCATGCAGCTGCCCAGAGACACCCCATGGATATGACCAGAGGCTGATTTAGCTATTTTAAAGTGACACTGACTGGCTGCACTGTGATTCTCATGCAAAAGAGGTGTAGATTTCCCCAGCAGTTGTTTTCCCCCTCACAGTCACATCTATTGCTAAAACATCTGCTTTATAAAAATGCCAGAGCCCCAAGAAAGCTCTGTTCCTGGGCATGCTGAGCAGGCCTGGTCTGCACATTAACTTATCTTTTAGTCACTGGGATAGCAGAATGACAGGCAGAATGACAGTAAAACTGACTAAACAGTAGTTTTTTGCTTGCCTGTCTCAACAGTAAAGATTGATTTCTGATTCTGTTAATTGGACAATGAATTGTTGAAAAAAATCATGTTGTCATGTATCATGCTGTCATGTTTGTGAGCAGTGAATATGAGCTGCATCTCAGAGGTACCAACTGTAAAACTTAATATCTTCATGCTTTACTCCTTAACATACAGTAGTACTAAATTCCTGTGATTTTGGTGTGATTTTCAAGACAGAAAACATCAAAAACAATAAAATTAAATTCAGTCTTAGGCCACTAAAGATGTTGGAGAAAAATTAAGTGCTGCTTTCCACTCATGTTTTCACCTGTCCAACAGAAAGGCCTGAAACAAGTCAATTGCTGTCCAACATACACCATAGCACTAGGACATATAAGTAAACTGAGCACAGGTATCTGATTCCATTTTTTCTTGCTTTTGCTGTCTTAACTCAAAGCTGTGCTACTTGATGCAGTGTGCTGTATTTAATTTCTTTTGTGCTTTTAATAGCATAAAGCAAAGCTAAAAAGGTCTTGGCCCTATTGCTCCTAGGCAGCTCAGTTTCAAACCATGGCCAAGCACTTATACATACTTCAAGGTGTGGAAGTGTGCCAAACCCCACTGTTACAGACTCTCAGGTAAATGCTGCAAAGATTTTGCATGTAGTGCATGGTAAATCTGTGCTGCAGAGATGCTCTTAAATAGGTTTGACATATCTGGAATAACTATTTTCAGCTCATAGCATAAAACTGTTTGGATCAGAGATCACTGCTCTGTAGGTAAGGTTATGTCTGAGGCTGCTGTTGTGACCTGCCCAGCTTGGAGGTTGCAGCTCAGGTGGAGCAGGGCACTGCTGTCTCCACACTCATTGTATTTCCTGGATTTTAGGGCTGGCACAAGTGGGGCTGTTCCCAGGGGTGCTGTGATTTACAGCAGCTCCTTTAGCTGCTCCTGGCTGCCTTGCTGATCTATAATAACAAAAATGCGTACTCCCGGTTTTCTTTGCTCACTCTTCCTCATCTCCATTCCTAAATTAAATATTGTTCTTCTTTGTGGAAAAGTTTTTGAAGTCCAATTTAATAACACTCATGTCAGCTAAATTTATAGTTTACAGCCCATTTTACAACAAATCCATTTTAGTGTAAACTTTGCAGGAAATAAATGCAAACACCAAATTCAGTGTATCCACTCAGAGCTTAATTCATGTGGTTTAAAAAGTGGTGGGTTGAAATACTGCATCTCTCCCAGGCAAGTGGGAGAATGTAAGTCTTTTATATCCTGTACTGTAAATTTGCTTTAATATCTTCTCTTTGTTAAATTGAATATCAGATATTTGAAAGCAAGTGGTTAAAAAAGAAAAAAAGTAAAGTGGAAAGGTCAGACGAAACACATGCCTTGGAGCTCTGGTCTGAGAAACAACTTGCTTTCTTTTGTAGCTGCTGGGAAATGGGACTTATTGCTAAGGAACTGCTTGGATCACCCCAAAGCTCCCTGCTCTGTCTCATCCTCTAGCCAGTGTCTGACCTTAAAGGTCTGTTGGAAAGGTTTTCTTTAATAGGGATTACGATATTGATTCCTGTTTATTTTCAGGCCTTGTATGCTAATACATACTAATGTGATTTCTTGAGCTATAATACAGAAGGTGGAAGTTGATGATTTTGCTGTTTGTAACCTCCTAGACTTGCAAGCAGGTTGATGGTTAATGAGTAGTTCATTTTGAAATTATGTATTTTTAAAATAACACTCTGAAGTATGCAGACTAAGGACAAATGGAAGCAAGACGTGTAAGGGGTTTGTTTTTACACAGGATTCTTCTGCATCCTAAGAATTGCATTTGTCCCTTTCATTACTGCCACATCTTGGGCTAATTCCACCCTGCAGAGTGTTGCCAACACCAGGGTCTGGAGTTTGACACAAAGAAGAATGCCTGCAAAACCCTGGCAGGCAAACGCTGTAACTGCTTCAGTTATGGACCCATGAATCCAGATGTTTGTAACTGTGCTTGTTATTCCATCAGTGTGGGAGCACTGCAGTATGTGTTTAAAGCAATATTGTGAGGGTATTCCTCAGACCAGCAATTTAAGCTCTTTCAGTTGAGCTTTCTGAAAAAATGAAGAGCAATGAACAATTGTGCTGGTGGTGCAGGCTCGTCCACGTGCAGAGGTAGCACTGGATTTGAGCTGATGCAGCCTTGTGTTTGTGGGGAAGGTGCTGCAGCTAAGCTTGTAAAAGCATTCCTTTTGTTAACATACTCTGTCTGCAGTAAGGTTATAGGCAAATGTTTACTCTGCAAACAGTTGTGCCTGCTGAAGATGTTACTGCACAGCTGTGGTTTGCTCCAGTTCTGCCACGGAGGTGACAACTCCAGTCAGAAAGTGAAGCAGATCCATGTGATTACTCTGTAATGCTCCCCAGGGAGGGGAAAAAAAAAGGAAAAAAATCATCCAAGTTTGCTTAAACGGTTTAAAGAGGTGATTCAAATGGACTCTGCTGGGTTTTTCCTCTCTCCTCTCAGAGCAGGCATTGTTCACACAAAGCTTTTTGCCACACACACCAGGATATGAATAAGCCAATCCATTCCTTTGTCTCTCAAATGTAGGAAGTTTCCATCTCCCCTTTGTCAAAACCAGGCATTCGGTTGGTTTTATGAAATCAGAGGAGAAAGACTATATTGCATGCAGTCAAATAGCAGGCCTTTATACAGTAGCACAAGTGTGTGCCTGTCTTCACATGGACGTTTTTTCCTTCCACTCAGGCTGTTGACTTTTCAGATCAGTATAAGTCCCCCAGTTTTGTGTTTATTCTGTTAATTTCTTGTTGGACAAATGTCTTCATGGTACTGAATCCCAGAGAGAAAAAAGAAGTAATTGTCAGTTTTTCTGGTTTCCACCTCAGTAAGAGCCCAGTTGTGAACACTAAATGGTTCCCTATAAAAGAGCAGTTGATTAAGGTGTGTTAAAGATAGTTATATTAAGAGTATGTCCACAAATGCTCATGCTGAAGCTGAATGAGCAAAATTTTAAGAAACCACCCAAACTCTACTTGATAATGTATTGTGTCTTGTGACACTTACATTATGCTTTGTATTGTCTCTCTCTGCCCAGCACTTTGTCACCACTGAGTGCAATAAATGCATTCTGCATGAAAAGAAAGCTGAAGTTTGCAGAATGGTTTCGAGAATACAACCCACATGATTATTTCTAACACTTCCTTCCCTGTACAGAAGTTTACAGTTAAAACAACACAATGGAGAGGGTTCATGGCTCCTCTGAAAACATATTTGAAGTAACTCTCAAATGAATATTGAAATTCTGCTTGTTAGTATTGCCCATCTCTTATTTATCTAGAATTATTTCTCCTAAGCGTTTTCTTCCCTTCTTCTTCCTTCCTTCCTTCCTTTTTTTTCTAAACAGAAGCCTATGGTCCAGGTCAGAGTAGGAAAGGGTGGTGTGATTTAGCATAGCAATCAGAAGTCTGGTATTTTTGTATTTCTGTGCAGTTGTAGAAGCAACTTTTATGTTACAGAGTGGCTTCTACCTTATTTGCTGGTAGTGAGTGAAACTGCTTAAGGAAGAGCGATGATGCAAATTTAGGAAAGCATTTCAGTAAAGCTTTTAAGTGTTAAGTAGAGCCAGAGCTCACTGTTATTTAATATATTTTCATTTAAAAAATGCAATAGTGAAAGATTTTGTAATTCTTGAACATTTTGAATTGTGAGAATATTTAAATTGCTTTCTTTTCAGTTGAGACTAGATGACAGATTCACTAACTCAAAATGCTTCAAGTTTTGGGGTTCTTTTCCCCCTCTTCTAGTATTGACCTCCTGCAAGCTATAAACCAAAGTTTTTTATCAGCCCCCACACAGTGAATTTCCCATGCGAGTATTCTCAGTGGCATAATTAAGAGAGGGTTATGCAACACAAATCAACATTTCTACTCATGGGAGTAAGTTTTCATGCCTGCAGATTTGTGGGTTTGGCACTTGTGTGAGCAGTGTCTACAGTGCTGTCCTACCTGCTCTGAAATCTGTGTATTAGTCCAAAGATTATATAGATATTTCACTAATTTGCAATTAAACTACTTCAAAGTTGCAGAAATATTTCAAACACTTTTCATTCAGCTAGTGGTGTTAAAGAACTGATCCTCATTATGTCTTAAGTTTTATCTGGAAGCAATTGAAAAGCCTGACCAGTTTTTTAAACAATTCTTCAGGTACTGGTGTGCAAAAATTTGTGAAAAATGCCAAGTAATGGATCTTAGAGTTCTAAGGACAAATCTGCTTTTTGGATTTGTGTAACAGTACAAAGGCCCTTCAGGTTCTGTGATAAAACTGACTAAAAATATGGCATGTATATGTAGTTTGTTTTTTTCTTTTTACACTCAAACTGTGCATTGCTCACCACTGCCAGCCTGTCATACTTAATCTGTGATCAATGTGTGGCAAGGTCCTAGCACTGAATGCTTCCCCCTCAGACTGATTTGTCTCTGTGTATCAGTTTCTTTACTATTACAGGCTTGGGACACCTACTTCAAATTCAATTTAACAAAGTGCAAGTACAAGAGAATCAGCTAAACAGCATCAAACCCTTTATGTAAAATTACCAAATTCCTAAAAAACTGATGTGTGGAGGTTTCCTGGAGCTGCTGTAACTCAGGTTTGCATAGATGTGGAACGTTTTTAGACAGGTAATACACAGGTTATGAAAAACACCTTGAGCATATTTTCTGGATTCAGGGCTGGGTAGACAGGAGCAGGGATGTACCAGACAGGGCCATGTGTACCATGAAGCTATCCAGGCAGGAGCTGTGCTGTTCCTTTACATTGATGCCTTACTTTGAGCCAGTAACTGCTGGTGATAAATGAGTCCTAGCCTGCTTGCATTAATTTGGATTAGTTTTCCCTCTGCAGAGAGTGCACTGTCACTGTTACTTAGTTCAGAACTGTGGCTGAAGCAGTTGTTAATTTTATAGCAGTTACTGTAAAACAGACTGGCCAGACCTTTCAGGAACTCAGATACAAGTTTAGTTGACAATGATTAAACTATTGTTGTAAGCAATCCTTTCAGAAACAAAGGAGGGGTACGATTTTTTTTTTGATGAAACACCAAAGTGACCTGTGGTTAGCAGTGAGTCACTTCCAGGTTGGAAGAATCTATAGAGGACCATCTGACAGTCCCTGTAATTGATGTTTTCCTTATTGACAAGGATACTGGCCTAGAGCATATAAATGCTGCATTTGGAGTTAACAGTGGGTATGAAAGGGTTGTTGGCACACTGGAGCACAGGACCAGAATGCTAAATGATGGGGGCAAATGTAGAAAGTGACTTTAAAAATATTGTGTAATTTAATAATGAGAACTGCAAGGTACAGTGCTTTAGTAGGCATAATCTGCTTCACAAATCTATGGAGAAAAAGTCTGGATGAGATGCAGCTCTTCACAATAGGTGTAGCCACTTTGAGGATCATGTGCTTTGAAGGAAGAAGGAAAGAAAGGAAAATATCTTCAGATATAAAAGAAGTTGCTGCACAGGAAGGCAATTTTTGCTAGTCCAGGGTTGGGGGTTATGAAAAGTAACTTCAGTTGCCTTAGTGAAGACCTAATAGCCATGTAGGAATACCTGGGCATAAAGAAAGCATGCACAAGGTGGTGGGTTTGCATTGCCAGGGGTTTTATGAAACACTGATAGGAGCAGTTTAGATACAGTTGATTCTAATTCAAGGAGGAAATTGATAAGTGATCTCTTAAAGATCAGTTTGACCAGACAGACTAGCATTTATGCTGGATTTAAATTATAATGCTAAAGGAAAGCTTGTGGTGAAGTGATTTTTGCTTAATTTAAAAACTGTATCTTAGTCAGGGTTTTATAGTATAATCACCTTGAAGATATACAGGTGATATGATTCCAAGCAGCAGTAACAATTATTTAAAAAGTCACAGATTTTATCCTGTTGTCAATCAAAAAAAGCAAATGTCTTGTGATTTTGTTCTGCTGATTTATTATTCCACTTTGTCCCACTCCCTCCTGATTTTGGCTTTGTTTTAATTTTTTTTTACCTAAAATCCTACTTTAATTGCACAAAATTGTCACCTTCTGCTAACTAGAAATAAACTAAGCACACGTCCTCAGCTCTCCATAAGTGTGTCACCTTTGTGAGAAACTAATAGCACAGTAATCTGCAGTAGATCTTGGTTTTTGATATTTCATACACTCTGTGCTTGGCTTCTCTGTGTTTATTCCACAGGCACATAAGTATCTCTAACACTGAACTAAACAGAAGCAAAGGGCATTTTTGTCTTTACACAGAGGCAGTTTGCAGTAGCTGTGCAAGCACTAATGCATCTTGCCCAGCACCCCAAATGGATCCAAACACTTGTGTCTGTGGCCATGGATCCTGTCTTGAAGCACCCTCTGGAATCAGGGCTCAGACTGTTGTAGTGAAAATGCAAGCAGCCTGGCAGGTTTCCAGCTGATGAGTTAATGCTGCTATAAACTTGAGTAGTTCCTCTCTGAGGCATGCAGAAGGGTGCAGGCACTGGGAAGGTAGCCAGCAAAGTCAAAGAACAGACTGCAAAGCCAAAGGCCAGCCTCAGGGATTCACTACAAATTGTCTTGGAGGTGAATTCATCCCTTGCCAGGAATCCTTCATGTAGCTTCAGTGGCAGGGCTGGACATCAGTAAGCAAATTAGGGTTCCCATTCAGCACAAAACCAGCCTGCTTTTTGGGAGCTTGTTTAACATAGCTTGAGCAAAGGTAGCCATGCCCAGCACTCAGGCCACTCTGTGACTGGATTAGCAGTACAGGTGCTGCAGAAAGCCAAGGGCTCCAGTCATTGCTGGCTCAGTTTGCTGAGCTTGAAGCCACAGTGAGGGGGTTGAGGTTTGAAGTCAGGTTATCATTTCACTCTGAAGCCTAGACGTGGAAGTCACCAAAATGTGTCAGAGTGAATCAGCAGAGCATCAGCTGGTCAGATTTCATTGGGCAAATGGAAACATGGGTGCTCTCCTTTCTGTCAGGGAAGGTTAGCAGCAGAAAGCTGTCTTTGTTTGCAATTTCAGTAAAATGTTTATGCTATAAATGGCTTTGAGCAAAGTGGGTTTTGGGGGATTGGGAAAGTGTTTCAATAGATAATTATGCAATAGGAGAGATGTTCAGCTGATGCTGGTTCTTGCTGTGAAGTCTGCTATTGCAATGGGCAGATTCCTCCCCAAATACACCTTTTCTGACAAAGGACCTGTCTACCATGTCCCCACTGCCTGGGGTTTAGTGAGGCAATAGCTGATGTTTGTCCTTCCCCCTGGTATCCCAGCATCAAAGATTTCATCCAGGCTGGAGGATCTGAGGGCCAAGTGATGCAGGGATGGTTAGCTGACACAGAGCTCTGTGTTGTCATTATGCACCGCTGCCTGTCCTAACTTGTCCATAGATACCTAGGGCATATTTGTGTCTGCTTCATTAATATCAATGGCAAAAGCTGTAGCTGGACATTACAGATTTAGCAACATCTCCATCTACAGACACCCTGAGGGCCCAGAGAACCAATACCCTAATAGAAATACCTGGCTTTCTCTTCAGAACTTTGGACTTGGAAGGAAAATAATGAGTTTTGGTTTGATTTCTATAAAGCTAATGCAATGAGAGGTCTTAAGAGACTAAAATCAACTTGCCTTGAACACTCTAAATCTATATTCGCATGGAAGCAAATCGAAGTGATCTAAGTTACACAATGCAGTCTGTTGCACATTAACCATTGCCCAAGTGATATACATTCTTATGCAAAAGGTAGAAATACCATAGAACCTAAAATTCTACAAGCATGAGTAAATATTAATCTGAGAGAGTGGTCTTCACATGATAAACTATTTGAAGCACAGGCAGTGTTTCTTGTCTGGAGCAGAGATTTTGTACGATACCCATGCAAGTTTTATACAGCCAGACAGTGTCTAGCTCCACGTTTCCCTTCTTCCACAGAGTCTTGGATTGCTGGGATAGTGTGAAGAGTTGCAGTAGCAACCTGGATGCTGTGTATTTTGAGTTTGGTTTGCTTCTTCCTTTTTTTTTTATAAGCCAGAATTCCAGGTGGTGTACTTAGTTATACCAGAGCAAACACACCACAGCTCGTTTTTTTTTAAAAAAGGAACAAGTTTCTGAAGTGAAAGGGACATAATCAAAACAAAGTAGTGATTTATTTGATAATGCAGAGTAACAAACCTTAAACAGATCCATATGTGGAGAAGTCGGTTACTTTCAAGGTTCTCTGAAAACAAATGCAGTGAAATAATTTTACTTTCAAGTGTTTTATTTGGTTTATTTTTCATGGTAATACTGCAAACCAGCACTAAAGTCTTTGTTTTCTGTTAAACCTGCTTGGGGTTTTTTGTTTTAGGAACAGAAGAAGCAAAGTAATTTCTCATGAGTTAGAAGGCAAGCCAACAGCAGTGGCTGTCGATGATGCTGAAACAGCTGTTGTAGGCTGATCACCATGTGCTTCTCTCAGACATAAAGGGCATACTGGGAAAATTCCTGTGCAATGACCGGTGTGCCTTACTAGGAATTAGAGCAGGTGGGGTCAGGGGTAGAGGAAATGGAGAGCAATGTGAGCTGTACTACTCTGATAAATGACTTTTCATCCTTCATGATGCTGTTTATGCTGTTTGCATTGCCTCTGAATTTCTCTGCAGGATGTGCTTGATATTTTTGCTGTAGACAGCTACTGCCTACTTTTCATTCAGATAGGACTGTAAGAGGGATTTTGATAACTCTGCTTTTTTTTCTGACAAATACAAGTTGATGTGCTTAATTTTGCTTTACTCCCAGATTCTGACCTTGGAATAAGAAATATAAATAAAATCTCTTATCTGGATTGTCATACTCAGCTGCGCTTGCACTCTCTTTTTGTTTTCAAACATGCGAGTAAGGAGACAGGAATGACAGTGAACACACCTCTCCCCACACCTGAGATAAGCTGGATACCTCCCTGCCAAAATCATCCATCCAGGCTGGGCAGCTTTCCAGTAGAGATGACACGTGCCCATCAGTGTGATAGCAGCTGGTTTGAGGAGGTGGGAAGATAAGAGTGCTGTTTGGAAAAAAATGCACCAATAGAAATATCACTTTGATTTTCTGCTTCTTGAAAGTGTATGAAGAACAGGTATTATTAAAGACTGTATTGCTCAAGGTCTTAGTCCAAATCTGTTGGTGCCCAGAAGTGTTCTTCTGTGTTTGTTAACTTTGAAAGAGCCATTGGCTTTTGAAGCCTGAATGAGAAAAAAAAAAAAGAAGCAACACTAAATTGTGCAGTGAACAGTCCATGTAGTGCACTGAATGTTATTTCTGAAAGTAATTCTGATGATCTTTTTCTGAAGTTGGTTGCTGATCACGGAGTGAGGGGTCAGTCCTGGTTAGCTTTGCAGCAGAATCCATAAGCAATGAATGCTTGACAAGTGTCTGAGAGATGCTGTGCTACATCTGCTTGTGCTTTCCATATGCAGCTCTCTGTTCCCTTCAAAGTCATCTGGCAGAGTGCAGAGCACCATGAGTCATCCTGGCACTGCTGGAGTGTGTAACTACAGTCTCTTAGCTAGGTGCAAGCCAGAGCCTGGCTTTTATCCAGAATAAAAGGAGGACATAGGAACACCCCATTGCACTGCTCTTAGGTGGGTGGATGAGCTGCAGGATGAAATGGCACCAGCTGCATGTGTTCCTAAGAGGCTGGAAGCTCAGTCAGGAGTGAGCATGTTCCTGGGACACCCCAGCTCTGCTCCAGAGCCAGCAGTGCAGCACAGTGCCAGGGCACCTCTGTCTCCTGCTGAGGAGCAGTGCTGGGCCCAGTGTGCTGGTGCTGCTGGCATGCTCTGCTTCTAGTGTGGCTCCAGTGCCTGTGCTGATGGGCACTGCACCTCTCAGTCTGACAGTAGTTTCTTTGAGCTTTTTTTTTAGCCTCTAAAGCTTTAATGTTGGAATCTGGATCACCACTGGAATAGAAATTAGGGGGAAAAGATTTTCCTGAAGAAAGTTTGAAAGACAGAAAACCTTTCTATTCTCATGTTTGGAATATGCAGTAAGTTGTTCCTGATATTATTAATTCTTCTGGCAGGTAGAGTTAATTTATGTGTTAGTCTTCATGCTGCTGTATGAATTATATATTTAATTATGGTCCAGGTGCTAAGAGCTTTGCTGTTCTTCTATATGTTAAATATAAAGAAAAAATGAGTAATTTTTTGGCTTACTGAATAAATGTAAACACTTGAAAGCTATGCCAGAGTGTAAATAAATAGAGGATTTACTTTGCAGAGAATGTTATTATCTACTCCAGAGTATTCTGCTTTGTGGGGAGGATTAGTGCCTTGCTTTATGCTGGGACACACCTTTTACAGCTACTACTCTATGCAGTAGAAGATTAAAAAGTTTTCCTGTAATTCCTTGTATTTCCAAATTTTCATTTGCAATTACAGCTCATTACTAGGGGCCAAAGGTGGATTTGAGTTAACATAGCCACAACGAGAAACACTCTCTGATTCCCTGGTAGCTGTAAATAAACTACTTACTTGTAGTGTTCCTCCTCTTCTGAGTTACTCAGTCTTTTCTGCCTGACACAGTTCTGTTCTCAGTCCTTGAAGGTTCTCATACTGTAAAGCTACTTAAGTGTGTTTGTTTCTTGTCCTAAACTAGTTTTCTATCCTACTTTCTCCTACTCTATAAGAAAATTCAATTTTTGATCGCAATGTAATTCCATGCAACTCTTTCCATGACTGTTTGTTCACGATCAGGCTGGATACAAGACCCATGAAAAAACCCTTTTTTTACTGAAATTTCATAGGATATTTGGGCAAGGAGCAAGTATATGAAGTATGTTAAATAACTGGGAATTCTCTTCATTCTGCTTTTGTTTCTACATTTTTGATTACTGCTTTTCTGCTTTGTGGCCCTGAGTCAGAGGAAGCCTACCTTTCCTACCTTTTCCAGGAAACTATGTGTATTTAAATGCTTTTCTGAAGGCAGTGTGACTTGGCCTTGTTTCAGCTGCCACTAAACATCACTAGGCAGAGTGTGTGGAATAATATGCCTGTGTGTCTGCTGCAGTACTGGGGACAAAAAAAATTTAAGACTAATATCTTTCACTATTAGAATATGTCATTTATGCATGCAGTAGTGTGAAATTTTCAGATGAGGATCAACTAATTTATTCTTGCAATTGTTCCCTTATGCTTCTTCTAATTTGTGGATCAGAAAAATGCATGTCATTATTTCATTTTTCTTTTGGGCATTGCAGCTACCTTCAAGAGTCTGCTCTTCCTTAGACATGAATAACATATTTGATGCATCTCCCGAGGAAGCAGCCAAAAGTGCATGTTCTGACTTCATCTTTAAGCCTTTCCATTTCCTTTACTCACACTTAATGAAGTTACTATCACAGCCATTAAAGATAATTTTGTAAAAGTAGATGATGTAATTATTGTAGTTGTACTGGTTTTCATTTAAAGTCAAGTATTGATTCTGATTCTTTATTTTGGCCCAGTATGGCAATGCCAGTTTGCTCTAATTGTTGGATTTGGAAGTCTGTGTTGATTGTTTGAGGTGGCTAGGGAGTTTGTTCTGAAGAAATGTGAATGGTTTAGAGCACTTTGATACTTTTGTTTGAGAAAAGAAATTAATTTGCATTGAACAGACCCTGTTTTAATGTCTGAAAAGTTTTTTCTGTTTCTTTGATGCTTAGCACAGGGGATCATTTACAAAAGTTTTGCCAGTATCTCTCACATCAGTTGTGGTTCACTGGTATTGATGCTCTGGAGAGCTGTGCAGTTGTGTTCTAGATATCACTGCTGTGAATGGATCTACAAGAGTTCTTACACTTTTTGTAAGCTCTTTTGATGCATGAGGAAGCTACACATGCAATTTCTCTATTTGAATACACCTCTAATGTGGTTAAGTTTCGACTAAGATCTGCAAGTAAACTCTTCATAGGGATTTTCCTATAACAGAGCCTAAATTTAGCCTTCATTTATATGAGCATAATTTTAGATCAAGAAGTATGTACACGTTGTGGGAGGTTAGTGAATGAATGGGCTGGGGGCTGACAGTGAAGGCTTGAAGGCTTTCAAGTCCTTTAATCAAGAAGGAAATGCAATTGAAGCCAGCATGTTAATTTGATGGAGTACATTTATAGGAGGCTTTAGATGGCTGTTGGGTGTTAACATAAAACCTTTCTTTTGCTACATTTGTTTGTTTGTTGTGTCCTTAGGTTATTTAATAAAACATGCAGTTAAACACTAGAAAAACTCCTGGACTTTGTCTTCCAAACAGCTCTTATTACCAGTGTTAAAGCTTTTGTCTTAAAACAAAGCAGTCATTTTTCCTTATAGCAAAAGTATGATTTTTGGAGAGTTATTTACTCTTCATGTGTTACTGTGTATTTTTATCTTAAAACTGATTTATATTGCTTGGGTCTTTTCTGGATGTTAGAAGTCATATCAAGTCATTTGGACTTACAGAGATTGAAATGCTACTGTATAAAATCCTTATTAGTATAAAAAACATGCAGAGAAACATTTCAAGTCAGTGCTCATACTCCTCAGATTCCCTTTTTTTTTCTGAAGGCCACTGTGGGCTTGATGGCTGTATTTCTGTGTGAGTAGTAAATAAGTGCATACAGTGGTGCAGTGCATGGGACAAGGCTGGCTTGGCACTGCTGAATTGTCATCAGTCTGGTCTCATTATTACTCACAAACTGTGGCTCACTGTAAGCACACTATAGATGCTCCCTGTTTAGTGCTCAGGAACTCTTTCCTTGGAAATTGTGTGCCTTTTTAATGTGTCATGGCTCAATTATCACGTTCATTTTGGCTGCCAAAATAGCCATATATATTGTCTAGCAAGTGACAGCCTGGGCCTTTATCTCTTTCTGGCTGTTTGCCAGCTGTTTAATTGCAGCCCTGTGTTTGCTGTGTGTCACATCTTATGGTGGTCTATTATACCCAGCTAAAACAATATTTTGAAAATGTTTCAAATGTAAACTAATTCTGTGAGACTTTACATCCTGTTATTTACATGATCTGCTAGGAATGTAATGTAGGTCATTTTTCCCCCTACAAATAAGAACGTTTGTACCTATGATCATCTTACGAATTTCCAGGGCAGAGAGAAGACAGGATGGGGATGCAGAAATGCTATCTCGTCCCCTTGAGAGATGTAATTAAAGCTGTACACTTGTCATGCAATTTTTCATTTGTAGTTTCCAAGGTGTTTTTAAAGCCAAATATTCTCTTTGTTCTACCTTTAGTAAAGAGCAATGAGCTGAGATCTCAAAAGGAATAGCAAAGCCTGTGAGCCGTATTTCTGCCCAAATAGATACTTTGGGTGAAGATGATACTGGGGTTTGCATGAATGGTGTCTCAGAGAGGCAGAGAATGATGCAGGTGCTGTACACAGCACGTTTGGTTTGGCAGCCTCCTGCTTTCCATCAGGAAGGACCTGAGGCAGGGCTGGCTCTGTGTCCTGCTGCCCCAGCCCACCTGGAGCCACTCCGTGTGAAACCAGGGTGTTGGAGGGCTAAGCACTCCACAGCACTTAACTGTGCAGGGAATCCTTGGCTAAGGATGAATCCAGTTTTACCTGCCTCTCTTTGTACAGATGTTAATATCTTGCTCATTTTTTTCTCTGAAGAGCTTTTATCTTGAGAGTTTCAGCTCCTGGATGGATTCCTATGTGGTGCAAACTGCTTTAGCCTTAAGAGCAATGGAGGTACATCAGTTAACAATCTTGGCTGTGTAGATCTTTTGGCAGAAACTTTGCTTTTCCACTGCTTTGAGAGGAAACCAGGATTTGTTCTATTGCTTGTTTAATAGAAAGAATAACTGTTCAACAAGAAAGACATGATAAAAGTCTTAGTAAACAACTCTGTGCTTCAGAGGAAGACAGAACAGAAGAGCGTGTAAGAAAGATCTCATTTTTGTGCAAAACACTATATTTATAATTAAGTAATAAGGATTAGCTTTGAAAGAAAGGAGAAAGAACAATTTATCCTATAGGCAAGATTAGATGTATAGGATTTTTTCTTCTTAATTAGAGAGGGAAGGATCCCATCTAGCTAAAGCCGTCTAGCACACTGGAAGAGATTTGATATTAAAATGAGCAGTTTTTAAAGGAAATAAAATTATTAAGAGTGCTCTTAAACCTTGTGAAAAATCCAATACTGTGTGAGTATAATAGACTTAAGCATGTACATGTATGGTTTTTTCCAGTTAATCTGCTAGAAAAATTTTGGTAAATAACCTCCTTTTAACATACCTTTTTGAGAAGATGGCCTGTTACAAAGTGAGTATTCAGAGACATTTAGGTGAGAGTTGTACATATATTGGGCAGCTGGAGTGAGAGTGGTTGTGGCAGTTCTGCTGTGCTGTTCACTGTGTGTCTCTTCGGGAAATGCATCAAAACAGTCTACTATCAATTTTTTTGTAGTGAGATTTGCATAATTCCAGTAGTTTACAATGTGACCAGTCTATCCAGTGTCAAAAAAAAAGGCCACTTTGCTTGAGTTTCGGCTTGACAAAACTCCTCATTGTTCCATTATGCTTTTGTGTAAGTGCTGTGTTTAGTATGTTTTGCCTGTGAGTTTTTTATGCATCTCAAATCACTTTCTGTTGAGTCAGAAACATCATCAGCTAAGTTTTGTAGTACACAGATAAAGTGGGTGCTGAAAGGCAGCCTGCAGAAACCCTTCCTCTCTTCATGCTGCCTGGTTTGATAAGGCAGACGTGCACGTGTGCCATTGACATGGAGGTGTAGATTTTTACTTGATTTGTTACAACGTTGTTGTTTCTGAAGAGTAGTTACAGTGCTCCGTGAATAGACACCCTCTGATTGAAAAACTCTCTCGTGTTAGATGAGGTCATTGCAACCTAATGGTGGCTTTGTGGAAGTGGAGGTCTTCAAATATCCCTGGGAGTTAGATACAAGGAAATGAGATCCCAGCAAGGCTTGTACAAAGCCCAGCTGGAATGCCAGTGATGCCAATTACTTGTCATGGCTGAACATCCACTGTCTGCTCGGCAGTGTATATGAAGGAGAACACGATCAGGACAGGTCACAAGAGTGCACAGCCCATGCACCACTACAGGCTGATCAAGCCTGAATGTTGAAATAATGAAATATTAATCAAATGCAGGAAACTGGTGAGAAGAAGGGTGAGAGCAAATACCATGCTGCATTTGCTGTGGAACTATTGAAAGGGGCAGTGGGGTGCAGCCAGAGTATGGAGCTGTCAGAGGCCAGTGGTTCACTCTGAGTGTAGACCAGCTGCAGAACTGGTGCTTTGGGGTTTTGCTTGGCTTTTCATATCCCTAAGCTCGCTGTGCTTCCTATTCCAAGTCCTGTTTCACATGATGCCTTCATTCACCATTTCTGACGTTTTGCATCTCCTCCCTCTCCCATCTCCATAGCTGTGATTTCAATAATTGGGAATAAACACTGGCTTTTCTTCAGTGAAATATTTCTTGTACAGTCATAGCTACTTTCTTTGGGGTTTTAAAAACAAAAACAACAAAAGAAAAGAAAAAAAGATACATCATTGGTAGGGACACGCAGCATGTTCAGGGTTAAAGCAGACCAGGAAAAGGGACACTTCCCTTTCTTGTCAAATTAGCTTTGGTTTCTAAGATCCATCACACTGGAATGCAGCCCTGAAACACCAGTTTCCTTGTAAGGAGGAAGCAGAGCCAATTGACTTAAACTTTTAGTTGCATCTGCTGGCAATTTCCACCAGAAGCTAATTACAGCTCACAGCTATCACTAGCAGATGACTGATTGGTTCCGCCTCACAAAAAAAGAAAGTTTAAACCCTCACAAGGGGTTTCTTTTTCCTTGAGATTGTAAGACTGTGGTAACATTTTTCAAGCTGGTATTTAACACACATGAACAGAAATCTTCAAAAATTAGGTAAATTACTTTATCATGCATATAATATCTCCAAATCTGGAGATCATTTATTGAGCTTTGCACTGTATCCTGATATCATATCGACACTACACGGTGTGTGCATTTTAAAATTGTGATGTGATTAACTCAGCTCACTTTCTGTGTTGTCAGTTCTGTAAAGTACTTCAGGGTAACTAAAATAGCTCCATTAATGCTTCAGGTTTGAAAATACTCATGGGTATTGAGATATTTGCATCTCTTGATACTGTAGCTCCACAAAAATGAATTTTGCAAGAGTGAACCTTTTCAAGAGTGATTCTTTTCAACAGAGTGAGGCATGACTTTTTTTGGCTAGCATCACTAGATGGCGTTGCCTAGTAGTCTAACAGCTGAGAGTCTGAAAACAGATGAAATGAATGTAAATCTGTAGAGGAATTAAAATATTTAAGTCTTTCAGTGTGTATGTCTTAGGTATTTTTTTTTCCTTTTCGATCATTCTTCTAATTGTTCAAGAGAGGGTGTTGCACTGAAGTTTTACTTCTGCCTGTTGCAGCTGTTAAGCAAATAGTGAGTGTTCTGTGGTTCTGCTGCTCCTTAGCTTGCTTGAACACTCCTTGAAGTTGTGTGCAGAGCTTGTGCTGCTGTTTCATGCGTGGTTCCCTCTGTACACAATTAGCCTCTCTTAATGGTATGCTGAAATATTAGCAGAAGGACTGCTTGGAGGATGCCAGAGCAGACAGGCAACAAAAACTCTGCCAAAATTACTTTATAGAAAGCTCCTGGTATAGCATGTTTTTCTAAAGTATGATGTCCACTGTTATTACAGACAACATGAAATAAAATATAAGTGTTGTTTGGGGCTTTTATTCCCTTGTTTATTTTGTGGTTTAGACACCATGCCACATTTTTTCTTCCTGGCTGGTTTCCTCTCTTTTGTCAGTGATCAGTCATGCTCTGGCAGCAGCAATAACATGACACTGCTGTGCCTGCATGTGGGGCATGGCCATGCCTGCACACTGTTTCTGGGTGTTCTCTTTTTCCCAGGCAAGGCTGGAGGAAACCTGCCTTTCATATGAGTAGTGTATTTAGCTGAAAGCAAAAAGATATGAGGGAGGTGGGTTTATTTAGGGAGAATGGTAAGGAAAAATGATGAACCAAGCATCTTTTGTTCAGTGCTTTCAGCTCAGCTCCATCATCTGCCTCTTTTACACTGTAACAGAGAATTTGACATAACCTACTCCCCTTTTTTAGTTCACTAGTACTTTTTAAATTAAAAGATTTCCTACTTGACATTATAGTTACTTTTAAATTCTTTCTTAACCCATGCAGATGTGTGTATCAGTCTACTAAAAATCAAAGAATTATTGTTGACAGGAATTGGTATAAATAATTTTTTTAATTTCTTAGTTTAAATAATATTTCCAAATAATGCCAATCACTGTGCCTGTAATTATACATTTAGATGTAGAGAGTGCACACACACCCCTGGTTATTTTAACACTTGCATGTACAAAACAATATGTTTAAAGGCCTTATGGTAGAATCTTAGTTGTAGGATAATGCTGAGGGTTTACATTAACAGTTTGGACATCTATAAAACAGTATTACATTTCACAAAAGAATGAGGAATAAAAAAGCCAAGTTAAAGAAACCAACAAATAGGAAGCGTGTACCAGACTGTATTTTGATGAAAGTTGGTCACCAAAACTTCTCTTTATAAAAGGGACTTAAAATTAGGTGCTAGCCCTTATTTGAACAACTTTGTGGAAACCTGTGCAGTGTATTTCTGTAGGTTAAAGTAGCTCTTTGTGAAGCCTCACTTCAGAGAAATAGCACATGAGATCTGGGGAGAAAGCAGTGTTATTTGAGAGCTGCAGCACAATGCTTAACAGCTCTTGACATGTGCTGGGGAAGCAGTGTAAGAATACCAGGACAGGAAAACCCTTAATCTTCTTTTACATATCCATATGTTTTTAAATCAGAATAATGTGCGTAGCTATAAAGTGATCAAGTCACTTATGGGCTAATTTTTCATCACTTTATGCCAGGTAATTGATAGAAAAGGTACAAAATTCAGTACAAAAGGACACTGGTGGGAAAGGTACCATTCATTTGAGCACCTCAGCCAGTAAAGTACTGAAGCACATGCTTGTCTCCCATTGAAGTCACTGGATTTTAAATCACATACAGAAACAATTTCCTGAGCTGGGTCCAAGGGAGGGGAGTCAGTTAAGCAGGGCCAAACACAGAAAGAGTAGAGGAGACCAGCGTGGTGAGTGCAAGTGGGAAATAGCTGTCATGTTCATTATTTTACAGGGAAAAGCTCTACCTGGAGCTGTGCAATGCACTGCTAACATTTATGCCAGACTTCAAAACCTCATCTTCAAATATATCTGATCCCCCAGTGTCTCCACACGGGATGTAGCCCAGTGTCAGGTCAGTGCATTTGGAAAGCATAGGCTTTGGTGCCTGAGCAGGGAGCTGGGGCCTGCCAGCTGATCCCTTGCTTTGCCAGATTTCAGGAATACACCATTCCGAGGGATAATATTTCTGCCACACTTCCATCCCAGAGGCAGAAATATGGAACCAGTAGTTTTGAGGAACTGCTCAGAACATTGCTGTTTGGAAGGACTCTGTTTCATGAGCATAAAATCAAAGTACGCATTCAGTGCCAGTCTTTTCACCGAAATTTTACTTGAGGGCTGAATGCTCATTTAATCCTGTTTATTTGGGGGCATTCAGCACATAATACTAAATGTGCTTGATTTTTTTTTTATTTGCAGGTCACCTTTTAATGGAGCTGTAAAAGTAAGTGTAAACTGCACCTTCTTTTGTCATCACTAAGTGCTGAAGGGTGTAATGCTCAGGGCAGGAGTTGGCTCTGGGCTCACATGTGGGAGAAGGATGGGCAAACCCTAGCACTACCCAGTAAGTAAGAGGGTTGAAAGGCATCATGGGCTCTTGTTCATTTGCACTGTCTGTTTGTACAGGCCTCCTCAACACTACAAATACTTCCTTTTGGTTTCTTACATGGGATACTTCTCAGAGGCCCTGTTGTGCTAACAGAGACATGTCCAGAAGGACAGGTTTTCCACTGAAGAGTTTATCAGCAATAGCTAATGGTTCTCCCGCTTGGCTGAAAAAGAGATCTGGATAGCTTGTCTTGATGTCCTCCAGGTCAGACAGAATCAGGAAACAGCTCAGGCTGCTGCTCTGCACAGGGAGGTAGCACACACCCCTTTCAGAGTGTCTCACAGAGGAGCCTGGTCCTTGGTAGAAGTCAATTAAGTACATTTTCCACACAATGCAGCCAATTCCTGTGGTCCTTGTCTACACTGAAGAGAGTATTATCTGGATGCACTTTGCACATATGCCAGAAATGCAGGTGTAGGCCAGATGAAGCAGTCATAGATCTCAAACCCCCTTTTCCTCTCCCTGATTTGCAGCTGTTGAATTAATTAGGAGTGCACATAGGCAGGAAATGACCCAAAGTGGGTTCAAATTCACAGTACACTGTGAATGCTTTGGGCTGTAATCTGGATGAGTGGTGAATAAAAAGTCACATCAGTAGTCAGTGTTTTTCTGAGCTGCCCTCTTCTATCACAGATGCAGGTTATAACCCTGCTGCTGCAGATCCTCCTCATTCACTCCCTTCCTTGGCAGCTCCTGTGTTTGAATAGGCAATGTCTGCATATCTGTGGTGATGGGAGATGAGGATTAGGATGTCTCACCTCAGAAGATCATCAGTCCCTTTCAGGCACCAGGCAGGAATGGGCAGTGTCTGGAGGTGGCTGCCCAGCTGCCACTGTTTTGTGTGTGTGTGTCTGCTGGGCCTGGGTGCTGAGTGCTGTTTCTCCAGCAGTTGTGTGATAAAGAAAATGTGTATGTTTATTTAAAATCACTTATTCTAAGTCAACTTCTTGGAAGAAAACCTGGCTGTTTAACCATGGCATTTCCAGAAAGGTGGGGAAAATGCCAAATGGAAGCAAATGTAGTTTTTACTGGTTGTGAGAAGCAGACTTGAGGATCTGTGTTACACGTGGCTGACAGCACTGCAGAAGTTGTCTTCCTCTGCACAGGGCTGAGCTTCCTCATATTAAGTCAGCATTGTAGGAAATCATATAAAGCAGATCTGAAGTTTTACCTCAGTGCCAGATATGGGAATTTTTCTGTTTGCTTTGAATCAGTTGCAGTAATAAAAAACCATGTTGGTTTGTTGTCAGCGCCTGAAACACACCTTTATGATTGTCAGTGATTTCATCCCAGTTGTTTTTTCAGATTCAGTTTGGATGACTTTTGTTGGGTCTGTTCTGTGAACATGGAAGAAAGTCATGTTAAGTGCCAGGAGCTGGGAGCTGAGAAAGGCCTCAGCCCTTGTGCAGGCAGGGCTGTGTTGTGAGTCACTGTGGTGTCAGCGAGCTCTTACATGGAGTCATGTGCATATTTGAAAAGTATAGACCAGACTTTCAGGCAGTGGGCATCCACCAGGGAATCTGTCTTGTTTCCCTGCCTCCTCTGGGAGCTGCTCTCCCTGTGAACTGGAGGGTGTGGCAGCCAGCAGTGGGAGCTGGGCTGAGGCAGTGCTGCAGTGAGCTTCCCTTCCTGTGCTGCTGGGAGGGTGAGGCACAGGTGAGCTGCCAGGCCTGACAGAGAGTGCCAAAAGGCAGCTCTCCACAGAGGCATGAGTGCTGTAAGGGAACACCAGTTGGCCTAACTTCATCCTGAAGGCTGCTCTTCAGTACAGAACTCTCACTGGATCCTGTGAGGAGCTATGTGAATACAGCAGAGTCTAACAGCAAAGGCAAGATGGCCAGTACCCTGAGAGGGACTCCCTCCACATCCTGCACTTGTGTGGAGAAGACAGCAGGAGCATCCTGGAGCAGGAAGACTGGCAGAGTGTTTCTCAGAAAGACCTCTTGTATCTTGCAGTTCTCCAGGAAAACATCAATACTTGAGTATTTTTTTTTCATTTTTATAAAAAAAATAAAGCATTATTTAAAACAGAAGGTTCAACTTATCAGGAGGAAACATTTGAGTCATGCAGATACAGAGAGGTTGGTGCAGGACATTTGTGTGTACAGTGGTGCAATGACACTTGCATGAGATGATGCTCTGTCTGTCTCCCAGCTCCAATGTGTTGTAGCTTTATTTTTTTCAGATACTGTGTGAATCAACTCAGGAGCAGGTGGTTGAAGCAGCAAGACAGCTGCTATCCTTTCCTTGGACTCGGGGAACTATCAGCATGCCATCAGACCTGCTTATATTACATGGGCAAAACATGCTCAGTTCCTTTCTTCTGTGTCTTTTTCAACTCAAGGTTAGAGCACAGGCTGAAAGAAGAGGAATTAGAAGGGCAGAACCCTCTGCCTAATTATGCATTAGGCCCCTTACAGTAAACAAATAAGTGGAGGCTGTCTCTTAAGTGGTATAATTCCTGTTGTGCAAAGCCACAAAGGAGTGGTGGTGTTCAGTTCTGCTTTCCCTTGATGTTCATGGAGCTCACTCCCAAGTGCCTTCTCTGCCTGGAAGCCTGCTGTGTGCCCAGGAGACACTCGCCCTTCTAGATGTGAGACAGGGTGGGGAGGATCCCTGTTTCCAGGGCAAGTACTTCTGCCAGCGACTGTTTACCTGGGAGAGCCCAGGAGCAAGCTTGGGTGCCTGCCAGTCCATTCAGAACCTGTCATTTGACAAATGTGAGGCAGTAGGAGGGAGAGCACCCAACAAAAGTGTGGAGGAGCACACCTCAAAGATGAGTTTATCCAGCTGTGTCCATGGGTAGCTGAGGCCCAAGTGCTTCTTTTCACGTGCTGACCATGCTGCAAGGAGCAGCAGTCTGCTGCAGAGGGGAAGAGCAGATTGGCAGCCTTCTCCCTGTTTGGCCCTTGGCAAGATGTGTGCCCTCAGGAGCAAACTTGGAGAAACACTTCCCTAGCAGAAGGCCTGACAGCAATATAGATGGCTGATCAGAACCAAAGAACCTGCTTTTGCTTCCAGCACTGTAGTGAAAGGCAGCCAACTTCTCCCAACAGTCTCATTCTCTTCATGTTCTTTCTGGCATGTTCCACTGTGGTGCCTCTGCCTTGAAACATATATTGTGATCCTGCTTTAGACCAGACAGTGATAGGTGGCTGGTGTGGGTGGCATGGTTCTGCTCTGCAGTTCGCTGCAGTTATTGGCCATGTGTGAGAGTAGCCCATGTTTTAGCTCTTTCCTGACCCATTTTCCAGACAATTTGCTTTTCTGCATCATCCCAGGGTTTCTAGAGTCTCTCTTGTACTCCTGGTTTTCAGTTGGAGGCTTCAGGATTATTTTGGTTTTTACAGCTTTTCAAATTGTCCAGAAGTCCTGCTGGAATTCTTAGTTGGCTTCCGGGTCTGGCATAAAAATGAGCTGAAATACTCATATTCCCCTCTCTCATCTTTTTGTTGCTGGATAGGCAAAATTTTGCTTGCCTGAGCTCTTACTTCCCTGCAGACACCCTGGAGATGCAGGAAAAGGGCTGAGCAAGGACCTCTGTGTAGGTAGAACAGGGGACAGAAGTGTCCACCCAGCTGCTAACAGTGACAGATGTTGTGGGGAGAAGCACTTTCTGTATCTATTTGCATTAGGAGGACAAGGAGACATTTACAGAGAGAGGAAGGAAAGCACAGTTTAAGAATATTTAATATTCATTTGAGCTTAAAGACCCATAAATGTTTATAATCAAATAGATAACTCAAATTTACTGAAGTGTACTTTCAACAAGGAAGTATTGCAGGCTAAGGGCTTGGTGCTTGCTTTGTTGATGGAGGATGGGCTTTGGTGAGGTTATTACAGTATTGACTTGAGGAGGATGGATTTGCTAACAGGGCTGGTGATCTTGTCTGGCCTCAGCCAAAGAAAAAAAAAATGAGGGAAGTTAAGAAACTAGTGCCAGCTTGTGGCATTGGCTGAGTAATTTCAAACAGCCATAAATATATTGTAGCTTTAAAGTTATAGAAATATATGGTAAGGAAAAGGAAGATTTCATTCAGTAGACAGGATAGTGGCAGTCAAGAGAATTAGTTTACATTTTTATTAGGCATTCTCATTAAGGGAATGGGAGAGCAGGATTTATTCGCTTCCTGTCTCATAAGGGGATGTTTCAGCACTGAGATCCTTAAGCATCTGAGACTAATGAAAAGATCATTTCAGGGCTCTTGAACTGCTTTATGGCTTGTGATAACAGAAAAGATGTGTTTATTTCGGGAAAGATTGTTTAACTGCTAAAGAAATGTTCTTAAGCGCTGGCAGAGCAATATGCCAGCAGTTGTCACATGCATATGTAATGCTGTAGCTGAATATGGATCTAATCTGTTTACCAAGAAAGCAAATAATAAGATTGTGGGGTTTGTCCTTGCTCAGAACAACAGTGAGTTAACCTGAAGAGATTTTGTTTCTTATGCCAAGAGATTGTATCTTCTATTAAGAGACTTTGTATCTTATTTGGAGCTATTGTAGAGGTTCTGACAGATTTTTCCATGAAACAAATATTAAATCTGAAGAAATTATAAATAGATTTTTATCTAAAGCACTGGAGGTCTGATTCATTTTCCGTTTTATTGCCTCTTTTTGCATTGTTTATTAATTCATTGACTAAACTAATTCATTAGTTATACATTATTAATATTAGTAATTTAGTTGTTAGTTGTTAAATGTTAATTATTGTTAAGTCATTAGCTATACATTAAAGTATACTTTATGCCTTAGATAAAAGCACAAATTTCCATCTTTTAATGAATTTTGAATTAAGCAAATTAATTCTGACTAGCATTTTCTAGTGTCTAGTGTGTAATACAGTGTACTGGTGTAAAGAAACTCCACTGGCATCGGTGACATTGTTTAAGCCTTAGACAAAATGGAGAGCAGAATTTGGTCAAAGGGACTGAAAAGACTTGTTAATTTTAATAATGCTCTGCATAGCCTATACCAGCAAAGAATTTCCATACCAACTAAATATACCAGCCATTATATACCCTGCATGTGTCCTGTGAAATGCTGCAGATTAAAATAGCTCTGCTGAAATCTTTTCAATCTCCTCCATTAAACTTGGGAGGAGTATCTGCCCAGAAGGCATTTAAATAGGAAAATGTCCTCAGTTTTAGATCTTTGTTGGCCTTTATTGCCTCCCTCTTGCTCTGTTGCATGTTTTTTGGTTTTGCCACTAAAAGCCATGAGGAGCTGAAGAGCTCAACCTGCTCATCCCATTGGCACAGGCAGTGAGTAGTTCAGCTTCAGGCTGAGAAATCAGCTCCTCTACCTAGATCCCAAGTTCCCTGGGGCCAGTCGAGGTCTCTGGTAAATCTTCAGGAAAGCGACTACTCCTGTAGTGTGTTCTGCATGGAATGTTTATAAAATTGTTCCAGCCAACATAAACTCCTACCTCTCTAGTAACAGAAGGTAATGCTGTGTGTTTTGCTGATCTCATTTATCATTTTAAGGCTCTGTTTAGTTGACCTCTTGCTGCTGGCATTTGTTACATTTCCCAGGTAATAAAATGGAGCCTGTCTGACTTTCTGTAACCACTGGGAAAAGGGTCTTCTCCACTCCTCTCCACAAGTTCCCTTCCTGGACGCTCTGCTGGCAGCTCCTCAGCACTCATGTCAGTTTTCCCCACAAGTCTGGACCTGAGCACAAAGCTTTTGTTTCATTTTTGGACATGCCTTTGTATGGGGCTCTTCTAAGTAAGAATCAATATTGCATCCAGCTGCTCCAGACTATTTAATTTTTTCTGAGAGCATGTTTGTCCTGGAACAGCCCCACTGAAAGGAGCAGAGGTGTGGGACATGCCAAGTGTCTCCTTGGCAGCTCTGAACAAATCCTGCCTGATAACATGTTTCTGTTTGTTGTTCAACAGTGGAGTAAATTTATTGAAATCTCAATGAACATAATTAGGCTTCAAAAGTTAACGTGATGTCACTAGTTCCTGTGTGCATGGTAGATCTGCCAGGCCAATGACATGTGTAACCTCTTCTTCAGCAGGTGTTCCCATCGAAGATCAGTAACAGCTCTAGTATAGGGCATCCTGTCCATCCTTTTGGTGCAGGATATACAGAGGCAGTCCCTCAGGTGCTGAGGGAACAGTACTGACCCCTTTCCAGCCAGACTTTTCTTATCTTTAAAATCTCGTGTGAGTAACTTCATTTGATGAACAGTTCCTTGGAATGCAGTGAGTCAACTGATAAAGTCCAGTTTACTTCATCAAATACCAATTAGACTCTGCCCCAGCAGAGTTTATTTTTGGTGTTTCTGTGATTAAGAAAACCCAACCACACAGCATTTGAGGGTTTAGTTTTTGAGCATTGGCTCTTTCTGGTTTTTGTTTACAGCAGCCATGGGACCTGTTGAAGTCTGCAGGTGGCATTTGACTTGGAAAATGCCTCTCAGTTACAGAGCAGGGCACAGCCCAGAGGCCAATGAACACCCTACAGATAGCTTTAACTTCTCAGTCTTATGCCAGGCAGGGGAATGGATTGATGCAGCACTCAGCTGGCTTGTTTCCAGACTTCATTTATGGAGTCACCATGAACAAGGCCTGCTCCTGCCTCCCTCAGCACTGGTGTGTCATATATTCATTCTCAGAGCAGAGTGTGGCACTGAGGTGAGTTTTAGGAAAAGCAACTCAAATATTTTTCCCTTATTATTTGTGCTCATCAGTCGCTGGTGGAGTTTTCCTGCTGTTCTTTCCTCCTTACTCTGGTTGCTTGTTTCTGCTGCTGAAGCCTGACCATTCCTGAAGGATCCAGTCATAATTCAGTAGCTGGGCAGAAATCCCTGAGAATGTTTCTGTAGGTTTTAACTGTGTTGTGTGTGCATTTGCCAGTGTGTCTCTTTTGGGTGTCTGTGCTGCAAGATGGGGATATCCAGCCTCAGGAGCATGTAGAACTTTCTTTGTCCTTTAGGGAGAGCTGGTTTAGTTCAGATGTGCTGCTGCTGAGACAATTTTTTGTCTTCTTCAGTAATGCAGCTGTTTTGAATCTTAAGTCCTCAGCAAAAGTGAAGTATTTGAGAAAACTAAATCAAAAGAAATCAAATGTTTCTGTTATGTGTTAAAAAAAAAAAGACATTACAGTTTTATTTATTGAGATAGCGGGTGGATGAGATAATGTCTTTACAGATGAAAACCACTCTCATAGATGGGGGGTCTGCGGAATAAATTATTCAGTCCTTTGTCTTATTTTGTGAATATTTGAGTATTACCATGTATCATCACAACCTCTGATTTAGATACAAGTTGCAGAAAAGTAACATCAGTGCCATGCAGCTGAAAGAAAGCAGGAGGCAGGGAAGCAGCCTTGTGCATGGCAAGCATACAAGATGTCATGGGACTGAGAGAGCAAGGAAGATCTTGGTGTATTTCCTGAGAACTGACTGTGAAGAAATCAGAGGATTTTTTTATGTCTTAAATTTTGAGGCTTTATTACAAAAAAATGAGGATTTGAAGTACTAAGCTCAGAAGGAATGCAGCTGCTGCTGCTGCTTGGATAACTTTACAAACACCCAAGTGTAAAACAATTGCAAATCTGTATTTTTATGGTAAACAGGCTAATTGCAGTATCTCTAAAACAGTACATGCAACTGTCCTGTCCTGTACTGTTGCTTTAAATTTGTTTATTTTTCAGATTGAGGATGCTTGTTTTGCCTCTTTTCATGTGCACTTAATACATCCTGTATTATTTTATTTCTTGTATATTTGCCTCATTCTTCTTTTATGACACTGGCATTAGTTTGATGCCTTTCCTAGCAAAAGGGCCCTGCTATTCTCCAAGACTTTTTTTTCCTTATCAAAGATAATGGTTGTATAACGTGCAATTCCTTTTAGCAGTGGAACTGTCATCCTTGTAATTCTCTCAAGGGATGTTTGTGGTGAGCTCAGCTTGGCTTATGAGCCATGGCTGTTCTCTGGTATTTTGGTGTTTTGACTGGCAGGAAGCTGGGTGTAGACAGTTTGCTGTCTAGGTTATAGGTACAAAATATTTGTCTTACTAAAAGGTGGTGTCTCTGAAGTTGTGAAAAATACTTTAAGACAGAGTGTACAGTCAGGTAGTTAAAGGGAATGTCAGGAACTTATAGGAGAGTTTAGAATTAAAGTTGTCATGTGTAACTTTGAATTTCACATTACCTAGTTCATGAATATTTAATAATCTCCTCTAATATTTCATTGTCATTTTCCTTTTCCTTTTTTATTCCTTGCTATTGAAATATTTCTAGATTAAAAAGAAAGATTTTTAAGGAGAAATAAATGTTGACAGGAGGAATATAAGCACTGTTAACAGATCAAAGTATTTCTAACTGCAGCAGATTTGTATTGATATAGTTTTGAGAAAAAGATACAAACAGCTAAAGGCAGTGTATCATCCTCTTTAGACTTAATTTATAGTAGAACCATGATTATTTTCATATTATGCAACAGAGGTAAACCAGCTAAGTATTTAGCCAATGGGGAGAGGGAAGGGTTGAAAGCTGAAGAGTGGTAAGGAGGATGGCAGATTCCACCAAGTGACCTTGCAGCTGGGAATGCCAAGGCCTGGAGAATAACAGTGTGGGAAACCATCTATTCTGCCTTCTGCTGTTTATCCTTTGTCTGTTTGAGAAGTAGAATTTCTGTGTAGAGATAACACAGGTGTTTACAGAAACTTGGAAGCCCTCTCCCAGACATGCCTGAGCTCCCTGTCTCGGGAGAGAGATCAAAACAGAGGTCATAAAAAGTGGTGAGGAAAGTCACAGCATGGTGTTAACCCATGAGTGTGTGGCCCTTTGATAAATGGGTGCAAACAGCAGCCCTGATGCCCTGCTTGGGACTGGGCTGGGCCTGATGGTGCCTGTGCCCTCATTTTGGGTGTCTGCAGCCTGATGTGGTTTTGGGGTCCTCTGGCCAGTGAGGTGATGAAATAAATTTACTCCTTGCATTTCAGCTGTGGTTTATTTTGGTTGTCCTCAATCAGCTATGTGTGTTGACTCACACAAGCACATAAAACCAGGGTCATTTGACTAGAAATTCAGGAAGAAAAAAACCCCTCTAGTTCTCAGTAGTTGCTGTTAGTGGTATGGCATGCTCAGAAGTTTTGTAAATGAAACTCCTCCAGTTTGAATATGAGTCTAAGGTGAGCAATTCAAGCAAGTTTGAATCAGTGATGATGAATGATACTTTGGTATTGCCGTGTGTCTGATATGTATTTTCAACAGATGGGAAACACATAGCTGTCATTTAGAATTAGTGTTTCCTCCTTGAATCTGAGAGGTTGTCTAGGAAAAGGAATTTTGGTTTCATAGGATGAGGATTGCCTTCATTATAAGATGAGTAACAATTAAAAGGATTACCAGGGGCATATTCAAGATCTCTTTGGGAAGGGATGGGAGGCATTTAGCTGAACCAGATGGAGGAAGAGAGGTAGAGCAAACGTATGCACATTCTGGGACAACCACAGTCAGTCTCTGCTGGCTGAGTTTTTAGTGAAAACATACATTTTTTCTGCACTCCTGAAGGGAGGTTGAGAAGGCTGTGAGTGGAGTGGGAAGGTGTAAAGAGCTTGAAAATTTGAACTATAAGGAGGCTGGAAATGTAAGTCTGCAGAAGTGGTGCATTAGTTTTGTGGACCAAACTTGTCAAAAATTAGTCAAACAACAAGTAGATAAAGCTGAAGGGAAGTCAGTGCTTGAAAGCTGGGATTTATTTTTCTGTTGGCTGCTTTCTGATGCCAGATAGACAGCAATGGTTAGATTATTTGTGCTTGGCATATCAAATGTACCATGTTGTTCGGATACAACCCTTAGCCATTCCTGCTTCACCTTGCTCCTTCACTCTATGATCTGCCTCTTGGAGCTGTGCCCAGGGATCATTCAGAAGCTAAAATCCAGCCTGTGCCTTTTTGTTAGGCAGCACTTTATTGGAAGTGCCAGCAAAATTGCCTCCTGGCTTTTTATTTCGTTTTGAGGCTGGAGCCTGACCTTCAGAGAATGAAGAGGTGTTCAAGGCTGGGATATTTGCAAGGTGGGTCCTTGCTACTCCATTCCTGCTGACTGAGGAGGGTCTCCAAGGGGCATCCCAATGGCACTCTCTCTCCAGAGCCTGGCAACTTCACCCTTTCCAATGCTCCACAAAGTTTTCCCCCTCATCACACTGCAGGTCTGGTCAGGATTTGTAGCTCCACTGTAATTGAGCTGAGTGGATTAGTTTATGACTGTGTAGGCAGCTGATTTTTAAGTGACTAATGTAATTCTTGTTCGTAGGAAGGCTTGGCATAACCATTTAGTTGATCTGAGAAGCACGGAAATGCCAATCTGCAGAGTATATATAAAACTTTCAAAACAGAAAGAAGAATGCAAAGAAACATCATCAAAAATATATCACCATGATATGTTCCACTTCATATTGCTGATCACTGTCTTTATACCTTGAGTGGTTTAGTGCCACTATAAGGCATGGGTTGCTGCATCTTCCATGGCTTAGATGAGTCAGTGGTTAATGAGGTTATGCCAGGTGCTGGAGGTCTCTTCAGGGCAGATCTTGAAAGGGAGTTGCAAGCTCTGAAGTGTTTGAGAGGCATGTGAAAGTGTTATAGATCAACTGCTTCAGAGTGTGCTGGGTGATCTATCTTTTCAAAAAGCCACACTTGTAAAATTGCTGTTATAATGACTGAAATTTGTTAACATTTAAAAAAAAGAAGACTCATAGAAGTGTTTAAGGCATTGAGGATAGCATGGGGAGCCAAGTGCCATGGAGGAAAATGGCATAAATCTTTTCTTTGTCTTTAAAACTTAGGATGGGCTCCTGAGGGCTGCCAAGATTGACAAGGAAAACTTAAGAAAAAGTCAAAAGTGCTTGATGGATCAGTTCAGCATTGACTGTCAGCAGGAGAATAGTACTGCATTTTGCAATATATTCTAAATAGTTTCCCTACTTTTAGTCTGATTGAAAAAAAAGTGTTGCTGCCTTAGCATTGCACTTTTGACTTCCATGTGGGAGCCCACAGGGGCCTGGAGTTTTTCACAGCCATGCAGTTCAGGAGCAGCAGTGCCTTGAATGAATGAGGCTTCTTGCTTCCTTTCTCCCAAAGGCACAGAGGATGAAGCATGTTGTAGAAAGGACCAGTCATTTCCACATTTTGCTGCTTGGGAGCTGTGGCCATGCCAGCAGCAGAGGGGTTATGTCATTCTGTGCCTGCTAAAAGGGCAGCTTCCTGTCACCCCAGTCTTCCTGGGTGGGAAGATAGTCACATGTGAACACAGCTACTAATTCTATGTTTGCCACTAACTTTTAGCCATGGAGCTTTTGTAGTGAATGCTAGTGTTTACTTGAAAAAGCAGCTCAAATTAAGATTGTGATTTAGGTGTCACTTGGTTTGGGATGATCCTTCTGTGCTGTTGGTCCTTATGAACTTGATGTTTCTGAATGCTTTTGAATATCTTCTACTGAGAACCATATTTCAGGTACTTAAGTTAGTGTTTTGGAGAAGGGAGATAAGATGATGCTTGTAACAGATGACCTTCAACCCTCAAGGAGTACAGAGTAGCTTATTGCCTAAAATGCATGCATCTAAATACATTTAAAACTGAGTGCTGATAAAGGTTACTTATTTTTATAGCATGTAGTTGTCAAGATGTACAAGGCAGAATTTGTACAAAATAAAAGTGAAGGTCTTGATTCCAGTTTTAGTCATGACAGTCTTTCCAGAGCAGGTGGCATTCAGCAGTCTTGGTGTTTTGCCCAAGATGAAAACTCTTTTGTCCAAAGAGGTTTAAGTTAAGCAATGCTGATGTTAAACAGGACATTCCCAATGTACAGCTACCAAAAATCTGTATGCCACCCATTCCTCTTGGCTCTGGGCATAGGATGCATTTCCTAGATAGCTCAGGGTCCTCTTCCCTTCTATAGTGCAGTCAGACATTTGCTTTGCAATCAACTGCTCATACAGAGATGCTACCAGCTGCTTTCTGTGGTGTTTCAAACCCCTCCCAGCTCTGCCAGCTGGAGGATTCATGTGAATGGGGTCTATATTGGCCTCTATATTCCCACTTTGTACTAAATCCATCCAGTTACTTGGTAAGTATCCCTGTGAAATAGGTTGTATCAAACTGATATATTGTGTGTCAGCAGTATTGCAGGAGCAGAAATACTTGACCAATTCTTCATCTTTGTCACTATATCCCCCAAGAGGAGACATTTTAAAATAATTTTCATCCTTGTAACTTGTAGACTTGAATGCTCAGTGTTTTGCAAAATATATCAATGCATTGCCACTAGCACTTATTTGGAGTAAAATGCTGTGGACAAAGCTGTTGCATCTAAGTAAATGCCTGACTTTGTCCACTGCTCTTTTTATCCCCCTATAAGATTTTATTTTAGATTATCCTCAATAAGTGCAGCACATGAGTGGCCATATGCTTGGCAAAACATGCAGATAATTTACAACTGTTGTTTGTATTTATATTTGTAGTTCTGAAGTTATTTTAAAAACACAGCCTGAAGGACTTCTTCCAGAGTTAATATATTTTCACATAAATCTGGAAATGCCCATACATCTGCTCAGATCTCCAGAAAAGTGCGTTTTGTTCATTAGTTTCATGCTGAAGTGTTAACATTTCTGAAGTGTTAACATTTGAGGTTGTTTTATTAGGAGAGGACAAAGATCTCCTACCTTGTTGAAAATTTGTTACACAAAATAAGGATGAAGAGGTTCCAAAAGAGCTAATGCAAAGTATTGGGAACTGGATAAAGTTGTGCAGATTGGAAAGGTTTCCAGGACATCTGGTAATTAGCTCCCAGTTCTTGTGGAGTCCTGCCCTGTGAAAGCTGCTGCTGCTTGTGGTTAAGGGAGAACAGGAGTGAGATGAAGCATAACTCCAAATAGCTGGATCTTTGTGTTCACAAATTATCAGTGAGCTATTGAAAACTCTATGAGTACCCCTTTGGAAAACTAACTCCTACCAAAAAAAAAAAAAAGTGCAGGATTTCTCCTGTTGCAGGATTGTCTTCTGATCTGGCATTTGTTTGGTGTGTTGGGGAGAGGGAACAAGCTATCAAAGGGCTCTTTATGGCTTTCCCTGCCTGAGCCAGTGTGCCAGCCTGTGCCACACCAGCTTGCTGTGCTCCCCAGGGGCTGCACTGCAGCTGGGAGTTGCTGGAGCATCACTGGCTGGTTGCCTCCCCTGCCCAGCCCAAAATGCCAGAGAGGCTTGGCACTGCTGCCAGAGCTGGCACCTGGCACTTCCCTTCTCCAGGGAAGTAAGGTAGCACACTGGGGTACAAGGGAGCCAGAGCTTCATCCTTTTGTTATTATTATTATTATTATTAGCATTATTGTTGTTGTTATTATGATCACTGCTACTACTATTGTTATTTTCTGGCACATATTTTTTTCTTTCATTAAGGAAGATTTAAGCAAGAAAGAAAACTTGCCATTTGAGTAATTTTGTAAGTTGTCTCTTGAACACTGATGTACTTATCTACACCTTGTTGTTGGTGAGGTTTCTGAAGTTCAGATGTATAAACCTTCAAGCCCTGAATGGGAATTGCTGAGATTTGGTGCTTTGGTTACTTGTCAGAGACTTGGGAGACTACCTTCTGTACCCTGTTCTGCCCCTTACCTGTGCAGTCACTTTTAGCAAGTCATTGCCCTGTCATGTTCATTGTTCTTTGTCTAAAACAGAATTGATTTCGTTTTAGATACCTGCAGTAAAAATGCTTAGAACAAAATGATACATTTACTACTTCTTTTCTTTATACAAATATTTTACCATCTAAACATCAGCAGTCAGTCCCAGCACACTCACTACCAGTAAAACTGTGTATCTTTTCAGCTCTGAATCTATTAAGTGCAATGAGCAGACAGCCTGTCTTAAGTTAATTTTTATAGCAGTGCACTACTTAAAAATTAGGCCTGTCTTAAGTTAATTTTTATAGCAGTGCACTACTTAAAAATTAGGCATTTTCAGTGGAGAAAAAGTGTTATTGAGATTTGTTATCAGAAAGAAAATTATTTTTCCTAGATTGCAAATGAAAGCCAATGTGTGGTTAATGGTGTTCACTAAATTATACTGACTGAAAATATAAAGGAAGTAGAGTTATGTGTGAATATATATTAGGACATTGGAAGAGATTATACTTAATTTGTACATAACCTGATGAATTTTGCTGCAGTAGACATTAAGCTTATTTTCTCCACTGATAAATCATGCTTATAGCCTCTAATAAAAACCATGCACAATGTGAGCCTTTTCTTCTTGAGATCACAGCCATTCCATGTCTGTGTTGTAGCAGTGTCTAATTCCTGAATGTGGTGCCAGTGCTGCAGCTACCTGAGGTGTTGGAAAGAAGGATTTAGCTGTCCATGTGCTTTTGATTTGCCCAAGGTCTGAGCTGCTGTATCCTGCTGCAGGCAGTAAAATGCTGCTTTCCAGCAGCTGCCTTGAATCTGAGCTGTGAGAGAAAATGACTTTTCTTTCAATAGAGTTCTGGCATATCTTAGTCTAGTGGTACCAGTGGTCCAAGCTCAACAGCAGAATTCTGTGGGGGTTGCAAATTCCCCAGCTTGTCCTGAGCAGTGGCAGCTCCCTTAGAGGAGGGGTACAAAGCCCTGTTCCCAGGGCTAATCCAAACAGTCTCTGCTCCTTACACTGCAACTGGATCCACGGAGAACAGTTGCTTTGAATGTTAAATTATAATTGGTAGAGAAAGCAATAGTTGAGCTGGATCTGGCTTTTCAATAAACATCTTTTACTAGGTGAAACTCGTTTTACTCAGATGTTTATTGACCTTTCTTTCCCCTGAAATGATTATTATTTTCACATTTTTCTTTAGTGTAGTACGCCTTTTTGGAGTAAAATGAACTCATATCTGACATTGATTTCTGTCTATTTGTATGCATGATGCTTTCTCTATTCCTTTGAATTACTCTGCTTTTGGAACTAAAGTTTGTATTCCCACAGTGTAATGCTTTTTATCCACAAATTACATTAATTACATTTATATATTCTCTGTACCAAGTGTTGCTTCAGCTGTCCCCAGTTCTGCATGACACAGAGCAGATTCCTATCCTCAACTGCTTTTGTTTTGGAACTCTCCAAGCACTCATATTTAACTAGTGAAGTGGACACAGTTGGGCTAATGTTTCAGACCCCAAATGGAGCCTGCCCCGTCCTGCTACAGGGCCATTAATGCTCATATAATGTTGGGTCACTCTACAACTCACATACTAATTGAACATTGTGGAATGATGTCAGAGAGAGGATCCTGAGCCCCAGCTTTATCCCTGCTGTAGCTCTGGAATCACACACACAGAACAGAATTCCAGCATGTGTTAAGCCAGTTCAGGTTGAGCTGCTGCAGCCCCGTGTTTGCTGCCCTCCCCACTGGAGCAGCTCTTGTGCTGGTGCTGGCATCTGAGCCACTCTGCAGCCAGCTGCTGCTTCCAGGAGTCTTGGCAGCAATCACTGCTTACTTCTTAACCTGCTCAGCACCACAGAGCAATTAATATCAAACAGTAAGTAAGATATATATAAAAATAGTCAACAATGATAAACTTGTCCCCTGCACGGAATGTGAAGCTTGTCATAATTTTGCTCTAAGCAGAGTTTAAAGTTCATGGCCAGAGTTCTGATGTTCATTTCAGTGGAAAAAGGAAAAAAAAGAGAGAAGCTCATTTAATCAACCCTCAGTGGGGGAAATTCTGTTAGCCAGTGTGGAGGCATAACTAAAGACAAACCTTCTGAACATCGAACTATTGTGCTGAACAAGGTTCTTGAGTTTTGCCTAATCAGATTCACGCCCTTTCAAAACAGGGAACTACTTTCAATTCAGCTAGTCCACGTGGTGCCCCCAAGCATGTTTGGAAAGGTGCTGGACTTGAGAAGGTATCCATATTGCATACAAGGTGGAGAAGGTCTTGGTGTATGAACTGGGAGAGAAGAATTATTTTTTGAGAAATACAGCCTTTTTCTAGTTACAGAGATTTGAATCAGACTTTCACAGCTTCAAGGTAGGCATCAGATACAGGGAGCAATGGCACAGCACTTTCTGGTTTTCTAGGCTGTACAGTCTGATGTGGAAATGGACAGAGGCAAGAGGAAGAAAGTATTTAAAAGTAAGAATAGAATCACATTTGGGAGAAAGCCTGTACTAGAAGATTAGGAAGACTGGACCAAGAACTGACTTAGATGCTGAAAGTACAGACTTCTTTTCAATGAAAATATTCAGTGCTGCATGTTAATATTCAGAAAGCTAGTATGAAACAACTCTAAGTACAGAACTGATATGCATGTGTTAGAGGTCATTAAATCCCCAAGTAGGTGCTTCTTATTTGGAGTGTTAATGTGTGGTTATGGAGGCAAGGTTATCTGATGGACTGGTTTTGTCTTTATCTCTGGGTGGGCAAGCTGGAACTTCTTTGCTGAAGTTGAAAGCTGATTTTTTAGAGAAGGGGGAAAAGGTAACTTCTAGCTCTATTGTTGGGAAGTGGTAGAGAAGCCCAGTCCTGGACATCCTGGAGGCAGAGGAGGAGGTTCCACTGGGAGCACCAGGTATGTTGGGTGTCCATCTTTGTGGCAGGTGGATACACTCCCATTTCAGTGAAGGTGACTTAGCAATTCTCTCTCTTGTTCCTTCATGAAGTAACAGAATAAATCATTTTCTATAAATTGCACTTTATCCTTTTATGATATTAGAATCAAATTTTTCCACAACATTAACACCATTCACAAGTTTAATCACAGAGTCTGCCTTGAGGCTTCGATTGTCAGATGGTAGCGATTCTCTAATTCACCAGTGTGCTTTCTGTCTTGAGAAACACTGTTCATAAGTGTTCCTTTCAATTTTTGGATGAAGGCACCTTCCTAAGAAAACATAATCTGCAGAGCAGTAGAAGATTTTTTTAATGCATTGGTCACATTTTTAATACATTTGGAATTGTTGAATGTGTAGGTATTTAGTGTAGGTTGATAGCTGGGAATTTCATTTGAACAGCTTAGTTAGCTTGCAGGCTTAGTCTGTGGAAAATTGCCCACTTATTGTTCATAGGCATGAGTATTTATAAGTTTACTATATTTTTAAAGCCAGTTGTATTTTTAATTAGGTCTTTTAGTGAAATTGTTTCAACTGTTCTTTCTTCCTCCATCTGAAGGGTGTGCATAAGGGGTGTTGGGAATGATATTTTTCTCTTTGTTTCCATTAAAAGTGTCATTAAAAATATTGGTAGGGAATCCTGAACTGGATTTCTCAGTGTCACTTAGCTGTGTGATGGTAAGATTTTGCAGTGAAGGGTGGAGGTGGCTGATGTCTGAAACATGTGAATGCCCCAGAAAAGCTGAATGACTTACTGATAATGTAATCTCAGTCCAGTGGGTAAGGTGATGCTCTGGGGTCTGTAAGATTTACATTGCAGTCATACTCCACAGCACATTTTCTGGATGTCTTTGTGGGCAGACACCTTAAACTAAGGCTGCACAATTTCTCAGGTACTGTGTGATTCTTTCAGTGTGAATTGCTAGAATCAGTATGGAGGCTAAACATACTGAAAAACAATTATGTGTGTATCCCAAATGAGTTTTGTTTGTGTTAGGGAGTTGAGAAGGATCTTCTCTTGTAGAAGAAAAGCAAAACCTATTAAACCTGAGTTCATCAGCAATTTTGAGTGAAAGGAAAATAGGAACTTTGTACCTGTTAGATAAATTTCTTCAACAAAGTGAATTGGCCCTAGTACAAATTCAGCTTTATATCAACAGGTAGAAGATAGTGTTTTGACACTGGTACTACTGGTATTTCAACACTGATGACAGGGCTCTCTTTTACTGTATGCTAAATTAAAACTTTGTTATTTTGAACACATGGTGGAATAGCAGGAAATGTTTCCCTTTACTGACTGTCATGTTCTGTGTTTTATTAGGTAGTATGGCTAATTTCTCCAGCACGGGCATAGGAGAGGGACTTCTGTGCATATTTCAAGTTAGTTCCTGCTGAACATTTGGTTTATTTAAAATTTCTTCATGCCTGTGAGTTCTGAGATTTCTATGTTCAGAAACAACTCGTGTTTGGTAAACTTTTTTGTATATTGCCTGGGTACAAGTCCTCTGTCAAGAGCATAGACATAGATAATCTGATGTGTTTTGTTACATGGTTTAAATGAAGTGCTTATTAATAATTGTTGTCGTTTAGCAAACTATATTCTGCTATTTAGTTATTTTTTCAAAAGAAAAATTACAGGAATTCTGCCTCCATAATTAGCTAGGGTTGTTCTGGAAGATGGAAAGGACCTGCACAGACTTCTAACAGCAGTAAGAAAGGTCCTAGGAACAAGCAGGAATACAAGGAGGAAAATAATCTAAAGCTATTGTAGCAATGAACCAATTTAATGGGGCTTTAGGCAGTGGAAAAACTATCAGCTTTCCAAAATACATTGCTTGTTTTTCTACACATTACAGCTTTGATGGAATTAGCACATGATTTGTTGCGTAGCTTCCTTTGGTAACAACAGTGAATATCCTTCTACTAATGACAAGTTCAGCACTGGAGGTTCTACTGGTCTGAATCACATCTTTCCCTTCAGGGTGGTGAACAGCAGATCTGCTCTGCCTCAGATCCCTATGGTACAAGGTAACCTGAACTAAACATGGCCACATGGTTACATTTCTGAGCCAGGGCAAGTGGCTGAAGTTCATACCCTGCTCTGGCTGCAGGATGGCAAATGGTGCCTGATTAAGCATAAAGCTAATAAATCCATTGGTGGTTTTTGAACGTGTGTGGTTTGGCCAAGTTAGTTTAGGCTGGATCAGCACTTTGCCTGAAGTATCCATGCTGCTTTTGAGGAGCTCTCAAGCTGCACTTGCTTTGTATTGAACCATGTCCTTGGGCACAAGTCCTGCACTGCTTTACAACCAACTGAACTATCAGGGGATACATGAGGTAAAAATAGGTCTGTTGTTGGTTTTTTTAATGCTAATTTCTAGATTTCAGTCTTAAGGACATGATAGACTCTAGGGAAGTAACAAAAGGAAAGATTTCTACACTGAACTAGATCCTTGTACTCTTAATTCCAGAGAGCTCCTGTGAATCTGCTAGAAGCAGTAAATAACCTTTTCCTGCAAATGTAGCAGGTGGTTCAGTGGCAGGTAAAATAAAAACAGTTGTAGCTACATAAAGAACACAATAGACTGAAACTTTTTCTTTGTAGAAAATTGCACATAACATGTAAACCTTTATAATAGTGAGCACCTTATCAGAACGTGGTTTTGATACATTGCTATAGACAGCCCTCATGTGTCCAACCTTAGAAAAATGCTGTAATCCTAAAATTAGGGCTATACTTGTAGCTCTTGCCAGTGAAATGAGAATGCTTTCTGTGTCTATAGGATGTTGTACCCAGATTCTGTAAGAAGGGGTGCTTAGGCACTAGCACTGATAATATAAATGCTGAGAATAAGCACTCGAGAGAGCCTTGTAAACAAGGCATTGAAAAATGAAGAAAATGGAAATTGTTATCCATTCTTCTCACAGGTCACAGAACTGAGAGCCACCCACAAACATATGCCTTTTAATTAATGTTCATTTCTTGTGCTCTATGACCAAAACTACAAGAGTGCCTCCACACTTGGAAAAGAGAATTAAGGAGAAAAAAAAAGATAATGGATGAATTTTCTTCAAGAGGTTGAAAATATCAAAGCAAGAAAATATTTTGTGCATTTTCTATTGCCATGCTTAACATTAAAGCATAACTACTGGTAAGTGATTTGTGCTCTCTCCAGGCCTCACTGAGCAACTTGGACACCTTGCACTAGATAGAGATCCTTTGATTGCTTGTGAGATTATATTTAGTTCTTTAATTACCAGCAGCATGGCAGTGTGTGTCTGTAGCTAGATAAAAAGGTAGTGTGCTACAAGATAAGGCTGTTGAGCTCTGTTTTCACTCACTTTCTCACTGCATGGAGGAATGAGGAGGATTTTCTCAAGTGCTGAGCTTAGTGGCTTGAGTTAGGAGCCAGGCTCCCCATGCTGCTGGTTAAAAGTAGCTGTCACCAGAGGGAGATGGAAAATGTTGGTATTAGGGAGTATTTAGATGTTCTGTGTGTTGCAGTCACTCTTCTCTCTACCCTGCTTGTCTGCTAGTCTGGGGGGCAAACATCAGCATCCGCACTAGATATCCTCCATGGTAAATATGAATCTCCACCTCTGTGATAAGTAGAAGTTACATGAGCCTGGGGCACTTTTCTTGTGCTGGAAACGAGTTCATCAAGCCCAGAAGCTGAGATGGTGAAGCAGGCAGACTCCCTACAGATGAGGTTTGTGTATTTGCCTAAATTGTATATGCTGATGGGATCTGTCACAGCCGCTTTAGTGTCTCGTGGTGTCACACTGAACTAGATCATCCAACAGCTTTAGCTGAGACAGTGATGTCCAAAACACAGCCTTTTGTGCTGGTAGCTTCCCGAGTGCCTTTCTTCCAGCAGATTTTGTAAAAGTCAATTTCCAAAGCTGTGTTGAAGATTTTGCAGAATTTCTCTATACTGTAACATTATGAAGTGGATTCTTCAAGCACAAGGTTGTGGAAAATGCTTGAGGGTATTTTAGTATCTTCAGTTGAAATAAGAAAAATCAAATGAGCTGTCTTATTCCTCTCTTAAAGCACTGTCTTCACTTACACTGCTGTAAAAATTACACAGTGACAGAGTTGTGGCTGTGCAGTCTGAAGAACTTCCAAGAGTTTGACTTTTGCTGACTCGTTTTGAAATAAAAGTTGGAAGGATGGAGGGAGGTCTTTCCTTACGTAATTCTCACCCTAGGTGCCCCATTTGCTTTGCTGGCTGCTGCCTTTGTAATGATCAGTAGAGATTTTTCTAGCCTTTGCAGTTCTATGATTCTGCCTGCTTGGGTATCACACCTGAGGGTGGAGCCTTTGAGAGGAGAACGTGAGAAAATATTCCACCACTTCAACCTGTGCCATGTAGCAGTGGTTTTCCTGAGGCAAACCAGTACCTTTAGTTTTGTGATATCAGTGACATTTCTCATAAGATTTTTAGAGTCTGACAGACTTTACTGTTAAAAGCTTCCTAAAAACAAGCACAGCCACCCCTCAATTGTATGGTGTTGCAGACCCATATTCTATATCATAATAAGCATAACACAGAGTTAACATCAAATCTAGCCAAATTGCATTTTCCTTCATCCTTTTCCTTCTCAATTAGCACAGTCTCAGTACTCTGAAGTTGCTTCTGTCACCAAATTTGGAGCCATGTGTTTTAGAAGAGTGCTGTTGACAGCAGTGCATTTAGCAAGTGCAGAAAGCAAAATGCTACCAGAATAATGTAGATTCAAAATTTCTTGTCCTAGTTTCTTGTCCTGCATTTAGTTCCTTATGGGCAGCTTTGAGGCATTTTGATTTAATAGTTGTAACAAAAGCTGAACTTGGATTTCTGTAACCACTATATCAGGAGTCTAACAGGCTTCTTGCTGGTGTGAATGCTGCTGCTGCATTCACATGGATTCTCTTAACACTGTGCTGGAAAAGCTGCTCTTCATCTTTGGGAAACTTGAGAGCCAGGGTTCAGCAGAGTTAGGTTTGAAAGACCTGGTGTGAAACTGTGGGCCCCTCAAGTTTAACCTCATGTCTTTTCAAATTCGCCATCTGAAGTCACACTTGTAAATTAAATCTGTTCAGTGGACTGGCTTGGCTACAGCATGGTTATAAATCCTTTGTCTTGTTTGAATCAGGTATATATCCCTCAGTGAAGTGGCATAATGAATATTTTCTCAGGAAGCAGATGCAGCCAGTTAACTCTAATTTATTTTTAAAAAGCAATCCATCTTTAATGTATGAAGTAAAACCCCCTTAATTTTGCAAATAATATTTTGTAATTTCAATTCAATTGCTTTGTTATTTTGTCTGAGACTTTTTTAGCCCATATTGTAAAATACTAATCAAGTGGATTTTTTTATTGAGAATGAAGTATTGGTGCCTTCACTGAATTTGTGATGTTCTGAAGCTTATTTAGGAAATAGCAGGTTGTTAGCAATGGGCTGCTCTTGTATGCTCTGTAGCCAAAACACAGAAGTTGTCATCAGAGCTGTTCCACCAAGATTATGTTTTAAGGGACTGGATAGAGGAGGATTTTTGTCTATGGAATCCATGCAGGAAGTTGTAAGGAGCTGGGTCTGTCAGTGGAGAATAGAGAAGAAAACCACGGAAGTTTCCTGCTGTAGTGCTGTGCCTGGGGTGTTCTGTCAGTGTGGCAGACAGCGAGAAAGAGTCCAAGGCTGTCACTCATGGCAGTTGTCAGGGTTTTGGGTGAGATGCTTGCAGTTAGGAAAGCCTCTTGAACACCAGGAGAACTTCTGGGAATGAAGAGCTCAAGGCCCTGGAAGCCTCCTGTGACAGCCACTTTAGAGCCCAGCAGGAGGACAGCATTTCTCCTGGTTGTGTCAATATGAAATGTCAATAGAAGATATTTTCAGTAGAAAATTACAGACAGAGTAATGCTTCCTCACTGCCAGCTTTCAGCCTGGGTTTTTTGCTGTTCTCTGGGAATGGAGAAGCAATTCCTCCCCTGTGTCTTTCTGCAGCCCTGAGTGATGCTCTGCAGTGAGGGGAGACGAAGGCAGTGCCTCCAGCAGGCTCCAGCACTGCTGGCAGCTGGGACTCAGCAAGCTGTGGCCTGAGGCAGGGCTGCACTTTCTGCTCTGCCTGCAGGCAGCCAAGTGCTGGAACCCCACTGTCCTGTCCTGGAAATCACTGCAGGGGCTGCCACTGCCAGGAATGGGTCTGCTGTCTTCTGCTGAGTCTAGAGCAAGTGGGTTTGTTTGCTCCCAGAGAAGATTGCTTTGGCATATATATGGATGACGAAAGTGGAGTATGGCTGGCTGAGGATGATTCCTAGTGGAAATACACACATTGCCAAAGCCAAGTGAGATGTCTTACTCTGGTCTGTAGTCTTGTGTCTATTCAAACCAATATTGTAGCAATTGCAGGCATTTTTAGGCTGCTAGTAAAGCAGGGGTATCTTTTACACCACTGAAAGTAAGCTGCCTCTTCAGCTGTTAAGTAAAGATTTAACAAATCTCAATCACATACAATGATTTAACATTTTAAAATTTTCTCCTTCCTGTAAGTGCAGTTATTGTTGCAGCTTTGTGTTTCTGTTGACATTGCAGCAATCTTTCTTCAGCACTTAGGATGGATTTCAAACTTAACATTTCCTTCTGTTACAAGGTTAGGGCCTTTGCAGCCCTATTTGTGTTAAAACCTGATCCTTTTCTGTATTGCTGGTGGTAGCATGGAGGAGAAAAGCAGATACTAACCATGGCAGAGGGCCATGGCACTGGGCTTGTGCCTACCAGCTGGTGGATACCTGTGCTCTGATTCAGTAAGTGATTACCAGGTAGTTTGACCCTGGACTGGTGCTGCACTTAATCGTGCCTGATTCATTTGCTGAAACATGTCACTGATTTGATACATCCATTTCATTAATTTGATTGAATTGCATCCAGCTGTTGGAGGTATATGAAATAAAGGTAGCTGACATGCAGGGCAAGAGCACTAACCTCTGCATTAAACTATTAAACAGTCATTTGGTTTTCAAGCACAATACTAATTAGCTGTAAGCTTGCTGAATGTCAAGAATTAATTGAAACATTTCAGTGGTCTGTGTGGGTTTTAAATATTGTCGTTATTGCCCCAATATTTTCAGTTCTTACACTAATTGCTTTTTAGGGAGCATGAGTAAAATTATCTTCTGGAGTGACTGAAGGTAAAAATGGTTCATTGTATTACCAAAAACTGACCTGTTTGTCTCTCAATTTCCCTTTTTTTTTCCTCCTTAAAATGTATCTAGTATTTTCCTTCCACTTTTATGCATGCATGGCAAATAGAGAGTAAGATTTTAGACCCAAACTTTATTTTTGACAGCACTTTTGGGTTGTTTTTTTCATAGCTGTGCTCTGGAGGCCAGCATTCTCTTGTTACCTGCTTTCGTTTTGGCAACAGGAAAATAGCTACAGCTTCATAAAATGCTGTTTTGTTTTTAATTAAATAGGATGTCATCCAGATTCTATGATTATTTTGTCCTGTTTATGAAAGAACTGCAACATTTGGTACATGAAACATCTACAAGATAAAAAACATCTTGGAAAATTATTAAGATTGAAAGAGAATTCATAACCAAAATCAGCATTTTTTTCTCAAATACAATCTTAATGTAAAAATAGCTAAATTTTTCATGTGAGGATTGCAGATCCATGGTGCAGACTGCTGATACTCCTTGTCTCTGATGAGTGTCTCCACATCTGACTACACAGTAAGGATGAATATCCAACATGCTGTGTTACAGACTGCAAACATGTGTATGACAAATACGTGGGGTGACGTGACATGGGAGGAGCCTTAACATTTGTGGGGAGCCTCCTCTGTGTGTTGAGCAGTTCCAGAAACCACAAATTCCCAGGCTGAAGTGTGGTGCCATGCCCACAATAACTATAATATAAAATCTAAAAATAAATATAATAGATCTAATCTAAATATAAATAATAATAAAACAATAACTGCTCTTACAGAGAGGAGATAATTTTAAAATGTTAAGCCATGCTCGCTTCATGTGCAGTCACATTGAATTTCATTGAATATCACTGAATGATCATTGAATAATCATTGAATATGACAGTCCTTGGGGTCTGTTCCTGGGCACCACAGAGGGAGAAGGATGAGGCTGCTTCAGCATGTCTGGGAAATGGAGGTGGTGCCTGGGAAGCTGCCCAGGTGGGGAGAGCTGAAAGGATGTTTTTCAGTGCTGTGTTATTGGCTTATCTGCATAGATGTGATCAGTCTGCTGTGCCTGCGTGTGCTCAGTGCTCTTGTTCTCCACAGCAGTCAGTTCAGTACGTTTGGCTCTCAGCAGGGTAGATTCAGGACCCTTTGTGGAAGGTTAGGTTAATTTTCTTCCACAATTGCTAAAGATTAAACTTCTTTGGTGGTGGTTTCTTTTTTATTTTGGTTGAGGGAGGAAGGGTTTATTGTTTGGTTAGGGGTTTTTGTGAGGAGGGTAGATGGTTACTGTGTGTGTGGTAGCATTAGTGATAGCTCAGAAGTTGAGAAAATGCTGGTTCATTATCCATTTTTTAAACCTTTAATAATTAATTATGCAGTAACCTTTCCCTTAGTGAGAAATGCATTCAGTATTGTACTTCTTAAAATAAAGTCTTTTTGGCTCGTTGTCTCATTGCCAGTTGCTCAGAGGCATAATGCAAATATATCTTGAAGAAAACAGTTATTTGGAATGACAGTGCTGCAAGAAGCTCAATTCCATGTTACTTGATTCTCTCTCCCTTCCCTAGTTTTACTGCCCAAGGGTGTAACATTTCACTCTAACCTATGAAACAAGTAGCAATAAACGTGTGTCAATATACTTGAAAGCCACATTTTTTATGATGGTGTGATCTGTTCATGCTTGGAGAAGATGAATGTGGTCAAGATGTAAAACTCCTTTTGTGTATGAATATGATGGCATTGAAAGGGTGATGAAAGGGTGATGTAGGACCTCAGAGCAATGACATACTGAAGAAAATAGATCTGGGGATACATTTTGGACAATAAAAAAGCAGTAGTTCATGGTGATTTAATTGCTGCTTCTCCAGAGGGACAGCAGAATACCCAGCTTTTGTGCCAGTTTAAAACACTGAGCCCACTAAAATCAGCTGGAAATTGGGCAAGTGTTAAAACCAGTAAAATGTTTTTTATTAAATAAAATGAATGCTGAAGGAAATGCATAAAATGCCTCTCTCAAAGATACATCTGACTCTTTCTTCCCCTCTCCTGTTTTTCCTTTACCCAGTGCCGGTCCTAAAGGAGATAACATTTATGAATGGAGATCCACTATACTTGGACCTCCAGGTTCTGTATATGAAGGAGGTGTTTTCTTCTTGGATATCACATTTTCATCTGACTATCCATTCAAGCCACCAAAGGTAAGGGTGAGGTTTTTATTGTGCTCATCATTTTTTCACATGAGAAGAATGCTGCTTGCAGTGGGGCCTCATCACTTGCTGAATATCAAATTTATTTATGGTCTCTTGAAAACTACAAGGTCCAAAATCTTGGCTTGTAGTCTCAGAAAAATCCTCTCTAATTTACTTCTTAATTACCACAGTCAGTACTGATTTCCAAACTTCACCAAGTGATAAATGAGATGATAATTCCGATCAAGAGGTAAGATTGAAGAAATTTTAGTAGTAGGAGGAGACAACACGAGGCTTTCTTATGTTTCCTTCTTCTCATTCTAGCTACTAAAATATATGTATAATAGTCTTTTCAGTTATGAGCCAGATTCTATATTAAATATTATCATGTAATTTTTAACAAAATAAGAAAAAGCTTAAATAAGTTCACATAGAAAACTGGGCTGTTATCTTGTGACTTAAAACTGGGTAAATTAGCGTGATGAATTTCCATTATTTTAAAATGTGTATTTACTACTGCTAAAATCAGCAATCTTGTTTGATAATGTTTTTGAGCAAAAGCTCTTTTTATTAAATTAAACTAACCTTAACTTAGACTCAAAGTAAACTAACCTTAACTTAGACTATTTCTTGCTCAGAAATAGTATGGACACCTATTACATTGTAATTTACTAATGGATATGAAAGAATTTAAAGATTATTCCCTTTTCCCCTCTCTTACTGCCAAATTACAACTCTTGGTGAAGTCACCAGAGAGAAACACTGCAAAACTCTCTCAACTGAAGACATTCTACCACACAACATTCTCTGACTTACAGCTTTGGGGGCTATAATTTTGTTACTCTAAATCTAATACCTCCATTTAATATGTTCTTATTAAGTTAAGAATGTTAAGAGTGTGATAAGAGTTAAGAATGTGATACTGAAGTGATGCACAGTTTTACACAAATTCCTCATTCCACACTTGTAGATTTTTTTAGAGCAGAATAGTTTTTGAATTTTCAGGACACATTGTGGATTCCGCACCTTCCCCATCAGTATGAAAAAAAAATTCGATATTTTCTTGTGCTTTGCGTAATTTAAGCAGTTACATATTTCTCACTTCTTATTTGTGCAGAATGTTCACATGTTCTATCAATATTAGTCTGAAATAATTTAAAAGAAAGGGTGGATTTAGTTAGTGTAATAGCATTGTTTTGGCTGTATATTTTGCCTAATGAAGGGTAAGGACAAAGATTTCATTGTTTATTTAACAAGGCTAATTTTCTTGACCTGTATTTAAGCTTTTGAAAGAAGGAAAAAGATAACTAATGCTGCACATGCAGACAAATTCTGTGTGTTTTTTCACCTTCAGAAACCACAGGGAAGTTACATTTGTGATTAGAATGTTCCTGACATGTGGTATGTTCATTAAATAGCTACTGTACTATAAAGTAGGTCCTAATTTTTGTGGGTACCATACAGAGAGCCTATGTGAAAGCAGTTTATGTCCCTAAGATCATCTGCTTGCTGCAGAAAATAGTCACTCTTCTGTTAAGCAATTGTGGCTTGGAAGCCAAGCAGAGAGGAGCTGCCCTTGCAGAAGCTCTGCAGCACTGGGAGTCCCCCAGGCTGCTGAGAGCCAAGGGGCAGCATCCCTGGGCAGCACTGAATGACTCTGTCTGTTCCACTGTGATTCCAGGTTACTTTCCGCACCAGAATTTATCACTGCAACATCAACAGTCAGGGAGTCATCTGTCTGGATATCCTGAAAGACAACTGGAGCCCTGCACTGACTATTTCAAAGGTTCTGCTGTCTATTTGTTCTCTTCTGACAGACTGCAACCCAGGTAAGGAGCTGATAGTTCACTGAGAGACTCTCAGTCGTTTGACTTAGTTGCCACGGAATGTAATTTGAATTACTTGGTTGCATGCAGATTAAATAACATTTAATACTCTTTAAATTTGCAATGAAGCAGTCCAGATTGGATGTGGTCCCACTTTTAATGGTGTTTTTCGCTCTTGTAACACAACAGAAAGTAAATAGCAAAAAGTCCTTTTTTTTCCCCACATGATGGAGAAAATAAGCTGTTGTCATTGAAGGTCTGTACTTACAGAAGGAGCTCCAGCAAATGAGTGTTCAGTCCAGGAAAGGAGCAATAAATCCTGCATGTTGGAAGGGGCTGCAGGAAGTCTCTTATGACAGTAGTTGAAAGGTTTAGCCTTGCAAATGTGAGGGAGGTGATGCTCAGAGAGAACTCTCCCTTTTCCAGAGAGACTTCCTTCATCCTGTGGGGAGGGGAGGGGTTCCACTGAAATCAGTACAGATTCTCAGTGTCATTAGGCAATGGATGCTAATTGCCTGCAGTCGGGGCAGGATCTGACCAATAGTGCTAAGGCACAATTCATGTACAGAAAGGTGTCACAGCTAGGGAGAAATGGATCAGCCTCTTAGGTACAGAGGCTTGATGCCTCCTGAAGGGCTCCCCTCGGTGTGCTCAGTTCCACTAGTCCTGTGCACCTCCCTGACTGCAGGGTGCCAGGCAGCACTTGCTGAATGTCTCCTGCACCCAGAGGGGTGAAAGCAGAGCAGCTGCCTGAAGCAAGGTTCATTCATATGCAAATAACCACAGTAGTTTTCTTTTTCTGTTTGTTGTGCTTGGTTCACGTGTGCTTCCCCAGAAGTGTCTTATATGATATTTCCACTACATTTCTGGTCTGTATTTTGGAATGGATGCTGTGTTTTAAAATATGTTTTTGCTTGGGGATTTTTGTTACCTGCTGGATGGATCCTGATGCGTTTTGTCCTGCCTTTTGCAGCTGACCCTCTGGTTGGAAGCATAGCCACTCAATACCTGACCAACAGAGCAGAACATGACAGGATAGCCAGACAGTGGACCAAGAGATATGCAACATAAATGACAAACTACTTGTGCAATGTGAAGGTGCAGAAGGCAACTTTGCAGTGTGCAACAAATCTTTATAGCCTTTACAATACGGACTTCTGTGTATATGTTATACTGATTCTACTCTGCTTTTATCCTTTTGAAGACTGGGATACTGCCCCCCCAAAAAGGTAAATGCTATCAAGAGTAGAAGTTTGTAGCTGTAGATTAGTTATGTTTAAAATGCCTACTTGCAAGTCTTGCTTCTTTGGGATATCAAAATGTATTTTGTGATGTACTAAGGATACTGTTCCTGAAGTCAACCAAATATTATAGTGCATTTTAGCCTAATTCATTATCTGTATGAAGTTATTAAAGGTAGCTGTAGATTACTAGGAATTATGTCATTTGTATTAAACCCAGATCTATTTCCAATATGTGGTACATGCTGTTGTGAAAACTGTTCTAACTTTTACCTTTGTCAGTTTGTAATGAAAGGATTTCCTTTTTCCCTTTGTAGCTCAGAGAGCACCCAGTGTATCATCTCAAACACAATAAACATGTTCCCCACGGAGTAGTTTCTTTGTTTTCCTATTTTAAATTAATATTTTAATAAATTTAATTATAGTAACAAGGCAAGGCCAATGTATCACAGATCCCTGTGGATAAGTTTTAAATTAATATACATAAGCAAAGGCTTGCTATTAAATGTTTAATGCACACCTGTGGATTGTTTAAGTTTTCCCTGTTTTGTTTTTAACAGAACAAGTGAAATTTCTAAAATTTTCTGAAATTTAATACTTTTCAGCTCTATCTCAAGTTGAAATGATCACATTTCATATACTTACTCCAGAAGTTAATGTAGCTGGTTGCTTCAGGGCCAGTCCTGCTCTCAGAACAGGCTGCCTCAGTCTTGCTACAAAGGTTTTTTGCAGGAGGAGGGCCAAGTTAGAGATAGTCTGGTGCTTTTGTTTCTGAGTAAAGCAAGTTGGACTTGCTGACCTAGAGAACTGAGTTATCCATTGAAAAAGGTCTTCCAAAGCATGATTGAACACTGTATCATCTACCCAGAAAGGAGAGGAGTACAATAAATTTAATCAGATTTATATGACATAAAAACGGTAGCGGGGAAAATAACCTTTCTTAGTAAAAATGAAATCTGTAAATTATTTTAGATAACCTTTTCCCCCCTTCATTTTCTGCCTTGGAAATTTTGTAACATCTGTAAGTACAAAAATACAGCTTTATAGTACATACAGTTTAAAAGGTAGAGTCACTAATAGTTTTATAATTTAAGCTTTTATAGTTTGCCAGTCACAATATTGATTATATATTAAAAAAAAGACATTTGATTCCTTTAAATGATTTTTAAAATTACACTTTGTTTTAAATTTTGCAGTCTCCCTTACCACCTGGTGTTTTTGGAGATAACATAGCACTTCCATCAATAAGATGCTCTTCTCATTTAATATATGAAAACTGAATTTTAAGTTTAATTATTAAAGCAATACAAAAAATGCTAAAGATCTAAAGTTAACCATTACTATACAGGTCCCTGGTTTTGTATCACATAACCTTTGACCATGAATTGTCCACCTTACTTTAAATATTTCTACAGATGCCTGAAGGTGGCTTGAAGAACTGTGTATCCCAAATATCTCAACCTAGAAGCCAGTCTCTCTTGGTAGCTACAATAGCTCTAGAGTTCAGGTTAAAAAGTGCAAAAGGGAATGAGAAACAGGATCTGGCAGGTGAATATGCCTGAGTCAGGTAACAGAATAATGCCAGGAGATGAAGTGCTGGAAATCACTGGTGAAGGTGACCAGAATTTCTCATCATGTCATTGGATGTGTGAGAAATAGCACAGATTGGCAGAGAAACAAGGGGCTATCACATGCAGGCTGCACTTGTCTGAAGTCTGCTCGCTGCTGACCACTGGTGCACTGGTGGGCACAGGGTGCTCCAGTGACCTCCCAGTGGAGAGCAGACCATGGAGTTCACGCATTAACCGTGTCACCGACAGAATTTACAGATACTTAGATCATAAAATATTATAAAAATACAGGTTTTAATTCTAATTTTAAAGTATTTTGGGTCTGTATTGTACCTACAACTTCAGATACCTAGGTGTACAAATGGGATGCCTTGTTAGTGTTGCCCCATCTTGCCTTCCTTGCAATTGGATCCTTTACACTGAATTCCCATCCTCTTTTTTTTTTTTGTTGGTTTGTCATGATTCTGTTCTTTTTTAATGTAGATTTTTTTTGTGTGTAAATTTTTTATTTACTGAAGTAAAGGTTGTTTTTGTGTAAACATTTAAACTTTAAAAGAAAAAGAAAAGAAGCTAATTTTGTTTCTCAAGTTCTCTCTGCTAAACCATGCAGTAGAAAGAAATTTGTATTGTTAAATAAATCAATTAGTTGTTAAATGAGAATGTGTGTCTGTTTTCATGGGGAGGGAAGAAACCCCTGCTGAAAATATATCCAAAACACTGGTTGCCAAGAGCATCTGGTGTTTCAAACTATTTCCTTCCTGGCTGTGCTCGGGTGAATACTGCATGCTACCAAGGAATGGCACTGATTCTCTTACACAGTTTAAAGAAGATAGAACAGAAAATTATCACCAATCACTGGGCTCTGTATCTGGGGAAAAGTAAATGGAAATGACATTTTTGTGTAAAGCTGAAGATGCTGCTAATGCCCTCTTCTTCTCTATTTTGGGTGGGCCTTTCTTTTTCTGTTGTCTTTGGCATTTGAATGGGGAATGCAGGCAGCTGGCTGGGAAGCTGCCCAAACTGATGATGGGCTCCATGATGATCTGGCATAAAGAGATCTGGTGTGGAAACCAGCAGTCCCAGCCTGTGACACTGCTGAGGAAGAGAGGGGCAAACACCTCTTCAGCTGAGCTGGTGGCTACATTCTGAGCAAATGAGAAGGGATGTGTTTTAAAAATAAAGATACTGCATACAATGGGCAGGCTAATAAATACTAGCTTTGTTGTTTCTGTACTAACATGTTCTTGGTGTCTCAGTGATGTGCCTTATGTAGAGACAATCTCACTGAGCAATGTTGAGCAGTGCTCATTCCAAGTTTATAGCCAGGAAGGGCAGGGAGTCATAGAAAGGAAGACTGCAGGGCAGCCCAAGCCATGGGCCAGGCTTGCACAGCCTTGGAAGGAAAGCAACTGAACCAAGTCTGGTTCATGCTCTGCTCTCTCCCTACCTCTTGAGGGAAAAGGAAACCTTTCCAGACTTTGTGGTACACCAGTTCCTGCTCTGTACTGGCTTATTTTTGGCTATGGGTATTGCAGAAAGTGAGACCAAGCTTCTTCCTTTCTTCACTGGCATTTGTGTGAACCAGATTTGTGGCCTCTCAGAGGTGTTCTCACCTGCCTGCACCATGACAGGAGAGCTGCAGAGCTCTGGCTGAGGAGCTTTGCAGTGGCTGGTGCAGCTCTGAGCCACGGGGCAGCCCTGGCTGCATGACTTCCCCAGGGCCCTGCCTGGGTTCCCACAGTGCTAAAAGAAAGGAAGCTGCAGACCACAGCAGCTTCTACACAGAGCTCATGGCCTTCTGCCCCTGGGGTTTTGTCTGTGTGGGCAGAAGCAGCAAAGGAAGGACTCCTGACTCCAGGCTGAAGAGTGAATTCCACCTTGCCTGCATTTTCTTCAGCAAAAATCATCAATGGATACTTGAGTGAAAGAAGGAAGGCCTGTGCTGGAATCTGGACTAAAGGAGAGTGACAGTAGTGTGACTGAAGTGCAATTTGACTCAGCCATAAACCAGCATTGTATTTTGGCAGCCTGTGCTATAGCCAGGGAAACATGCAATTGAGAACTTGGCACTGCCTGATGAACAGCGTCCCTTTGACTTCTCCTTGGTGGCATCTCTTGCATTTGTGTTGCACAGTAGCTTCCAAGGCTGAACCCACTCCCTTTCCTTCACTACCTCTCCTGACTGAAGATGGCTGTAAAGGTTCCAGGACAAGGGAAGGGATTGTGTAATAGAGCACTGGTTCCAAAGGGAGAAGCAGGACAACAGCACGGCTGCCTGTACTGCTGCCTGACCCTGCTGATGTCAGTGAGAGCTGCACACATTCAAGTGCTCAGTGTGTTCAGCTTAGATGAGAGAGCAGATCAGGTACTTGGAAAATATTTGCAGCACACCAGGCCTTTTGCTTGTTTTAATCCTTTTAAAGGGAAGCCTGCTTCAGCTTGTCTCTCCCCATTTCTCTGCGTTTCTCTGGAGGGCAGCTATGACTTCCTCAGTTGCTGAGTGGAATAGATGGCATCCAACAGAGTAACAACAGTTTGGGGATCTTTAAAAATAAAAACTGCCAGGAATAGATAGAAGAGGCACAGTATGAAAAATAGACACATCTTCCTTTGTGGGGACCACAGGCTCTGCCTCTAAAGGGATCTAAGATGTGGTGGGACCACATGCATGAATATAAATGCATGGAGTTGTCTCATTGCTATTGCTATTCCACAGCTAAGGTGTGGATGGCCCTATCTATTTTATATAGTGTTTCCAAGTATTGGAAAGGATTTTGTAACTTTGTGGTCCAAGGTAAATACCTCATTTAACCCTCCTAAATTACTATGATAACATCCTTTGACAGTTAATGCTACAGGTGTGTATTGGCTGTGTGAAAAAAAGCACTTTGTTAGGTAATTATTTGATGCAACCTGATATGTGAGCGCTTCGTTTTATGTCTTCCAGTTTTATCCTGTGAAAAATAATGAATAATTGCATCTATTCTTCTGGATCCCATTGCTTATTTTATGTGTCATCATTATTACCAGCTCCTAGTAACCTCTTTTTTTTTCCAGGCTGGAAAGTCATCATTTATTTAATCTCTGCTTATATGGAAGATGCTCTGATTATCCTGGTCACCCTTGTCTATTTTGTAATTCTGCTGTAGCTAATTTAAAGGAATGAGAGCTCCACACTGTATGCAAAATATGAACTCAAAGTTCATCTGGAACAATGTTTTCTGGTTTGATCTGTTTGCCTACTAGTTCAGAATGCTTTGCCTCTTTAACCTTTATTGCTTAGCTAATGCCTTCATTAAACCATTCAGAGAGGCTGGGATCTCTTTTCTGAGCAATAGCTAATTTAACCTTTTATGTAGGTCTAACAAATGTCTTTCCCAATATCTACTGCTTTATATTTATCAGGACCAAATTAATATGTTATCTTATCTCCCACTTCTCAGAAACATGAAATCCTTTATGGCTCTTGGCAGTAAATTTTAGTTTAGTCTGCCTTGAATATTGACTCTGTATGTGTCTGCATGCACCAGGGGTGGGAGGCAACAGCAAAAGTAATAGCAAAGTGCAGTGGACAGGTCTGACTGCCAAGAAGTGATGGGTCCCCGAGGACAAATTATCATCTGGCTTCTGAATGGCACAAATGAAAGCAGCTGCCAACCATTTTCATCAGTCTGGGCTTTGTCTCCCTCTACAGAACAAATGTCAGGTCATTATTTAAAGAGGAGCTCAGCGTGGGTAAATTTCTGGAGTGCTGAATGAGCTGTCATCCTGGAGATTAGTTTTCTGGGATATCATATAGGTAGACAGGGTGAATCACAAATCTTGTGGGAGACCATTCCTCTGAACACAGCCATTGGGAATATGTCTGAAGGATACAGCTGGGCTGGAAATCTGCAGCCTAGCCTGTGCTCACAGCACTGGGCTGCGGTTGTGGGGCTGCAAACGTAGCAGTGATAAATGGGAGGGGAATGAAGCTACTGTCGAGGTCCTGTGGCAGTTCTTGCACTCAGGAAGGCATCTTCGTGCAAGTGCAATAGTCTAGGGTTGTGTTCATGTATTCCAGCATTTTTAATGTGTGTACTCTGGTGAAAATTTGCACCTGAGTCGCTTGACTACATACTAAATAGAGAGATTACCACTACTTACAGTTCTTAATTTATAGGCAGTGCACTTACAGTGATAGACAATTTTAAAATTGTAGTCAGTTTCTGAGGAGAAATATTAATACATCTTATGCTATTCTGCCCCTGCCTGGGTTTCCCTGTTAACTGGGAAGTGAATTTCACTGGGATGATCAGTTATCACAGAAAAGTGACATTTTTATTCTATTCACTGTTACATGATGCTGTTTTCAAATAGCTTTTTTTTCATTAGTATGGATTTGATGAAGAACTAAAAACACTAAAGTATCAATTAAGCTTCATTCGTTGATTAAGTAGATATTTCACTGTAAAATGACCTGAATTACCTTTTTTAAATGAAAAACATTAGTGTCTGGACCCAGCCATAACGAAAAACTTAAGTTAGGAAAAAACAAGCCAAATTCCGGCCTTGTTTATTCCAGCTAATTTCCTGCCTTTCCATGTGGAAAAAAAGAAATAAATTCCGAGCCAGAGAAATAGTAAAATAAACCCCGTGAGAAGGGGAAGTTTTCCCTCGAGTCGCCTTTCCCAGACGCAGCTGTAGGGGCGGGGCGGGCGCCGCGAGGTGGCGCTGCCGCACCGGCTACGGCCGCCTCAGCCGGGGCCGGGGCCGCCTCGGCCGGGGCCGCCTCGGCCGGGGAACGCCGGGCTGAGCGGGCGGGGCCAGCAGCCCTCAGCCGCGGGTGGCAGAGCCCACGGGTGCGCCCCCAGGATGTCGCCCCAGGCCCCGCAGTCCCGGCATGTGCGGAGACCAGCCTACACTGGCGCACGGGGTACGGGAAGGCGAGACCCCGCAGCCCTCCAAAGATTTTGGGGATGGATGCCTGCGGGAGCGATTGCTGCCTGCTCTGCTCGACAGCCGCCGCGTTATACTCTAAGTACAGCCAATTCGCTTTAAAACGTTGTTTTACCCCCAAACTGTTCAAAATTAGACGCTGCAACAGATTAAGTGAAGTAGCTGCTCCTAGCCCCATACTCCATCTCTCTCAAGTTCATTAAGCTGCCTAAACTCCACAAAGTTAAATAGCACTTACGTAAGTCCAAGAGCCCTAGGGGTACACGAGGCATTGGTGCGCTGGCCGGTGCCTGTCAGCTCGCTCATTCTCTCCGAGTGTCTCTTTCTTCTCGGATAGACAGACCATATATTTAGAATAGCGCTGCTGCTGCACTCGGATGCCACTGCTTCCAAAGAACAGGCTGCTAAAGAAAATAAACACGTAAGTTGAGATATTTTCAACTATCTTTCAAAATTAAATCTTTGCAGATGGATAGATTTAGTCCAGATGGAGTAAAATATCATGTTCAGTTTCTATTTTGTTTAGGAAATTAAATATTAGACTCCTGGCATCAGTAAGTTATTTTTCCCTCTTTTTATAGACCACATTCATTCATATGGCCCACTCTAAAAACAGGCCTTGCTGTCCACTGGTTTCCTCTCAGTAACAAAGGACTCTGGTGGTGCTACCTCCTTTCCTCCTTGGCACAGTCTGTCCTGCTGCTCGGGCTCGGAGTTCATCCAAACCTGTGGCCTTTGTAGGGGACTCCTGCTCTGTAGGCCAGCAAGGCTTTTCCAAGATTTTGACTCGTATTTGGCCCCTTGAAGGGTAACCTGGGCTATACATTATAAATCAGGTAAAGCTCACAGAGGTGACTTGTGTCTCTCTCAGCCTTTCAGCTCCAGTGATACACTTGTCTGCTCAGCCATAGTGCACTAATGCTGTTCCTGTTTACCCCTCTGGCAGCAGTTCCCCGGTGTAACAAACTGAGTTGTGCTGGTCTGGCACTCTCTGCTTAAAAATGACCTACGGTTAAGTATTTTAAATTTACCAAGTTGCTAATGATTTTCAAAGGCTTTAATTGAGAGATTATAGCAGCCATTGATTTTTCAGGCTTCAACCTACGCAATAATTCAGACACTCTGCAAAGGAAGTCATGCACAATCGGATTTAGCCATCATTCCCAGTGAGGCCTGTGCAATTACCATTGCAAACGTCAGGTATTGTGTTTGCCTTATTAACTTATGTTAGGAACCTGTAGTGAAGCTGTGAAGTAGCAGCTGTCTTAAGATGTTTCCTGTGGTAGGGTTTTTATTAAAAACATTTACATAGCCATAAACTGTAAAGGAGGATGTTTGATGCAAATTGATGAGATTTATGTTTGAATGTGTTTTACTGCCTGCAAATGTGCTGGAAATCTTACAGAAGTACTGCTACATCTGAAGACCCCATTGGGAGGAACCAGTACTGCCTGGTTGTGGGCTTTTTAAACATTAAACAATTTTAACAATTTTTAATTTTAAGTCAGCAGCAATGATTGGAAATCTGGTTAAAAATGACCAGTTTTTTTTGCAATTGGGCCAGGATTTGGGTATCATGGCACTATGCCTCCACCCTAGGCACTGCATGACCTATGTGCCTCATCCATCACAGTGATGCTCCCTTGAGACATTTGCTACTACATGAGGGACCCTCTCACTCAGTCCCTTGGGATGTTGGACCTTACCTGCTGTTAAGTCTGGCTGGACTTTGGGAACCTTCACATTTCCAGTTAGAAGGGGAACTACAAAGAGAGGACGGACATTTCACAACTCATCTCAATTTTTTTGTATAATGGCAGTCATTCAGAGCTAAGGAACATTTGCCATGCAGTAATATAAAAGCACTGGTGACACAAGAATCAAAAGAGAAGGTTATTTGAGAGCAATTTGTAAGTGTAATGACAAGCTGTTCCTTGATATTCAAGCCCCAGCTCTTCCGAGGGAGTAGATGAAGTCCTTGCAGTGTCCTGGGACTCAAACATTTGTGAAACATGAAGCCCTGGAGACAGGAAGGTTTAAAACTCTGCAAGGTTACTACCACCTCTGACCTGCCAGAACTGACTTTTACTGTGAGGATCTGACTGTTTCTTGGAATCTAAGACTAAAGATTTTTTTTCATTGTTGAACAACTGAGGGAGCTGAATTAGCTGTTTTCAGGTCTTGTCCCCATGTTATTTTCTCCCTTAAGTTTACAGTTCTTGCTTACCTGTTTTTGTTGCTGTAAGATTGACTCTTCCATTTTTAGTGATGTATTGGGAAAGTGGCTTTGGGAGGGGAGCTGCTTCTTCTGGTTTAAGACCAACTAATTTACTGTAGCAAGTGCCAAGCAGGCTGCAAGCACCAGATGAGTACACCTTCATGGCATTTGTACTGTGCACAAGTATAAAAGATTTTCCTCCCAAGACCATCCTTCCAAGCCTCACTGATGTTTTCTTTATCACTCACTTTAAGCATTTTGAAAGAAGAGTTAATTTCCTTCAATTTGTTATTATTAAATACTAAGGTGAAGGTAGGGGTTCAGTCTTTTATTAATATAAGGCTCACACTCATGGCAGCTGAGTGATGGGGAAGCAGAAGTGGCTCTGGCTGATGCTGGCATGCAGAAGGTCCCTGGAGGCCATCACACTGGCAAGAATTATTGCCTGAAGGGCAATTACATTGGCAAGCATCAGCTGGAGCGTGGTGCACCCCACTTTCTCACCTCATCATGCCAATTCATGCCGCCAGCTTTGTTCTGACACCCATCCTCTATCACAGGAGCAGGTGGCAAGGAGCCAGCTAAGCTCAGGAAGGGGGTCTCTTCTCCTCAGAGAGATGGTAAGTAAGGGCCAGCCCAGCCTCCACTGTGGCTACAAAAATCCAACACAATGCAAAGGGCAGAAATAAAGCCCCACTGAATAACAGCCAAAAGCTTGAGCTAATCTAAAGAACTTTTCTGGTAAACAAGAGGAGCAAGATAGTGGGAGCAAAGAAAACAAAACACATTCTGGAGCTAGACCTGACTGGTAGCAAATGAACAGATGGACAGCTCTACTCATCCTCCTCCTAGGGAAAGGGGTGGTCATTCAACTGTGAGACAAAAGATGTGGACAGAGAGGTGCAGATTTCACCACCCTGGCTTCCATGCTGCCACCTTCTGAGCCAGCTGTGATCCCTCTGGGCTTTTATTGCTCTCATCCCATTAGGGTCAGGGATGGGGTTGGGAGGCAGACAAAGCTTGGCCCTGGGTTGGAGAACTATAGGCTGGAGGCCACCAAGGGAGAGGCCATGCTGCCCAAAGACTGCTCTGTGCATGAGCTTACCCTCTGGTCTCTGGCCAGGTGTCTCAGGCTCAGCTTGAGCCCCAGACAAGCACTAGGGTTAGGAATAAAGCTGATTCTGGAACTGTTGGGTTATTGCACTTTTCATTTAATAAATTAAGAAATTAAGGGAAGACTGGAAGTCTAAGATTGAGTGGCCACAGAAAGTACCTGTAAATGAGAAAGAGAAGCACCACAGCTCTACTTGTTGCAGACAATGTTATTTATGCAGGGCTACCCTGTAATAGCGCCCAAAATATGCTTTCATTTTTGTCCAGAAACCAAGACATATTTGGGAAAATAAAATAAATAAAAATCAATATCACAGTTTAGTCATCATCCCTAAATATTTACACACCACTTACTGGCACTTTGCTTTGCCCTATATATCTTTCTACATGCCTTCAACACTAAGAAATTAATGCTCTTTTTCTAGAGGAACTCCACCTTTGCTGAAAATATGGAGAAAAAAAAAAGTGGTAAGAACAGAAAAAATAAGTTTTTAGTTTCACACAAATATACAGTGAATAGCCCAGATGTCTTCCATGAAAGATTCAAACATCACCATCTAAATTTTTCTCTTGGACCAACACCAGCTACACCAAAACAAACAGATACTGCACTGGTACAGGTGTGGGGGATTTGAGGTACACTAAATGAAAAAGCAATCATTCAACACATATCAGGCCTCACGCTGTTGAATCCCGATAAGAAGCATTGCCAGCCCCACTCTGCCCCATACATTCAGTGGCTCCTACCGTGCGCTGAGGACTAAGGACTGTACCCACTGAGAGCTGCAATTTCCAGCCCTCTAGCAGCTGAGGAAGGAATGACAGGCCAACCCAACTCATTGAACCAGCGAGCAAGGAACCTAGGGAAAAAGAAATGTGGTTTTGTGCAACTGCCTTACATCACATCAGCTCAGTGTGGGGTCAGGTATGTGCTGGAGCTCATGCACAGGCATGGGTGAGACTGCATAGCTGTGAGCAGGGCAGACAGGGAGGATGGGAAGATGTCTGCCCTTCTCAGCAAAATGAGCTGCCCTCTTCCTGGTGCCTGGCTGATTGTTTAAATATAAATTGCTTCTAAACTGGGTCCTGTAAGCTCTTTAAGATGAGGAGCCTATCTTCAGACTTGAAGGTGCTCTGCTCCTGTCAAACAACTGTGGTTCTTCCTTTCCTTTTACATTGCTTTCTGGTTAGATCCAGTTGCATTCAACTACAAATAACCCTGGAAATCTGGCACAGGTAGATCTTCCTGATCAGTTATCAGGAATGTCATATTAAATATTACATTATCTCCACTCCTTTAACAAATAAGTCTATTATCTCCTGTCTGTGTCTGGTCAATTTTCCTCTCTATGGAATGCTTCCGTTCCATGATGGAGAGGCACATGCTAGAGCAGGCATTTCTAAGGCCTTATTTATTACCTGTCTGTGGTGCTTTAGCTCTCTCATTTAGACTACATGACTTATAAATGGACTCAAGATACATAAGATACATGAAATAAGTTGTCTTTCTCTTCAAAGACAAATCTTGTTTTATTTCATTATTTCTGCATTCGTAATGTTTATTTGTTCTTATTCAGACAGAGTGATGTCAGCAGTGCTTACTACTAGGTACAGAACTGTGCATATTCCTTTTCAGTCTTTAGTAGACATATAAAAACACGGCTGCATTTTTTTTCTCTGGGCTGTGAGTTGCTTATTTTTTCACAGCATCAAATATTGCCTTTTTTTTGTACCTGTAGCCTAGAAAATAACTAGCAGAATGGTTTCTCTACCTATTTTAACTCCCTTTATGTCTCTTACTTAAAAGTGGATTTGAATGTGTACTTGCAGCACATGTGGAGCATGATTTCTCACTCTTGGTCGCTGGGGGTTGGAAAGCATATTCACTGTCCATTCCCCTCAGCCATCACTTGTAGGTATTGGGTAGTGAGTTCCAGTGGACAGCAAGCAGCAATACACACCACAGCTACCATTGCTTCACATTTCACTCTTTTTATTTCCAGTTTGTCAGGGAACCACAGCACCAGACACTCCAGACCCCAGTACTCAGTGTCAGCTCCTGTAGTGACATACACAGAGATGTTCAGCACCAGGATATGAGGGAGGTTTCCTCTGAATGAATAATTACAAATTGGTTAGACATCTCAACAAAAAAATTCACACACAGGAACTGTGTGTTCAGTTTGGGAAGGATAGTGCTGTAGGAGCTGAGGAGGTGGGAAAGGAAGCACGCAGAAATTAGCAGCTGTTAAGGACTGCAAACAAAAGTCAGTCCAGTTTCAGATTCTGGGAGGACTTGAAGATTAAGTCATTTGGATAAGAAACATCAAATAATAAAGTAGCACCTGCACCCTTGCCTAGAATTTTGAATACAGTCTTTCCCAACTTTCACATTAATATGTATTTTTTAATCAGTTCTGAATAATCTAGCTCCAAATGATCAAATCTTATGTGAGGTCCAGCTCCAGAATGCATTTTTTCAGATGCATTCACACCAGCTAATTTGAGGAATGATCTGGTCAGTCTGGGCTTTTGACTCAAACCTCCATGCTCCTGAGCATGTCATCTACCCCAGAGCCAGTTCATTGCTAATTAGCACAAATCACAGGGCCATAACCTTTGGAAAATACTGCTGATGCACAATGCATTTCAACACAGTAGCCATCACTGATGTGATTTATTGGGAACACTATTCTAAATATTCTTTTGCACAAGAGAAGCATGGCTAAGAAGAAAACCTTATCTAATCCTGTTTTATGCCACATGCCAGATTAAATGTATCAATTGCTATCATACAGGATCCAGATGTAAACACGCTGTCAGCTTTAATGGAATTCTGATTTTATAAAAATATAAACCCTATGGCTGAAATGGTTTTTCTGGTTTCTCTTTCCCATGTTGGATTAACACATCAACACTTGTGAAAGAATGTTTCCAGCCATGCTACAGGATCTTATTATTAAAATACTGCCCATAAGTAATGTCCAACAAAAGAAAATTTTGAGCCTTGAACTCTCTTACTCTGCTGCACACACATGAACAAATACCAGGCTTAACATTTCAGCATTTCCTTTCATCCCAAAACAGAAGTAGGAGTTGACATTTCAAAAGTCATGGACTAGAAAAACATCACAAACTTTGCCAGTACCAAGGGGAATTTTATTGGGCTGCAGGCTGAGAGAAGATCTGGATTTTTCACTTTGCTGTTGCCATTTGCATGCGTGCCTGTCAGAGCACCAACATCAGCATCTGAGCAGCCAGAACAAAGCTGATTCACCAAATCAAAAACATGGAGGGGATTTTCAATAATTTCCATGGAAGACAATACTGACGAACATCATGTGTTCTTGCAACTATTTGGTTACATCAGACCTGTGTTTCTTCAGTGAGGAAAAAAGAACTTTTCTTCAGAAAGATAAAGTAGGGAAGTTCACAGTGCAGGGATGGTTAGAGACAAAAGGTTTTGCAAATTCTGTGGACAATGAAAATTTAGACCCATATACCCCATGGCTCTATGAAACTTTCCGGTAAATACATATGTATGCTTTGTAGGGTGTTTCCCTTCACCACTGTTTCATTCTCATCCACACCTATGTGAAACTAGAATCACTTCCCCCAAGCTCTTCTGCTTTAGACATTTTAATTTTTCTGTGCATGAATTTCTGATTTCCTTTCTTTACATTTTGGATTTATCCATTTCTTTAATTCCATTTATAAAGTCCTCCTTTCAGTCCTCCTTCAATTGCACTGGAGATTTATACACCCTGCTGTTTCAGTGGGGGAAAGAAATGTCATTCTCTTATTCTATTGCACTATTATTATTGAATTTACAGCTACACTTGGAGCAGGATGCTTTTCATGACTCTTTTTAGCTGAAAGGGAAAATATAATTTAAACCAGAAGAAGTGGCAGGGCCCCTGAATCTGCTGTTCATTCAAGGGAATATTAAACTTTGCTGAGGTAAAACGACCCTCCTCATCTCTACCAAATCAAACATGCAAGAGTTTTCTTCCTTATGTCCATGTCACATCTTCATTCATTAGATGAGGGCTTGTGCTGCAGTCACAGTCTCTGATTGTTCCCTACTTGGTAGAGCAGAGCCCCAGCAAACATCTTCAGGACATTTTAGCACCTTCTGTGCATGATTTTTCCCTGGGAAATCCACACCTCATACTTCCACTGAGCATTTACCAACTTGCTGCTGCCTACAAGGCAGTTAATAGCAGTCTCTTACCCACTTGGTGCTCTTTTGTAGGATCCCCTTTTCATGGTGCAGCTCTCATTTTCAATATAAGCTATTCCAGCTTTTGGGTACAGATGTTTGGGAAGGGTGTATTTTTTTTTAACCATATGTATGAATAAAATCTGAGACAGTTGCATTCTGGGCCCTGGAGAAGACAAATTCTCTAATTAGGAGATTAAGAAAATCTAGCTCATCTTTGGTCTGTTTGGCTGTCTCAACAAATGTTACTCTAAAGGAGTGAAAATGCTCTCACATCTCCCTTCAGATTCAGGATTTCAGTATCTCCAACTATGCCACTGATGGCAAATCTCCAAGTATCCTGCTCTCACCAGAAGAACCCTTTGCAGATAAGGCCTTGTGCCGCTCAGTGACCTACTTTCCTGACTTTTCTCATTCCACCCTCTGGCTGCCATGGCTGTTTGTCTCTGTGTGAAAGTCCTGTCCTAACTTAGAGGAAAAAGGATGAAGCATGCAAAGAGAAATTATTGACAGCAATATCTGTGAAAATGAGGCTGTTTTTGACTCTGTGCATATGCATTTATGTAAAGATTCCTCTTTATTTTAATAAGCAGACATATTTCTTACTTACCAAATATTTGAGGCTGGGTCACAGTGAAAATTATGAGACATAAGTGTATTGTGAAGAATATCCATGCACCAACATAGCTAGAACACAAATACAGACTCTGGGAAAAAGGAATATTTTAAAGACAGAAGTTGCTAACTTTGAATTGGCTATTTGGATTAAATTGAAAAATAAGCACAGAAATGCCCCTCCCGAAGATCTGTCTGGAGATTTGCTTCTGGACAACTCAATTCAGAAGACTGTGTAAACCTCCAAGCCCTGCTCCCTTACCATCCCTGTTTACAGCTCATCTTGCAAAGGGAAAATTGTAGCTCCATTTAGTCATGTGTAGGGTCTCCTTCTGACCTGCCCCACCTCACACGGCTTCACAGTCCCTTTTTAAAGACAGAAAGAGGAAAAAGCTCACTCTCAGCTTACCCCTCCCCTTCCCTGGCAGTGCCCCAGTGAGACACAGCCAGCTGCCCAGACCCCTCTGATGGCTGCAGCACCCTGGTGTGCAGGGCTGCCCCCTCACCTCAGGCACTGGGCAGCACACAAAGCTCCCAGGCCAGGCAAGGTGGAAGTGCCAGACCCAGGCTGGGTTAGGCTCTGGATATGCACAAAGTGCTCGGCCCTCTGGGAGGCTGCCAGTGCCCAAAGTCGTGCAGGGCTGCTCTCCTGCTGCTTTTGTGCTGGCAGCAACCTCCTGCTTTGTGTGCTGGTGTGGCTGCTTGAGCAGTTTCATCTTAGAAACCAGGGAATCAAAATTAATCCTGCTGCTTCATGGTTTCATATTGCTTGCCTGCATTTGCATATTTTCCTTTGTCTACCCCTCTATATGCAGAGTGTGACTTTCTTTTAAAATTGGTTTGTTGTAGATAATAATTTTTAGTAGATGATAATTTGAATAGACTACAGATACTCAGAAGGGTTGGGGCTGGAAGGGGTCTCCAGAGCTGGTCCTACCCTACCATTGGCTCGACCTGGTTGCCCACCCAGCTGGGCTTCGAATATTTCTAGAGCTGGGGTTGCCTCAACTTCTCTGGGTAACCTGTTCCTGTGATTTGGCCATGCTCACTAGATGAAGATTTTTTCTCTTGTGCTTAAATGGAATTTCATGTGTTCAAGTATTTTAAATAGTGTTCCTGAAACATGTTGCTTTCAGTTGTCAGCAGAGTGTCAGGTGGAAAGGGACACACACCCAGAAAAGCACAGCTGTGATTCACTTGGTAATACTGAGGGAAATATGAAAGCTTTACTATGGAGAGCTTTTCAAATTGGTACATTCATTCAACACTTCTCTGTGCACATAAGTCAAGTGGAGGATATTTTCTTTATTCTGTCTTTTATCCTTTATACAATTCCTGATGCTCCCAGCAGCTCAAAATGATGTTTAGGTTAGATACTGTTTCTGCTTGTTATCAGGCCATTACCTTGTCATTCTGCCACAGCGGCAGCTGAATAACTTCAACATGCCTGGCACAGTGCTATAAATATGAAGATATTTTAAAACATTCCACAAGTTCACCACTTGCATGACATTCTATTTCTTCTTTCCACTAAAGATTTCATGATAATTTGAGAAAAAAACCACAGGATTTCCCTCAGTCAAACTGGCAGAAGTTGCCTGGTGTACCATAAAATTAATGTATGGGTCCAAGCTAGTTCAAAGGTCCTTAATTTTGCTTTTAGATCATCCTTATGTCATTTTATCCCTTTCCTGATCTTCACCAACAACCCTGCAGATGGATCAGACCCACTAATTCCAGCAGAGAGGTGTCCAGCCGCAGCTGTCCTAACGCCCAGAGTCGAGAGCGTCTGATTACTTTGTTTCACTAGGCAGGATAATAAAGCTTTCCAGAACAGCAGCGTTTACAGCGAGTGAACTATGGGAAATCTCTGCCCTCAACTGCTATTACACAGCTTGCAACCTTTCGTTCAGGAGATTAAGTTTGTATCTCTTCGAATTATCTCTTTGTAATTGGAAAACTTTCCTTTTGACAGAGACAATGTGGCAGCCTCCCTGCGAGCCTCGCTACGAGCCAGTGCTGAGTGCCATCTGGAGAACGGATGCCGAAGTCAAGCAACAACATCCTGTCATATTTTATCTGGAACTTTGGAACAGAACAACTAATAACATCTTAAGCTTCATTTATCTGGCTCTCTCATGCTCTTGGCAGAGGTCATAACCAATGGTGGCTTTGCTGATTTGCTGCATCAAAACTAATTAGGTTACAGTGCTCACTGACAGAGCCTCTCATAATGGCATAAAAGCCTCGGGCTTTAACTTTACTCATTATGTCAAGGTAAAGTTTCACACTCATAAAACTTGCACCCATTTCATCTTCTCAGTCATAATTTTAACATCCATTAACCGTGCTTATTCAGCTTGACAGAGTTATCGACTCCTATATTTCACTTTTTCCTTCTCTCTTCAAAAATGCTGCTGGTGAGAAGTGGGGCTCATGGCATGAATGTGCCTGATGTTGCAGATGCAGAATTCCAAGCGTGGCCTCTCTGCTTTTTGTATTCTTTACAGCAGCAAGAACGCCCCAGTCCGACTGGATGGGGTTTGTATGTCAGTGCACTGAGACTGACTATTGCCTCCTCTGAAGAAAGCCTAGTAAGATGATCTTTTTGCCAACCTTATAGGAAATCTATTCTTTTACCAGACACTTTCAGTTTGTCTTATTGAATGAGTCAGTTCCAAAAATCTGAGTAAAATTAAGATAACCGTTGCACAAGGTTAAAATTAGGGCAATGTTCAGGGTAAAAGTCAGGGCACATCTTAACGGCTCTTAATTCAGGAGAGAAACCAGCGGGAAAGATTTCTGTCTGCACTGGGGGAAAAGAGAGAAGTAAGGTTTAACAGTTTCCTTCTTAAATGTTGTAAAACATGTCAGCAGGGGGCTATGGCAGCAAGAAGAATCGTGCTTTCTCACAGCAGGAAAGTGGCACTTCACTAGACTGGCTACATTGATTATCAAGATGAGGCCGTCTTAAAGAGCAAGCACAGCACTTAAATGTATTATAATGTGTGGAAGAATCATTATTAAGAAAGACAGCGCTGCGTATTTGCTCTAAGGCTTTCCACCTGCTACTGCTTGCAGGGGCTACAGTAGTGGGAAGAGCCCATGCAACTCTCTTTTTCACCTGTCTGATGGAAATAGTAGCTGAACACCAGGGAGAGCTGACAATTTTTGCACAGCCTGGATTTTGCTGGACGTTAGTGCCAGATCCCCTGTACTTGAGAAAGGCATTAGAAGTCTGTAAGAATGAGAGTTAAATAAGGATTTGTTTATATATTTCTATGTTCTAAGTGATTACCATGCTGTTACTTAATATTTTTGCACTTTCTATTTGTTTATTTACTTACTTTTTTACTCATTCATTATGCCTTTTTTTTAAATATAGGAACAGCGCAAAACCCTTCTACTCTTAATTTCCTTTTAATTGAGAAAAAAAGGGTCTGAATTATTTTAAATTAATAATTTCAGTTTAGAGCATATTAGATAGCTCTGCACCTTTAGACCTGTCTGATTTATCTTAATAGAGAATGCTCTGGGTCTATGAAATCTTCATACTCTTTCTGTCCTGTTTAATGTATTTCATACATTATTTAAAAAAAAAAGTCTGGAAAATTTTTGAGCAACACACATTCCAGTGTGATAAAATGGAGCATATGCTGTTTACCCCCTGGAGCACTTCCAGTTGAGAGCTGTGTCTCTCTGAACATGGATGTATATCAATGGTTGCAACCAACTGTGTGAATGAGCGTTATGTGATAATGAACACATGCAAAGAAATCAGACCTGGAATACTCTACACATATTAGGATACCTAATATGAAAAGAAGGGATGTTTGACAGGGAAAAATCAGTACAGGTTTAATGATGTGGATGGATTGCTTTCAGACAGGAGACTAACCTAGGCAAAAATTGTAGGTTGACAATGCAGCATTTAAGGAGATTGTAGCCACCTGAGTGAAGAGATATTTGAGGATTTTTAGACCCTTAACACCTATACACATAAACATTCTCATTGCTTTACCACCTTTATCTCATATGCCTTGTGAAAACAAAGTGAATTTTATGCATAAATATGCACAGAACTACAGCCGTGTAGTGGAGAGAAAATAAGCATGACATACAAAACTCCAAATAAGAAATAGAAATTAAAGAAATGAAAAGTAAGACTGAACATCAAGAGATCTCTTGTCATGGAAATGTCAGGTTGTGAACTGTTTTCCATGGTTTATGAGTAAAGTTTCATTGTTTGAGTTTTAAAACCAAAACAAAACAACCAAAGTCTTGATAAAAAATCCCCAGCAACCAACACACCCTAAATGGGTCAGGCATTCACCGACTGTAAACTCTACATCCACATGTGTGTCTCCACACTGATATTAGGCACAATCAGTAAAAAATTAATATCTTATTTATGTGCTTGGTAGGATATACAGGTACAGATCATTTAGTCCTTTGGGAATATACGAAGTGTTATGTGGCCACAGGGCAGTACAGCAGCTAGCACTTCTGGTTTGGGAGCTTAGCATGAACTGGTAACCCTCACTGTCTCTAGTGTGAAGTATTTTATTTACTATTATTTGATTCAGGAAACTTAAAATTCCAAGGCTGCTCTCTTGGGACAGAAAAAATGAGCTGAGAGACTGCACTGTGGACTAATAAATGTGGCCTTATTTGCATACATGCAGTAATATTACTGAGGACTTGGGGGGGAAAAAACCCCAAATGGTTGTTCTGTATTTATTTTGTGGATTGCTAAAAATGGAATTTTAAACCAGAACGATAAAACATGAACCAAAATATATACAACATAGATTTCAAAGATTTGCCTTCAGAAGAAAGGCGTGCTTTATTTCCTATTTTTCTTAAACCACTCAGCTGAAATACAAAAACTGCTTACTTCAGGGAAAAGGGTGTTGTCTAAATTTTCTTACCGCATTAGAGAGGTTTATTGTGACAACACATAACAGAGGCTGGCTGAGACTACTGCCCATTACTCAAGCCTGATTCCAGTGCAGGAGTGCTGTGAGGACCATGTGTTACAGCTGCTTTGTCCCATGAGGTAACTTAAAGAGGGACATAATCCAGTTATAAATTCACAATGTGAATTCCCTGCTGTAGAGGAGCGCTGCTGGATATAAATGTGCCACAGCCAATCTGTGAAGAGGCATGAAAACATGTTGGAAAAGAGGGAGCAGGACTGAGGTGCAGTGAGATCGTGCTACTCATCTTTGCTGCTGTGTGGGCATCAGGGTTTTCCCTCTGCCTGTGTGCCTGGGACCATGGCACATCCCACTCTGAGCTGCCCTCTGCTCTCCAGTAGGGACAGAAATGACTATGTGAGACAGTGGCCCTCTGAAAGACTTAAAGGTCTGGAACTGAGAGGCTCCTACTCCAACAGTCTTTTCCATTGAGTTCTCACGTTACACAAGAACAGCTCTTCCCATCATTAATGCACTACATGTTAATGATGTATGCCAAAACTTGCCTCTTTCAAAAATGGCTTTGTATCTCTCAGGTCCTGCAAATTTCTAGAAAAGCTGAGCTCTTCAGATCATTGCCCTTCATGGTGGCAGGGTTCAACTCTAACATTGCATCTTCAAATTAAAAACCCCTGAACATTAAGAAGCTGACAGTGGTTACAATTTGGACACTGCTAATCAAATCCAGAGAGTAGTTGGTGTCACTGACAGAGTGGCACAGAGTAATGAAAATGGAACTGAGAAATGGAATTGGGACAGAGACCTCAGCATTTGGGGATAGAGATTGTGAGGTTCTCTGCATGGCTGAGAGTCACCTTCTGTTTCTTATTTTGATAAGTTGCTTTTCCACAATTGGAGAGGAGTGCTGAAGAGACAATGCCACTATCCAGCCTTTCTGCCAAAAGTGGAACGGTCACCAGCATTGTGCAAACTTGATTTGGACTGTGAGTATGGTAAATCATATTTGTTCTACATTGATAACACTCAGTTTATTTAACTGCCTTCAACAGTCTGTGTAGATTGCGTTTTGTTGAGGGATATCTCTGTGTGTGAATGTGACAGGAAATCAGTCAATAGTTCAGGGTTCAGTGCTGGAGAGAGAGAGAGAGGCCCTTGTGGTACCCCCAGAATTCATGACATGCTTAGACAGCCTAGACTAATATTGGAGTTTCATGCTTCTTATAGAACTTTGTTCTGACTGCAGTGAGTTTTCTAAACCCACTCAGCTGGCACCCTTATAAACTGAAGAACATTACAGCCTGGAGAACATACTAATAATCTCCTTAAATGAAACATATTTTGTATTTGCATTTGCAAATGTGTTACTTCTATAATCTGATAACCTGATTTAGCATCTTGTAGGCTGTGTTCAGAGTCTGGTGTTTTCCCATGCTCAGCAAGAAGGTTTTTTTCAGCTAGTATGCTTCAGAAATGTTCTGTTAAAACAAAGGACCGTGCTCCCACACCCTGGTTAGGGAAGGCAGTTCAGGTTGCTAACAGTGCCAGAAATGTAGAGATGGATCTGCAGCATATCTTCTAAAGAGATCTGAAATAAGCATCAGTTAAGCCAGCCCAGCTCTATTGCTTGGAGGGAATGTGATGTCTCCATCTGTTTTTCTGTTCCAAACACAGAGTGCTGAAGCTCATAAGACTTATTTGCCTAAGTAAGATCCTGTGGCTGCAATAGGAGACCCAGTCATTTTGTGAAGGGAGCTTTATTTAGCTCCAGGCATTTCCAATAAAGACACAGTTGTTTCAAAACCTCCATCTTTGGAGGAGATTTTTTTCTTTCCTTCTGCAGATCAGCTGCCAGCAAGCTCCTAGGCCTGTGAAGAGGCAGAGTTCAGTCAGTCTGTTCACAATATGGAAAGTCATTGGCAAGGCAGTGAGGATTCTGTTCAGAGAGCACAGCACCCTCTCTGCCCATAGAATCAACCGTCTCTCTTATCAGGGACAAGCATTAGTTCCTATATGTTGCAGTGCAATGTGTGTTTTCAAAAGCCTTCTTCTGAGAAAGGGAAGGGTAAACAAAAGGGCTTTTTCTCTTTGACTCTGCCTTCTGGATTATAAAGTAACTTGCACTTCTGGTTGCTTTTAGCTGCTCTCCATCTCTGTAAATAGTTGACAAGGTCTAGAAATAAAGGCCACTGTGAATGTTGTTGCTGTTCTTTCTGCCTGTGTGAGAGGAGGCAGGAGAGAAAGGCAGATCTGAAGTCATGGTTTTTCCTTTAATTTTTTGTTGCACTGAAGAAGATTCAGAAGACTAAGCAAATAAATCTGTCTTAGGGGAACACAGGTAAATCCATGCCAGACCCACTTAAATGCCATTTATGTTGATAAATAAAGTTGCAGTCTGCTGCTTAAAGCTTGATCTGCAATTGCCTTCATTCCCCTGTGTGTCCCTCTAACACAAGAGCTGACAAAAATATGATAGAAAGCCACATATTTTGCCTAAAAAAGGCAAGTGTAAATGTTGTCATAGCAACACAGAAAAGCAGAATGCTACTTTTTAAAAGTGGTAGTGGGGAAATGAGGAAGAGATAAATGGAGGGAGAATTAGAGGTTTACAGAACACACAAAAAGAGACAGTTCTAGGATGACTAAATGAACAGAAATTTGCCATGTAGTTCCTGAAGCTACTTGCAGAAAAGTTTGCCTGAACCACAAGGAACTCCAGTGAACTAGGTAATATATCCAAAAAAGTCAGAATCTTTTCATCTCCTGTGCCTTATATGATGGAAAATCTGATTAACCAGTGGTCAGACAGACCTTAGGCTTACCCAGGTCTATTACTAGAAAAAGAAACTGGTAACTAACAGGATCCTTCATTTTTATAAGCAGCATGCGACATCCCACAGCACTGTCAAGATCTGAAAGTTTCTACTGAAACTGCTAGACATTAAATATTATAAATAGATCCAGGAGAGCAGATGCTAGTTGATCTACCTCACACTGGGCCCTTTGGCTGAGAAGATTTTTCTTCTGCTTGTGTCTTCTCTGGTGATGTAAAAGATGTCCCATTATGGTGTCCCAAGGATAGGTTTTCAGTAGTTTTATCAGTGAACTGAATAAAAATGGTTTCAGTAAGAAAAAGGAAAGTTGAGGTGCCATTAAAGAAACATACTTGTAACTGTGTTAAAAATACTCCACAACAACTTTGTTCTCATCCCATAAGAATAAACTGGATTTTTTAATTTCCAAACCACAGTTGAAGGTACTTGAAATGTTTTGTGTATATCTGTTTGTGTAGGTGGTGAGTCTGGGTGCTGCAGACTTGAGAAGCTGCTGTCAACAAACCCAAGGAGACAAGAAAGAGCCCCGGGGCCCTTTGGTGTTTGGCAGATTCAGCTACTGAAATGCTGAGCCCAAAGCTGAAGCCTGAGCAGAGTCTGCTTCACAGACTCTGTGAATGCCATTGGAAACTTTTTTCATTTTAGCTTGTTTAAAAATATCAGCCATCTGAGGACAATTCATTTCCAGGACTTTATATAACATGTAAAGTAGTGTGAGGGGATATTTTTAATGCATTTGCAGTTTGCTCTAGCATCACATAGCAAGGAGAATGTCTTAGCTTGGTGTTTTCTATTCCTGTAACCTGTACTATAGATACAGATAATACCATTCAAGGGGGAGCAAAAGGTTGCATTTTCATTTGGAGTTGACAAGTGGCACATTATTCCCAGATTTATGAATGTGAAAAGCTGTATAGAAATAGAAAAATTTCTGGCAGTCATATTTATAAAACAAAAATGTTATTGCTAAATGCCTTAAAAACAAAGTCAAATAAGTATCTATGTAAAGAAATCTTTCAGGTAGCTTTTGCATCTGCCTGTATTTCTGTCTTTCTAGTGGATTTCTGCAGATCTGAATGACCCATGAGAACCTCTCTAGACCTTCCTCTTCTTGTTCTGTCCAAAGGCCCATCTCCCCCTAAGTAACAGATGCCCATAAATGCAGGGAAAGGAAGTTGCTAGCAGCCACACTACTGAAGGTATTTTGGCTAGAACAACTCACCATTTCCTCCCTCACTCTGCAGCTATTGGCTTATGGTGGTGATGGCTGAAAATCACAAAACCAAGATCAAAACAAAACTAACACAATGAAAGTCAAGCACAAGAAGTCATACCACAGTCCTCTCAGAAACATGCTGATGTTTGTAGCTCTACACATGGGGTAAGAAGTCAGGAGCTCTGTTCACCTAGCAGGAAAGAACTGTTACCTGGTTCCCTACAAAGTCAAGAATTTACTGTGCCATCCTATTTTCCCTATATAAACAAATAAATTTTTTACCAGCAGCAAAATATCTTGAGGGAACTAATTTTTATTTAATTATTTTCTAGTGCGGAGAGATGCCAATTCTCAAACCTGTCTTGTATCCTAATCATAAAATAGGCATTAGTATCACATCCACTTGCTGTGATTCTAGCCACAGAAGCCTTCAGAGTGCCTTATTTGCCATGTTCAGTGGTACTGGATGCAAATAAGCTGTGGTTTTATGAGGAACAGGCAGATTTAGTGATTTAGTATAGGTACTGCAGCTCTAAGCCAGATTTTAGAGCATAACACAGCCCTGGAAAGCCTTTTTCATGTAAGTCACCCTATCTCAAAGATGTTGCTGGCTTCCCAAGTCAATCATAAATGACTTCCTGTACACATAAATAAGTTGTAACCAGTGTTCCCTTTCTAATCAGGATATTCCCCATCCTGAAGTGTACTTGTAGTTATTTCCAGTGAGAAACCTTGCTCACACTTTAAACACTTTCCAGCCCCTTTGGGTAAGTGCAGATCTGGAGCATCTGAGGTATGATGCCTGCTCAGGAAAGTCAGTTGTGATGCCTCACAGCCTCAGGGGAGGCTTTCTGGCTACTTTCACAGGTAGAAAAAAAAATAAACCAAGGAGAAGTGAAAAACAAAACAATCCTCTGCTGCTTCCTCTACTCTAGCTTCAGATTGTGCCACTTCCATTTAAATATTGGGCAAGGCTGTGGATAAATTTTTAATCTGAGCTATTTAGTTCCCCAGACTTTACAGTATTGAACTTGCAATCATAAATTTCAACAGGGGTTTGTATCATTTGAGTCTTAATTCTGAGTCCAGTGAGGGGAAGTAGATCTTTTAAAAGATCTTTGGCAAAGAAAGGGCTTCATTTAAGAGCACTGGAAATGGAATCACAGGAGTCTAAGGGTATTTTTGAGAGGGTCACCTTGGTTTCACAGTATACAGCTATGTGCTGAGGGATGTCTGTGGCAAGTAGGTAAATACAGAGAACAAATTGTGCATGAACATAACTGTATGCTTCTGTGATTAAGGCTTTGGAAAAATGACCATGGCAAGAGAATGTGTTGCTTCAAGTTGTTTAGAAATGTCTCTAAAATTACTAGGAAAATGGATCTTTGATCCAAAATTGTGAGACTGAAGCAGAGGAAGGAAAGCAAGATTGCATTATACAGCCCCCTATGGAAGAGGATATTCCCAGGCAGTGTGAAGCAAACACATTTTAATGCTGCTCATTGCTTTGTGGCACATGAGTATTCTGGCCACTCCAGCAGGCTGTGCTGTCATGTACTCCTGAACTCATCACCAGAGGGTCCCATGGTCCATCTGGAGAACCAGTGCAGCACAGGGTGTCACAAAGCCACTGGGAGCCTGGTCTGAAGCAGAGACAGAGCACTGAAAGAACCACAGCAGTGTTTGCAGCTCCTGCAGCCCCCAGACAGCCTCACTGGGCAGAATGAGTGAGAGAAAATCCACTGCTGCCCCATCAGCTACATGAATTTTTATTGCTTTCTCTTGTAGAGATACCAAATATCTTTGTAAGCAGCATGTTCAGAGTGTTACATGCAAACATCCATGTGATACCTTTATGAAATATGCAAATATGATGTGCTGGGCTATGATCTGATCTGTGTATGTGTGTTTGAAAGCCTTTCCCATGCTTTGGTTCATGTACAGAAAATTTCTGACAGTTTGTTTAAGGTAAACAGAGCCAATCTGTCAGCATGATTCATTACCAGCACATCTGATAACTATGACTTAACTTGCAGTAGCCTTGTATGTTTTTAAAGCACTTGCCTGCTTTGCAGTTAGCAAATTAGTGTGAGGCAAAGCAAACACAAAAGGAGATAACAAAAGAAGTGATGGATTCGATCACATTACAGAGGAAGTGAGATGATGAAGAGATTGCTTTACTGAGCTCAGACACCTGGAAAGCAGAGTGTGTGTCTCAGCTGCTCAGAAGTAGTGTGATGCAGAAGCCTCACGCTGTGCACAGGCATTGCAACAAGAGGCTGTCATCACATACTGTCCCACATCCCCTTTTATATGTATTTCCCTGATTAAGTTTCTGTTGTGACATCTTTTGAACAGTAACACCTTTCTCTTTTTTGCCTCTGAATTTTCTCCCTTGAGAGGTGAAAATTATGGCTTACTGTGGCCTGCTAGAGGTGCAAATAAGCACAACATCACCAAACTGGGACAATCTTGAAGTAGTAAAATATCAGGGCTGAATCCTGGTAAAAGTTAATATGTATATATTGATATGCTGGGGCTAAATTGTGGGAAATATGTGTGTGAACTTCTTCAGGTAGTTTGAAGTTCTACGTTTGCATAGCTTGGGAAAAAACCAACCAGGAGGGAGACACAAACAAGGTAAGGATGGTTACAAAGCAACTTTGGGTGGCAATTGCTACAAGAAAGTTTTATTTGTGTCCTTTCTTCACTTGGCTAGGGCCCAGCAAATGCCTTGCAGAGTAAAATGTGTAACTCTCGTTACTTCTGAACTTATTTTGACTTCTCGTTCTTAGTATCACAGAAATCCTGCAGCCACTCAAGTACCATTTGTACCTGGTGTTGTACAGAACAGAAACCACTTCCTCAACCACAGCTTATCACTAGGTGTTTGTCACAAGCACACATGAAGCTCTCACTATTTGTATTGCAACTTCTTGGCACTAAGTGAAGAAAAAGAGAAACAGAACCTCATTTGCTTCTGTATTTTCTTTCTATTCATGGAAATAGGCTAAAAGAAATTTATGAGTATGTAGGGCTCTGTTTCTATATATTCATATTATCAAAACGAAATCAATAATGGTTAGAATCCAATAAGAAAGTATGTTTTCTGATCTGTGCTATATGTCCTATTTTCACTTGCATAAAGACAGAAAAAAATTCACCCTTCAGGGTAAAACTCTTGATTTACTTTTTAACTGCAAGTGAGAAGGAGCATTTGTTTTGGACTGAAAGGAACACCTCTTTCATTTCCATACCAAGAGCAACAGAAGTTTCTTCTGCTACAGAATTAAAAAGGCCTATTTCACCCACAACTTGAAAAAGTAGAGCTTTTTCTAACATGCCTGCTGGCAGAGCTGAAGAGAGCCAGGCTGAGAAGGAAACTTAATCAGCCAATTTTTGAATGTTTTTCAGATCATTGAAGAATGTATTTTACCTTGATTTTTTTAAAAGTTTGTCATCTTATTAGAATACCTGAAAGAAATGTTAAAACTGTATGAAAACAGGCAAAATTGCAAGATGTGAACCCTCTTTTGGATTCAGTTTAACCTCCTGTTTGTATGCTTGAATACAGATGAATTCTAATTTTCTTTATTTTTTGGTTGATCTAACAAAAGCTACCGGCTCTGCCTGCAAACAATCTCTGCTTCTTCTAAATTAGCAACTGTCCTGGCTGCTCCCATTACCACTTCAGAAGTTTTATTACAGAGCTATAAAGTCCTTTTTGTGGCACCAGGGTGTCTTATTCTTACCCCAAGTGGGAAGGCCACAGGGCTTTGGCTGAGCTAATTGTATGCAGGAGATTGCTGAGCTTCCAGTGCAACCACTTAAGAGAGCCTCTGCAAGCAAAAGCTGCTGCAAAATAAAGATGTGAGTGAAGGAAGAAAAATCCATGGTGCATTTTAAGAGTACCTTCTTATTTCTAGTGTATACATGATATAAAAGATTTACTGAGCTTTCTTTCAGAAGAAGGATGTGCTTTTACCACTTAACAGTCACAAATATAACTCAGCCATAATATATTGCTCTTTACTTCCGTCATTTAATTCAGCTGTTTGCAACAGTTCTGCATATTCCTGTATCCAGCTATTTCAGTGAGATATGAGCTTTTGTGGTTAACTGGATCTTTTAGGTATTAGTAAGATTCTTTTTCTTTTACAAAATGCAGACTGGAAAAACAAACACTATTCTTATTTGAATTCAAGTCTTACAATCAAAACAATATAAAGTAAATGAAATTAAAAGTTAGAATTTTAACACTATATATTCCATGGTATCAGTTTAACATTATTTTAGCAGAAGTGAAGTATGAAAGAATAACTTCCTCTGCAGAAACATGCATTTGTACACGTGTGAGGCAGCCAAATGAACAATTTGCAATTGAAAGCCTCAAATATGATAAATTGTTCAGATGAAAAAGTATTAGTTCTGACTGATTGTTTTTCTTTTCCCTTGCTTAATATAGTTCAGCTCACCACTTCATAGAGATTAGATACAACTGAGGCAAAATAGTTGGTGGTTTTGCTCAGGATGCATTTCTGCAAGCAGAGAAGTCCCAGCTGCCACAAAAATGCAAATTCTGCTGGGTCTCCTGCCTTGGAAGCTGTTACTGAATTTTTCTCTCTTGTTCATTTTAAGTCTGTCTTGAGTAAGCTACTTCTACAGCCTGACACACACTTTCAGTGCCACCAGATTAAAGAGTGATACGATACATTTTGACACACGCAGATGTAACGCGATGCACATGTCACAAGAAATAAAACAAAGCAGAGGCATATAATACTTCTCCTTCTCAGTGGACTTGTAATATCCACAGGTGGTTGAATTTTTCCTCATCTATGCCCTGATTCTTGTTAAAGGATTAGAGTAGCTGAGGGCAGCCCTGAGCAATGGCAGAATGTAGGACATTCTGGGTGGCTGCTGTGTTTTCACACTGTCCCACTTGTCCAACTGGGTGCCACCCTGCTGTTTGCACTGTGTTAGAATCGAGCTCCACAGGTGAGTTTTCCTCCTTTGTGCCAGGCAGGGAGGTCAGACAGGCCATGCCCACACTGATTTTCACTGCCCTCCATGGATAGCCGTGGCTGCAGTCAGCCAGCAGCTGACAGGCAAGGCCAGCTGCCTTGCAGGATGCAGCAAACCTTTGGGCATGTCTGTGGATCTGCTGGAGGTGTCCTGAGGGGTGCTGGCATGCAGGACAGAGCCACAGGACTGGCACAATTCAGTTGCTCTCCAGTCTATGCCATCTGAAGCAATAAAGATGTAGTCTCAGCACTGTGTGTCACCTCCTGACATGTGGCAAAAGCAGGAGTGTGTACAGGTGAAAAGACCTCTAAGCACTTTTCTTCATTCAGGTACCAAGTATTAGAGCTGAGAGCCAGAGGTGAGAGCTGCCAGACAGATACACTGTGGTATTCTTCACATTAGTACAAAACATGAGGCAAAACCCACCTTTGTCAGCATTTGAAACTGGTTAATGACTTCACAGGTGCTGGCAATGTAAAATAAATTATCTTGAAAAGGGTGAATTTGCAGTATTTGTTTCCTATTGAACACAACAACATTTAGGGGCTAAGAAGGAACTTTTTCTTTATCTTCGCAGGTGGATAGTGCAACTAACAGCATGAGCAGTAGCTAAATGGTTTCTTCTCTTTTCTATTTGGGTACTGAGATACAAAGTTGAATTTATCAGCAAGTGAGGCTGACAGTTCTTGGTTTTATTCCGAAAGCTGCAGTGTGGAAGCAGTCCCTGCCACAAAGCCTCCTCTTATCCTCTCCAGTAATCTCAGCATTCCCTACATAACCAGACAGCTAGTTTTTCTAACTACATCTCTCAAATAGGTTTTGATATTTTCATCAAAAACATAAATCACTTGATCTTGTTGCCCTTTGTGCATTTGGCAAAAAAAGCTCACATATATACACACATGTAAGTGTAAGCAAACGCTGTGCCTGTGTGTTTGCTGATCCTGAACAAAGGACACTGTCCTGAAGTCAGTGGAGTCTCAATCCTTCCCTGTTTTTATCAGCTCCACCACAGCTATTTGAGTTGCAGGGGAGAGATGTGATGCTCCTCTCTTGAGAGATCAGCTAACCAAGCCTCTGCTCACCTCTGCCAAGCTTATCCATACACACAAACTCATCTGTCTGAGCTCAGTGAGATTATTAAACAGACACTGCTGAATTTCTCATTGCCAGCAGGTTTGTACATGCTTGTGAAATAAGCCCTAACATGGTTAGGATAAATTTTAGTCTCTAGTCTGCTGTAGATTTGAGCTGGGTAAACAGTTTTACTCTACATGATTAAACATTTCAAAGAGATTGCATGTGAAGGAAGAAAAAAATTCATAAAGTTATTAGGATTGGAAAATACTTCTATGATCATCGAGTCCAGCCATTTTATTGTATGTTTTGAAGATAACTTTCATAATAATGCAAACCAGCCCAAACAATTTCACTGAAGAAAGAGAATTATCTAACAGAAATGCTATAATGAATATGAAAGCCAAATGTAGAATCAGTAGACACTGAAAAGTTTACCCAGCCATATATGAAACTTTGGTAATACATTTTGGAAATACACAGGATAAGATCAATTCCTGTAAAAAGAATTTTCTTTTCCCACAGGAAGTAACACCAGCCTGCACATCATTTCTCTGCTCTCAGAGATGTTTCCCATATGGATTTGAAGACATTTTAATTTCCATATGTCCTGAGATAATTTCTCAGTTCCTCATCCTGTAGTAATCCAGGATAGCAGATACAATACAGCCAAATGCTAGATGGGATGTTTGCAAATTTTTGTCTTGTGAAATTCAAGGGAACCTTTATCTAAACATTCAAATATATTCCTTTGCTCTCAAAGCACTTCCATTTAACTTAGCATACCAACCTCTTTCTGGATTAAAATCTTTTCTATGTTACTCAAGGAACCATTTAAAGCCTCACAAATGAATTTTTTTAAATATGTACTTTCAAAAATGTATGAACCTCTGGAAATTTGATGGGAAATTAAGTATCATAATCTTAGAGCATTCTTCTAGATAAATTTGTTTTGAGTGATGAAAAATGAAAGCCAATGCTACAAATTTCAGTCATATGGAAGATAACCATAAGATTTTCAAATAAATCAATGCCTGTCAAATTTTAAATTAAGCATCCCATTCACAGTGCTTGATCTGTAGAGCTAATATAAATCGACAAGTTATTTTGAACAAACCTGAAAAAAATGCTAATGAAAGCATAAACTTGAACTGAAAAGGTGTGCAGGTCCAGTTCATAAAATTAAAAATACATTTTTTTTTCTAGAAGAGGTTATGTGTGGATATCAGAATCTTTAACTGGTAGCAGATCTGAGCTATTCCTGGGAGTCTGTTTCAGGAAAAGAGTTTTATATTTTGATGGGTAATGTCACATCTGTTGAGATAAAGAAATTAAAATCTTACACATCCAGCTTTAGATGTTTGTCCAGTAGAAACCAGAAAGATGAGATGGAGGTCAAACATTCTTAGGATATGGGCCTTCCTCATAATCTGAGACCTCTTGGCAGACATACAAGAGCATGAGTTACCAAAGGATAGTGGAGGAAAGTGACATTTAAACAAATGGAGATGAATGATTGTTTTGATCTCAGTTTCCCACTAGGCAGCTGTAGAAATCTATTGGCCAGCATATGGTGGAAAAAGATGAATTTGAATTCTTCACATTCAAGATTAAAGAAAACTCAAAGACAAGAATTAACATTATACATGTTCAAAGTATAGGTAGTTTTCCATTCTGAAATCTTTGGCAAACTCTTACTTTCTCCAGAGCCCTTTCCAAGAACCCAAGAGTCATCCTCATGTTGTAAAACATTTACAGCTATAAAGAAATCACCACAAAACCTAATAATGAAATGGAAGTTAAAACCAAACCATGATAAAATTCTCCACTAATCAAGGAGTGATCTTCTCACCAGTCTGTGCTCTTTTAGAAGGAATCAGAACATGACCAAATATTTCCTGGAATCTTTGCATGCTCTATACACTGTTTTGTAGTTTGAGAGGAGTCTGTCATGTCCAGTGCCTTTTATTTAGCAAGTCATTGAGAAAATGAAAACAGCTACTCCAAAACCAATTTCATTTTTCAGTCGCTGATCCATTTACTCATTTATTTTCTGCTCCTGAACTTGAGATACCTTTTAAAACTGAAGTTTTTCAAAAGAGGGATGTTGCAAGTTTACTGGTATTTTGCACCCAAAAAGGATCATATTAACAAGGAAAGTTAAGCCAGGTTCATGTTCAAGTTCTGTGTGATTCCCTTTGGGTCAGATATGGGATATGTGATATACCCTGTCCAAACTGTGCTGTGCTCACCCACAGCATCAAGTGGTACCTCTGCAGCTCCAGGGTCTCAGTCTTCAGCAGGAGTGTGGCAAAGGCTAAAGGAAAGGAGCAGTTCAACTTTAAAAAAGACAGCTGGACTTTTTCAAAAATCTCAGGAAATGTTTGCCTGAGTTTTCTTTATTAGGCTTTGAGTTGCAACACCAGAGTTGCTTCTCAAAGAGAAGCTCAACACATTCATTGTACCATTGTACACTGTGCTGATAAATATGCAGAGAAATGCTATCTGTTTAATCTGTGTGGGCATTCAAATCTTCTGTAATACTTGGTAGAAATAGTGGGATGAATAATAATTTGCACTGCAGGAAAATAAAGTAATTCTCACAGCAGCTGTTGCAATCTTCATAGTAAAAGCGGGAGAGTTTGTGCAGATGCTCCAGTCTTAGGAGCCATAAAGGCAGATGTATCAGAGGAAATACCAATACATGGTTTTGCATATTATCTTCTCACTTAATCACAGCTACAGTAGCATCAGTTTTCTGTCCATCACGCTTTTATTACCCTCTGTTTCCTGTAGTGCATCAACACTTCCCAGCTTCTCCCTTCCATTAGCTGACAGCATTGTACAGAAAAATAGCAGCCTTTAAATATATCCACATCTTTCCAAAAAGTGAATTTTGCTAATGAATCTTTCTTCCCATAAATAGGACACCAGCAGTTTCCCTGTCTTCTGTACTGGGTTCATATCTCAGCTAAAGAAATATGTTGCATGTACTTGTTTTTTGCCAGAGCAAGGAGGAGAGAAGCAGCTTGCTCTTGCTGAAAGAGAAATGAAATCTCCTCAAAAGTGCATAGAAGTCATTTGTTTCACAGGTCTGGGCAGAGATATCAATATCAAGAACCTCCAAATGGTGACCAGTGTTGGTTTGGAAATGTGGATATGAATGGCTATTAATTTCTTCAACACAGGAAGTTAATAGCTGTATTATCATCTTCCTGTAAGCAGACAGGAGGCAACTAAATAATCAGCAAAATATCATTCCCTGCTGGAGCAAGACTCAATCAATTCTTCTTTTCTTACCTACAGTAAATGATAACTCATGAAAATTACCTGTTGTCAGATATATTCTGGTCTCTTATGCTGACAAAGCTTCTAACGATTTCCCATTTGAAAGCACCTCACAAAAAAGTGTATTTCAAGAGAAGATATTTGAGGATAGTGATCTAAGTTAACTCCAATCTCCAGGAGAGGGAGGAATTGTTAAACAAGATGCCTATGCTAGAATTCAAAACAAGAGAACAGTAGGAGAGTAGGAAGTGGGGTAGGAAGAGAAGAAAGGTCAGGAGGAGGGAGGACAGCTGATCCTTGCCAGTGGATAGCAAGGATTGCCATGCTCTCCCCTGGTCCAAGCTCCCATTGCACTCTCTCACACACTGTGTCTCACTCACACATTTTGTAAGCAGAAGGGACATTTAACATTCTTATAGGAATATGTTACAGAAAAACTAAATGTCCATTTTTTCTTATGAGGTGAATTTGCAAAACAGATGACACAAGCTTTAACACAAACACTTGCCACCACATTAAATAGAAAAGTTACAGTAAGTAGTGCACTAAGTCACATAATATTTATAACATGGTAATTTCTTTTCATTCTGTCTCTAACAGAAAAAAATAATACTTGTGAGGTTTTAATTACTTTTTTTTTTCCTTTTAAATAACACAAGTCTGTCCTACTGCACCTGTATGAGAAAAGACAGGTCACAAAGTAGGAATATTTGCAATGGCTGTTTTTTGTGCAGATTTGTTCTTTAGTCTGAGATTATTCCAGCAAAGCTCTGTCTTCTGCATAGGTGAACATTTGCCCTGTGGTAAGGATTTCTTCTGCCAGCCTTAAACCTCTTCCTAAGTTTTACAGACAGAAGAAAAGGAGACACATGAAAGGGGTTACTGGGAGATAAGTGGTTAGGACACCATACTGCTCTGCTCCCTATCAGTGATTTTTAAAGACTCAGTTTTGTGGCTGTTGCTATTTTCCATGGAGCAAGAGCAGACACTTGTGTAGGTGTCACCTGTGCTCTCTCCCACCATCAGCCAGGGAGGGAAACATTCCACTACCAGTGTGGTACAGCAGAATGCCTTAGATTACTTTGATAATGGTGTATTAGTCATTACTTAGTCATACCAGTGTACCATTAAAAGGACTGCACCACATCTGTAAAACCATTTTTGAGTATTTCCTCCCCAGTTCAGCATCACCTCTCTTTGTGAGATTTGTTTTCAAGAAGCCATTCCTTTCCTCATTATCTGATCCTGTCAAAAGACTGACTGTAATTACTGGTATATGATATCTTCTGTCAAATTGTGTTTACAGGAATGTTGCCAGTGCTCACTGTCAAGGCACCTCGTGAGCTGTCTTAGGGGCTGCTTGAAGATGTTGATGTAGAGAGCTTACTGATCATTGTAAAATTTTGTAAAAATACTCATGGCACTAGATTTCCTGGTAGTGAGAAGAATACTGGAAAAAAGAAACATCTGGGTCACCTGCAAATCACCTAAAATGGGTTTGCATATTCACTAGATGGAATGAAAAATTATTGAAAGTGAAACGAAGCATAGAATATAGGCCTTGGAAAACTATTAACTGTGAAGTAGTCACAGAGAAAATAATGTCATTGTCCTTGATCCCACTCCTGGATCATACTCTTTTCACTTGGGAGATCCCCAGGTGTCCCAGAGAGGGAAGCATTCATGCAGCAGAGGTTGATGGGCTGGAAAGCACTCTTTCCAGGTGTGTCTCCACTAGATAAAGTTGCTCAGTACCACTATTTCCTCATAAGAATGCCTAAACTTCTATTTCCTGTGTTGAAATTATCTCTCAAATAAACCTGCTCATAATAAATGTTCCTTAGATTTTTTTTTCCTTATTTGTTGTTGTTACTGCTTAGCACTAAATCTCCTGGAGAGAGCACAGGTGACACCTGAAATGTTACACCATTACATGAAATGACTTCCAGAAATGTAGGGCTTCCTGTAAAAATATTAAGAAGAGTGCCAGTTTTTCAACTGTTTGGATGCAAACACTTTGTCTGTGGTGTGTTAGCTAGTCAATGATTAAAGAGTCAAAAAATTAGTTGTCTTTGGAAGATGGTCCATTAAAAAAGCATTTCAGTTCATAAAAAAGAGATTGTGCTTTTTCTGGTATTCTTTTAAAATATTTTTTTAAATGAGAATCCTGTGATTAGGTAAGTTAATGTAATAAAATATAGTGGAATAAAATGCCTTGAAGGGTCATAGCCAAAATCTAAAGTCATAGAGTGTATCTATTTTTATTTCAGAAATGACTAACAGCTCAGTTCATGTCTTTAGCAGTAGTTGTGCAGCTGAATGGGAAAAAGCCCCAGATGTTTGCAATATGAAGACTTCCTCTCATAGTTCATGAACTCACAAATGTGTATGGTAGGAAAGTAGTTTCTAGCACAAATGGGAAACATAACCATCAAATACAACTTATGATCCAGGCCAGATTTTTTTTATAGCAAAAAAGATCTAGGGGCACTTCCCAGGACACAGGCAAATACCAAGATATAGAAGAGTATATTTTCATTGACATTGGAGTTGGTATGTTTTTCATTTGTAAAAATCTATGTGTAAATGACAGTTTCTCATAAACACATAATTGAAATGTCTATGAAAGGGTTTTTAAAAACAGTTGGATTATACAATTATCACCTTTGTTATTATGGTTCAGGAGCAAAAAGGGGAATTTGAATTAAAATAACTTCCCTTCCAAATGTATACATACACTGCCTCTTGGATTACACTTGCATGTAAAAGCGACCTGAGAATTCACAAAAGTGGGCTGCTAACAATATCTAAATAAAATCAGCTCAGATGATTACTCTTCCTACACATGTTGCTTTACTCATCTAATTTGCAAGTAAAACAACCCCAAAATACAGCGATTATCTCTGTTCTCATGTACTTGCACAGTGAGTACTTGAGCTGTGGCTCTCCTGCCCCAGCTGCCCTTGGCCAGACACTTCATTCTCTGTTTCTTCCTGCACTATCCAAATAAGGCTGTGCCATCACAGGGATGCCATCACTTCTGATGGGGTGGGGATGTTCCCCAGGACCCTGCACCCTCTCCACTGCAGGCTGATCTCTGTTCTCCTGCCAGACTCCAGACAAGCCTGTGCTAGGTTTTTCATGCCACAGATACTGGACCCCAAATAAAATATTCTACACTTGAGCTATTCCTTTCCACTTTAGGTGGGTATGGGCCTGCTTTTCTGTTTCTTTTAACACATTTACCTCAGTTCCAATTCTGGGTCACTTCTTTCTTCGATTCCCCTGGTTCCCTGTTATTACAGACAAATTGAATATTTTCCCCAAATAAGAAACTTATAATGCTTTACCTAAATGTTTCCCCATACTATGAAGCTCTGATTTTATTTCCAACTTTCTAAATTTCCTGCCATGAAGACTTTACTGTGGCCCACAATCACATGATAGTAATGATTGCATGTCCAAGAAATCCTTGACTGAAGAGCTGAGAATTTAGAGGCAGCTAAGCTCCCATTTGACCTGAAAGATGATTCAGGTTCTCATCATACTTCTGTGAGTTTAATTTTTTAGGAAATTTCTCACACAGCAATAAGTTATCTATACTTCTATAGACTGGATACATTTCCTTCCCTACAAATGAGTTGGATTAAAAATGGACTTCACAATGGTATCACCTGGTATGACAAATTTACCTTAGTAGAAAACTAGAATAAACTTAAAAATAGACGCACAAAACAAGAAAGCAATTTTCAACCTAAACTGACATCTGCTATAATTTTGTCTTATTCAAGGAAAAAAAGAAAGTCAGGTTTTAAACATGTTTTGCACATGCACAAAGATATATTTTGGTCTTTAGATATATTTTGGTTTGGAGCTACAGAAGTTCTTGTCCATTATTGCCTATCTGACCTGACTTGCCTATTGTATACTTAATCTTTGTCTCCAAAATTTTTCTTATCAGGTTAGTTTATAATGAAGAAAATGTAGCCTTAAAAGGACCTTAATAACATCATTATCATCCATATTCAGTGAAAATAGACAGTGTTTCAATCAAAGTATCTATAGAAATTCCTTATTTATAAAGAAAAATATCCAGAAGATTTAATGTTTATTTGCTCTCTGGCAGCCTAAAGAAAATTTAAGTAGGCGTGAGTTTAAAAAAATCCCAGGAGACAGGACATTGGTTTCCCTACACAGATGTCCCTTAATCCCTGCAGCTTGTCTGTGGGAACTGGAGGAACAGGTCTTGTTCTCCACCCACATTTATATTAGTAATTTTTAGAATAAGAAATTTTACAAAATAAAGAAACAAATGCCTAAACCAAGCCAAAACTCCAACAAAAGTCTAGTGAAGCATGCAATGAAACCTTCCAAGTTAGGAGGCATGGAATTTTGTTCACTTATAAAAATCATTCCCTGTCTAATCTCAAAATGAATGCCCCTTCATCTCCTTCTTAAATCGAACTTCAAAAGAGGAAACTCTAATGCAGAGGAGATAAACCTTCAGAAATTTCTGGTTAGAGAGTGTAATACTTGACTTTGTAAACAGCTATTTGGGTTTACCTTCTTTATACATGGCACATGGAGTAAAAACCCTTATAATGACTGCTTTTGTTTTTATGCATTAAAAAGCAGGTGATACTGCTTGATTTCTATTAAATAAATATTCTTTTGAAAAGGTTTTCTTATTTAAACAGCTTAGGAATGTATTATATTGTCATTCAAATGTTAAGGTTTATGAGGTCTGCTTGTTTATTTTAAAGGGTATTTTTAACATGTGGCTAGTACTGAAATTTTCAGAATATGGGAGTAAATGATTGTAGTGCAAGTTGAGATATACTCTTGTATGTGCATGCACATGAGTATTTAATATTTCACATCTGAGAAAAACAAAAAACTGGAGAAATATTTAGTCAAAGGAAATGAAAACAGAGCACTTGTCTTACTGTGAGAATTAAAATTTTAAAACATATTTGAAAAGAGGCAATTTAAAAATAACATTTATGGAGTATGAGAACGTAATAGAAGAAACAAAAAATCTAGCAAGCTGGAAAATGTTAAAAGGGTCAGAAACAAGAATAATTTCTTGCCAGATTACTCAAAGTAGGCTGGAAAACTTAGTAAAAATTATTCAGGAAAGGCAGAGCTTGACAAATCATTGTGTTCTGTATCAGGAAGCAAGCAGATACAGCCCTTCTCCAGCTAAGGGCAATCTTAGACACAAACGCTTTGAAATGTCAAGCTCTCTTAAATAACCTCTAGGAAAGTTGTTTTTCCTAGGCAGGTGCTCAGCTGCCCTCATCTGTGAGGTGCCTGGTGGGCAGGAGCTGCTCCTCCTGGCTCAGGAGGACTCTGAAATGCAGCCTGAAAGTGTGGGGTACCTCTGAGACCCAGTGGCCACTGAGCAGGTCCTGCTCTGCCTCTACTTCACTGCCTCTGCTCCTGTGTCTCAGCTCAGCACAAACTCCAACACTCTAAACATCCTTCTACAATCCACTTCCAACAGCAGAGCAGAAAACTGTCTGGTTTGTATTTTTGCAGGTTGAGTTCTTTTGCTGGATTACTGAGCTTTGTCACCTCATGGAAGTTCAGAAGGATGCCATAGCTGGCACCATGTCATTAATGAATGTAAGCAGGTGCAATTGTACAGGCAAAGGTTTTGGAAGGGGGAGGCTGGGACTACTGTTTTTCAGCAGGGGTGGCCTATGGGAATCCTGTGGCTCTTCCTTCTCCTGCAGCTTCATCCTGGCTGAGAAATACCCCAGGCATACATTGGGCTACCCAAGAAGCACTGGTACAGAGCTCAGACTGCAGTGTGTATCTCACGTGGCTTGCAGACACCAATTTTCAAAAGTTGCTCAGCCAGCAACCCTAGAGGAATAAACTGAACAGGGAATCAAGATGAAGCTCCACAGAAAAAGATCCCAGGCACAGTATTCATATAGGTCTGCAGCTGAACATAGATTGTGCCCCTCAGACCTTGCTGTAACTGAAAGGGATTCAGACTGTAGCTAGTGAAAGAGGGGATTTAATGAATGAAAGAGTTTTCAGATATCTATTGAGCTTCCTGCTCTTTTTCCCTTTTTGATCATATTTAACCAAGGCTTACTGCTTGAATGCATTCAAACAGACATTTTCAGATGCTGGTTAAACTCAGCAGGTGTAGCAAACATGCAAGCCATTCATGCTATCTCCTACTGAAATGTGGTCAATTTTTCCTTCTTTCTCCTGCCTTCTCTGAGTGAATCACTAGCCTTTGCAGATGGCCTCATCTCAGCCTTTAAACAGGGAATCTTTCCAGTTACAGGGACCCACCAACTTCACAGCACTTCTAAGGGCAAAATGTTAGAATCACATAGTCCAGAGCAGGAATGAGCATTGCAATATCCATGGGCAGAGACTCAAAGAAAAAAGCAGTCCTCCTCAGCCTGCTGGAAATTTTCCATATCATCCCATTACATCAAGAGCCTGATTTCAGTGCCCAAAAACCCCTTAAAATGTTAAAGTTACTTTTAAATGGTAAAAGTAACTACATAAATGTAACAAGATTTGCTGAGACATTTGACATACTGTTTCCATTGACAGCTATTTGTTTAGACTTGTCTAATAAAACTATCTAACATGAGGTTTATTGATCCAGTGTAGTGTTAACTTTTCACTTGGGACTAAAGCAGGAGGTTTTTATGCAATCCTTTCAGGGAGTTGCAGCCATCCTGCCCAGTACTGAACATTCACATCAATGAACTGGAAAAATCACAGTGAATAAATTTGCAGATGACAATGGGCAGAGGGGTGAATCTCAGCAAAGATAGACCGGGAAAGCTGAAGCAAAGTATATTCAGAGAGAGTTAAATGCAAAATATGTCTAGGGATTATGAATGCAAACCTCAGCCCAGAGTAATAGACTAAATCTTGGAAAACAGAGTCACTCAAGAATAATGTATATTTTAAAAAAAGTTTTTGAATTAAAGAGGCAATGAATTCAGTTTGTTCACTGAGAAGAGGTGACCTGAATACCATGCACAAATGTCTGCCACATAAAAGGAAGAAATGCATATTGCAAATTCTTTAACCTTGGGGAAAATCCATAAGAAAAAGTGTCTGGAAGCTGAACCTTCCATGAACATTAAATGTTATTAAATAAACAACTAGAATGAGTTGCTTTTGAAGGTCATGTACTTCAAGTCACACTTTTCCTTCAAATAAATTGATGATCTTCAGCAGGATAGGCTCTAATTAAATTCAAGTCAGACATCAGTAATTGTCAGAACACTAGGTTAACAGGTGTTTAGCAGGTCATGAGACAGCAGTATCTGATGCTCCTTTTTGCTTTAAACTCCATGAATATGTGCACAAAGTTGAATACAGTGGCTTGTTTTTTAAAGTCTACTTTCCTGTAATTTTCAGCTGCTTTATATGAATGTATTTTCCAGAGTGTCTGATGTGGCCAAATATCTTTGGAAGTGACGCAGTAGTATGCAGATACTGGAATATATAATTAACCTGTAGGTGCCAAAAACTTTCTTACACGTTTCAAGATCCAGACATCATTAAAATCTCTTTAGAGAAGGAATGATACCAGAAATTTGACTTGCAATCATTAATTCTGAATTTCTCTGACTTGTCACACATATAGAAACACCTCTGGAAGGTAAGGAAGCCTCACGGATCCAGTCTGGACTCTTCCTCATGTTGCAGCCCTTATCTGCATTTATATATTATTTTTGAAAGGAAAAAAAATGTATTTGTGAATTTAAATAAAATATTTACTGTATTCAACCTTTCAGACACTGCAATATATGTTCTTACAAAATGACATGGCTTATGTGTGCACTTCCTTGTAGGTGATAGAAATGGGACAAGGGAGGTGCTGCAGCCTTTCCCCAGCATCAGAAAAATTGCTTCCTTCCCTCTGGGTAGTGCTGCTACTGGACTCCTGATGGCAACTTCTCCTGTTCTCACTTGGTCTGAAACACCCACGAGGATTCACAGGCTTCCCTTTTACATGAGTTTTGAATTCCTGATCAGAGGGTCAGTGTTCTTTGCTAGTCTGTTCTGTCTGCATTTCGATACAGGTTGACTCATAGCTTTCCTGTTTGAAATCAGTGTTCTGCCATGACCATCTGCTCCATTACTTTCTTCTGCTTCATAAATATGAAAGAGACAAAATAACTCCAAAAATAATGCTAAATGCAAAATGAGAGATTGCCCTAAGACTATTCCATAAGACCCATCACGACATAATAAAGTAGAAATTAAGGGCCACTATAATTTATTATATCCAACCAACCATTTTCAGTACAATGCCTCAACATAACTGGCAATAGAACATGAGCTGATGTATTATTTGATAACAGTTGATTCAAATAAAATTTAAAATACAGCTTACTGCCTTACTATAGTTGCTATATAGCCTGTCTGCTTTTCTATACTTTGCTTTGTGTGTTCTGAGGCTTTCTGTTCCTCAGCTGCACATCAGTGCTGACAGGTTTAGCAGCACCCTTGTGTAAGAGGCAAGTCTCAGGGGGCTGGGCCTGTCTGGGGTCATTGATTTCCTCAGGGCCAGGATCTCAGTGCTCACGAGAGCTTCACATCTGGCACTGCTGTTGATCATGGTTGCTGATGTGCAGGTTTCCTGGTCCTCTCATTTCTTGACAGACTGGGGCAGGCTCTGATGCCAGCAGCCAGGATTTTCACAGGAAGTTCTCAGTACTAAACACTGCTTGAGTGAAGAACAAATGTGGCTATGGAGTTGTGATGCACGTGCAATTTGTGAACCAAACATTGAATTTAATGAGTTGCCTTTCCTTGTCACTTCAAAATTAGAACATCAAGGTAATAAGTAGAACAGCTAGTTAATAAATAAAATAGGTCATAGTGTCATTTCCAAGCCACATATATATGTATGTCAGAATTTACCTGCACGACTCTCAGGTAACTCAAATTCAATTCTATTACTCCCAAACCTATTTGCAAAATGAAACTGTTGTTGGCAAAAGGAAATAGAAGAGCTTTTGCATATTATAATAAGCAAATAATAATAATGAAATAGAAGAGCTTTAACTTATTCCTTACATCTGATTCAGTTCTTCACTGAGATCTCTTGCACATTGTTTTTAGCACAATTAGTGAAATTCTGAATTTATTGACATTTTTCATTTTAGTGGCTCATAATTCTACTTCATACTGTAAGAAGAAGTATAGGTGTAATGGATTCTTTTAGAAGAGAACATCAATATATGCAGAACAGCACAACAATTCACTTTCACTGAATTCTTAAATTTTGCAAATGCAAAAGCATCAGAAATATCCATTTAGATATGCTGACATGAAAAAAAAATGGAGAATAAGATAGATCTGTCTCTCAATGAAGCAAAAAATCTCACTTAGTAGAATCTGTGTCCAGGTCTTTCCTTGGAAGAAAAGATTTCCAGCTGTTCTTCACCAGAAAGAATGACAGACTTGGGTTAGGATACTGTGTGTGCAACTCTAATGAATGGATGGGTTATCTCTCAGCTCATGGTTTCATGAACTGATATATGCATATACATATATATATATATGTCAAAAATTCCTGCTACAAAATCTCAGTCTCAATCATTGGCTTTTTTTCTAGGACCTGCTCTGTTTTGGAGAAATTGTTGAGAGATGTCTGTGTTTGTTGGGCTTTTCTGTTGTTTTCTGTATCTGTACAAACTTAACATTGCCTGTGGGAGAGAAAAGTCAGGGTTCTGAGCTCAGGAGTTGAGCTCTATTGGTTTCACCCTGCATTCACACACAGTCCTCTTCCTCCAACTGACATTCATTTTATTCATCCTACATACCCTCTAAAAGAAAGATTTGTTCTGTTCATGAACACTGGGAAAATTGTCACTAGGGGATTCCTAATCATGTAACAGAATCAGATCCTGATTTCAGATCCAAATGATAAGAAAGGAAAGCATTTGAGGATGGTCATATCACTGATTTCCAGGAGGCCCTACAAGTATTTCTGTTCAGGATGGGAAAAGAACAAAATGCCATTTGCATGACTGATGTTAAACATTCTATCTTGTAGTCTTGTAAATGAATTGCTGCCTCACAGGCACTTCATGTCATGAAAACATTTTACATTCAAGTGGAAGAATTGCACATTTAACTTCAAAGTCACAACCTGCCTCAGGTATTAATTTATCAGGTCCACAATGGAACTGTAGAAATGTCAAAAGAATTGGCTCAGGTTAGAGCTATCATGCCCCACAAACTATTCCATCTTGTCTGTAGTCTCTACTGCAGATATTGAATCAAAATTTCCCATAATTCAGGTAAATTCAGATGCCTGAAAATCACTGAAGAATGCTTAGCTTGCTTGAGCAAGGCTTCAGGGTAGTATTACAAAACGAGGAGCTATTACATTGTACTACTGCCAGCTTGCTCTATTGCTTTTAAATTACTTTTGTATGCACAAATAGCTACAGAGCTAGGCCATGTTCCTCAAACAGATAGTTATTTAATCTCTTTTAAATTAAAAAGAAGGCTGTGAAGTTGGTTTTATTTTTGAATCACTGTGGTAATGAATACTTTCAAGGAGATAAAGGCTCAGTTAATACAAGCATAAGTAATGCCCAAGTGATTTAATTCATTGACTTTACAATGTTCCTGCTGCTTACAGAACCATTTGGCATTAAATTCATCATTGCTTTTAGGGACTGCTGAGAAATGTCATAAAACACCTTGCGTTTTACGCCAGTTTCAGACGTTTGTGATTCAACATCAGTGAAAAGGACTCTCCCACTTTCTGCCTCTTTTGTTAAAATACCAAGGATCAGATGCTGTGTGGGGCAGGTTAAACAAAGCAAACTGAGGTAAGCCTGATGGAGACACAGCATCTGGGGGCAATCTGCTGGTAGCTGCTGAAGGGTTCACCCTTCATAAGCTTAAGGTAACATTTTCTTTATTTGGCAAGAACTATTCCACAGAGAAAAAGCCTTTACAAACAAAACTCATCCACTTAAGTAGTGTATGGGTGATCTTTTGATCACAACAGAAACTTGATTTTGCTTATCATATTTTGCTACTGAAATAATATTCCTGATTAAAATGCACGCAGAGAACTGATATGAAAAAAATAAGTTTAAGTAGTGCTTTATTCTCAATTTTTGCTGAAAAGTTTTCTTCTTGGAATTTGATGACTGATTACTGCAAATATGTCTTTACCTCAAAAATTATGATGGCATAGGAGCTTCAGCTAACTTTAAATCATATATAATCTCTTAAAGCTGTGATTCCTTTTATTATGTTTGTTTATAGCATCATTGCTTCAAAATTATTTAATTTGATCAATCTTTGCATTTTACAATTTATGTTTAACTTTTAATAAGATGAACCCTTTTTTTTTCAAATTTTCCCAACCTAAATTGAAAAGGGAAAAAGATGTTTTAATAATTCAAATCTCCTATTTCTGATTGTTGCTACACAGTTTCTCCATAGCAACTCAATAGTCTGTATGAGATAATTCTGAAATATTTTTGGGCTAAATATCTCTGAAAACATACATTGAATAGGAACCTGGTGCTATCACCCTTACTGGAGTAAAATATTCTTGTTAAATGTTTCCAATAAATCAGTCAATGAGGCAGTTATTTAATTTCTCTGATCTAATGTCTTCTGCTACTTTTAATTAAAAATGTACCTAATCATGTAAACATTTTCAAGAGCAAAACATTTTCTACTTATGAGTTTTTAAGTGTCAGCAAACACATCTGGAACTTTTCTTCACAGATGATGGAAGTGTCCAAATTTGCCAAGAACAAAAACATAGACTGCAAATTTCAGGAGAAGGATTGGGTCTTGTGTTTACCTGAGGCAGTCTGAGAGGTGATAGATAACATATTGAAGTCTTCATTCAACCACCAGCAGCAGACCATTAATTCAGCAAGGTAAGAGCTTTCAGAGAAGGTCAGATATTCTAGAATTCCAAGTGACCTGATTTCTACATTTTGGGCATTTTCTATTTCAAAAGTACATAACAAAACCTGTTTAATGACTATGTCTGCAGAGAACTGAGCAGCTATTACTCAGTCCTGAGAGACCTTTACTGCTGACACCAAGTCAGAAGACAATGCTGACTTCCCACAATGTTGACTAGCCACTGCAGCTTTTGTTCAGGGACATAGACATACAGAAATGTGTTAATCTGGAAGTCTGCTCCAATGGGACATTAAAAACCCAAACTCAGGGAAAGAACTGGGTTTTGCCACAACTGTTGTGCATCAGAGCTCCCTGCTGGCTCCTGGAGCCAGGGCAGCAGCTAGGTGAGTGTTTGGGCTGGCTCAAGGTGCAGGTTTGTAGCAAGATGTTGAATCCACACCAAGCAATTCATTGGGGTACAGAGATACTTCAACTGGGATGTAAATGATGGCTTGTAAACTGGGATGAAATGGTGACTTGGAGAAGCCTACATGGAACTGCATTCATTTTTCAATGTTGTAGTTTTTGAGGTATTAGGAAAGTTGTATTTGCTGCTAAAAAGAAAGTTGGATCTTTGTTGGACACTGCCCTTAACCTGGCTGCTGATCCCCCTGGGGGCAGTGAGGAGCTTGCCATCATTTATTTTTCTTTGCTATAGGGATGAGCTCAGTGAAATTGAGAGGGGAAACAGAGGCTGCCTTTTGTCAAGAATCAACAGCACAATTAGATCAAAGTGATTATCTGGCTGGGCTTTGCTTGGAATGACCACCCCACCATAAAAGGAGGCTCAGATCAATCACACTCAGCATCTATATTTTAGAGGAAATGCTTGAATTAAGATTTTCATTTCCCTGACACTTCTGTAGAATGAATAGATGAGAGACACATGTACAGAGTGTGATTTAGCTGTTTCAGTAAATTAGCTAATCGAGATCCAAGCAATTCCAACGTTCAGCCAAATTGCATTCATGTAGGTCATGAAGAAGTCAGGAGATATGTAAAATAAGGTTCCTAACTATCTTTTCAACTTTTTTTTCTGTTCTTTCTACAAATTCTCATGTAAGTGATTGTTTACATGTGATATCTTTTATCAGCTAAGGGTAACAGCTTTGATACCACTGAAAATTTGCCAGAAGAAGACTCAGTTAAAGTCTATTAATAATCTAAGAAATATTTTGAATGGGCTATTCAACAGTTGATTATTCCATTACTGTATTCATTATCAGCCTTTCACTCTCCTGAACAGAAGACCTTATGTTCTTAGCTTAAGTTCATTTTGTAAAGCTTCCTTGAAGCTTGCTTAATTCTTGGTCCTCAGATTGGAGGGGAATAGTGAGAATAACAATTGGTTATACCTGGCAGAAATAATAGAATTTTCATTTAGCTATTGTTTAGATTGCACCATGACTGACTGTACAATAGCATCTCTGTGCAAATGATGTTTAATATTTAACTAGAAACTGTTCAGAAATTTCAAATTAGGGTTGTAAACCTCCCTGTTTTGGGAGAAACTTCTAAAATACCATTTGATAACCTACAATTCTATTCCTGGATTAATAATGCATCAGCACTGTTCTGAAGTGAACAAAAAAGAGCTTTGTTCAAAGTCCTGATAGGCAGCACGGTATGGGAGGTGTTGTCAGCCTTAAAGCACGCATCTTTATCAAACAGAGAGTAAACCCATGTTGTTACTGCTCTGCACAGGAATGCCACAATCAGAACCTCTGTTTAGAGAAAGGCATCTTAAAAGCACCAAAAAAGCTTTGTACACCCGCTTCAAAGTGAAGCTGCATTTAATTTAAAGGCCTGTTTGGTTTTCTAGAACAGTTGTTAATCTGTTTCTGTGAGATATTCTCCTGCTATACTGCAAAGTGTTTTCTGCCTACAATTAGTTATATTTGTGTTCAGTGTAAGGATTGGAGCTAAAAGATTAGGAAGTATTGGGTTCTGCAGGCAAACAGTGACACAAATTCTTGGGTTCATATAGATAGCTGGAGAATGACATCCCTTTTTCAGTGTAAAATTTCTGCTCCTCTGCAGTTCCTGAGGAGTGATCTTTAGACTGGGTGATGACAGTTCTGGTCCTTGTCCCTGTCTAACAGGAGCCACCAAGGGGTTCTGGCCAAATAACCCCTGCTGTGCCATGGAGGGAAGTCGACAGTTCAGCTCCCACCTGGCATTGATTTGTGATTTAGAGGATTGTTTGTGCTAGTGGGTCCATGTTTGAACTCTGGACCTCCCTGCTGGCATCTTCTTTGGCTTTCAGGTCTCTCTAGTTGAAAGGCTTCAAAATTTACATTATTTGCCTTAGACATTCCAGTGTATCTCCATGAATTGCGTGACCAATATGCAAACAATTTTAATGTTTTTATAGAATTGCTGGTTTGGTTTTTTGTTTGGTTGGTTGGTTTTTTCCCCTGGGGCACAATACTTACTGTCATAAACCAGAATGCAGCTTCACATCTAGAGTGATAAACTTTCAGTGAAGGTGTTCAGAAATCGTGGACATATTATTTGCTGAAATGAAGTTTCATTTCAGCAGGGAGTTAAAGAAGGCTGTGAATTATCTACTCTGAAATTACCCTGTAGGGTGACAGTTTTATACATAATAAAACTCTTTTACTAGAGGAACATAAACTTTGCTCAAATGTACAGATCAAGTATGACATTTTCATTGTGAACAGGGATTAGTGAGGAAACGGGACCTAAGGAAGCAAAACTCTCAATAAGTTACTTCTATTTTTGACCTATTGCAAAATTAAATTATGATGCTATATCTAATCTGCTTTAACAAAAAGAAGTCAGACAGCACTGCATTCCTTATGACTTTAATAATAAGTTCTACAATATTTATAAGTTTATACTTGTGTAAATACATACTCAACTGCTGACTACTAATTATAAACGCAACTATATTTAGCTATTGGCTTCACAGAAATAAAAGACAACTTCATATGAACAGGAAAACAAACATCACAAGGGCATTTTGTGTCATTCTACAAGTGCTCTCCTGGAAGTAATCTAATGAGCATCTGACTATTCTTAATTAGTAACTGTGTTTTCAATGCTTTCAGCTGATAATATATAGATTTTCTAGAAAATTTACTCGAGTAAATTGCCATATTTAGCAGTCTTATCCTCAAACTCTTTTTCAAGCCATGGGGATTATTTCTTGCTGTGCTAAGGCAGCAGGGTTTTCTCTCTTAATTCTTATCATTCCATTAAGTAAACCTGCTGAGCAAATCACTGTTATTATAATAGTGTAGATTTTCTGCTGCTCCACTGGAGTGAAAATAAGGTTGATAATTGACCAATATGTTATAGCATCTATCCAGCATCTTGAGGTAATCCAATCCCTATTCAGCTGGTTTGATTTTGCCTATAAATATCAAAATAAAAGTTAAAAAGTGACCACATCAGCAAGAAATTCTGGTTAAACACAAATGAACCACATGGACTGTGCCTTACTAGTCAGCACAATTGTCCTCCAAAAGAGAGTTTCATTCTTACTCTCAGAGTTTCAGTTTGTTGGATACTTCTCTACTTTGTTTAATTTCTTTTATATATTCTAACATTGCTGATCACTCCATGATTTTTAGGCAAGGTTTTCAAAGGAGTTAGATAAATGTATGTACTCAAGTCACATTGATTTTTGTACCATATGGGTGAGGCTTTTCCTCACTGGAATTTTCATGCTTCTCCTTAAGTCAGCAAGAAATGCTGACTTCTTGGAATAAGAGCTAGCCAGAATGAACCTGGTTTTTTTCACCTCAATATCCAGACACTGAAGAAGAAAGAGGAGGAAATACAGTGGAATAGACACTATGGTCTTCCACTGCAGAGTCACTGAAGTGCAGAATGAAATTCCCTGTCAGCATTCTTCACTGAAGATTAAGCTCTGTAAGAGATCCTGCTACCACAGGGGCTGTTTCCCTATATAATTTCAGCTGCTAAGAAGGATTAACTTTTTTAATGACAGAATTTGCACTAGCTTTTTAATACAAGGCCATGGATATCAATCCCTTTTCTGTCTTCATTCAGATAGTGCCCTATAAAAAGGAGGAGATTTCTGTCCTTTGATTCAGAATTTCCTTTGTCATGGATCCTTTAGGAATTCAAAGATGATCAGTATGATGCACTTTAGAGGACAAGCAAAAGTTAAAACAAAAAGCAAGGCCTTGGGATTATTTAAATCCTCTTTAAGTTTAATAAAGGCTTTGGGTTTAGATGTCTGATGTATAGAGTTTTGGATTTATATCTTAACAGACAAGAGAGGAACAGAAAAAAAGCAGATCTGTAAGAATTCAATGTTAATAAATGGACAACATTTCAAATCAAGGTTAAAAAAAGATGTTAATTTCAGAACAAAACACAGACAAATTCCAGAAAGGCAAGAGGTATTGCTTTCACATTGCAGAGACAGAGGATTAGGAAATTTTTTTTCACAGTCCAAGCTAATGGCCACTTTCTTAGAAAGTATCCAACATTTCAGTTTTCATGTCATGGTGAGAACAGATTGAGCTTACCTAGCTGCTGTTTTCAAGACAGAAATAGAGGCTGAAAATACAATTTCTATTTTCACCTCCCATTAATTATTTAGGCTTGTTTCATTCTTGCTGTAGCTATGTTTTGATCAGAGGACATTTTCTGTTCAGTCCAGCATAAGGGACTGACAAACACTCTATGAGCTGAAACCCTCAGATTCTTGATGAAAAACTTATGTTAGTTTTTCATAGATCAATATTAAAGTAAGGAATTCATGTTCAGAGAATAAGTAAAAATAACTCTGTGAAAAAGAGTGTTGTGATAATCATGAAAGACATTTAGTTTTTTCTTTTCTACATCTTGGCTCTGGTCTTTGCTCAATGATCAAGGCAGCTCTCAGATAGGACTGAGTGTGTGGGGATGTAAAGTCCCTTTCCATTTTTTGATCGTGTTCTATTCTTGCATACCTTTTCTTTCTTTTTTTTTTTAAATGCTTCAATTTACTAATTATTTGTAGTTACTGCACTCAGATGTGGGAAGAAACTGAAGCTACATCCTTTGCAACTCTACAAGAACTTCAATGCCTTTCTCAAAACATAGTGTGGCTTGTATTTTTCCAGTTCATATTTTCTTTATTTACCATGAGACTTCCTGTTACAAAAGAGTGACTTGTATAAGGAAACACCAAAGTCAATGTTCAGCTCATTAGGAGTTCAGCGTGTAGAGCTAAGTTGATTTTGCTGAAGTTTAACATCCCTTGGGAGATTATTGACTAATCCATAAGAAAATAAAAATTATAATAATTATATCTTTGTAAGATAAACAGAAAGCTGCATATGGAAATAAAGAGAACAATTTTTATATTCCTCTCCACTTGTCAGCCTTACTATATAATCCTATCACAAGAAATGGCTAGGATTTGGGTTGTGTGTTCGACCCCTTTGCCTCTATCCCTCAGCAGTGCATGCAGCTGGACACACCACTAGAATCATGAATGTGTCTTAGCAGCTGGTACTGTAAATAGCATGAATACAGATAACATGCAAACACACTTACTCAAGGAAAAACTGAACATGAAAATGTGGCCCTGACACTGATGATGTCTCTGGCCTTTCAGAGAGTTTTTTAATTTTGTTGGTTGTTGGTTGCTACTCTCTCTCCTTATCAAAATGTGTGGTGAAATCTTTCTGACCACCACATGTGGGAACTGTATATTTTCCTTATAGTGACTGAATGCTGTCAAAAACTTTGCCAGGAGCCAAAGCAAAGCAGAACCTCAGTGCTTATGTTTGGTGGACGCAGTCTTACCTGCCTTTCAGAATTGCAGGAAAAATGTTGTGGATGACACAGGAGACTGTATGGGCTGTGAAGGCTGCCAGCAGCTGCAGGGGCTCGGCCAAACTGCCCACTCATGCAGCCCCATATGCCTGAGGCCTCACATTGCCCTCAAGCACAAATCAAAAATCTACAAGTGGCTTCACCTGCTTCACATGTACATTGGCTGTGGCTGGAAAATCAAGCTCCAAACTTCTGTCACAATCCTGTGCACAATGTAAAACTCATGGAGACCAAATCAATATGTTAAGATCAGAGGCTGTAGTTATGTGGAGAGAAAAGGCTTCACAGAGGGTCTCACAGACCAGAGTGGTTTAGCAGCAGACCAGATTTCCCAAAGCAGAAGAGTGAAACAGGCACTAAGTAGTGGTTTCAAGTGACTCCAGTACCTGCAGACAAGCCAATTCCATAACCACTTTGGGCTGAGCAGTTCCTGATAACTACATATCTGATAGCCACAAGGCTGCAGAGAATTAAGAGAGTACACTCAAAATCAGGCATAGGTTTTCTTCCCTCCTTCCAGAAGTCAGCTGATCCAGAGATATTATTTTTGGGTCCCAAAGGTGACCCAAAAATGAGTCACCATCAGTTTCTAAAATTTGAAAATCCTGATATGGTGTAATCCTGCCAGGTTGTCCCAGAAGCCTTGTCCAGTTCTTTTCTTTCTGCAACTCAGTTGACATTTTCATTCAACAATATTTGCATTAGGCAAGGAATCTGAGATTCATCAATGTTTTTTAACATGTCAGTCTCAGAAACAGGCTGCAGAGATTTGCGAACCCTTTGTTCTAGAGAGCCAAAACTAGGGGGAAAAAGCTTCTTGTAAATGTTCTGTTGAAAAGCTAATATTTAAACCTTTTAAAAATGCATTTGTTTTCAATATGAAATGTTTACACAGCTTTTAGGAAATCCATTTTTGGGACATAACTGTCTCTTCCTATAGTTCTTTTATCTTATTTCTTCCTCTTCCCAAGCAACCAATAAAACACAAGAATGCCTATAAAAATTGCTGTTGGGATAATAGAATAATTTATTTACATATATAAGATGTTTCATCCAAGAATTCTTTTTTTAGAGCATGCTGCGTGGCATGCAGTATCATGTCTTCTTCCCCTCAATGGCAGGAAGATGTCTGATCTAATTCAGAAAGATCATCAGTTAACTATTTTTAGGAGTGGCATTGTTTTCACATAGACAGCATTGAAACCATATGGTCTTTTCCTTTTCTTGTCTTGCACTTTCATCTAACAGATACTTATGTTTGAAACTACTGGAAAGCATTTAGCTTTTGAATCTATCCCTACCTTCTGGCACTCTGCTTAATTTCCAATTTTTTCATCAATGAAATCAGTGCTGCAGCATGAAAGCATTCTTCTCTTCTCTTCTCTTCTCTTCTCTTCTCTTCTCTTCTCTTCTCTTCTCTTCTCTTCTCTTCTCTTCTCTTCTCTTCTCTTCTCTTCTCTTCTCTTCTCTTCTCTTCTCTTCTCTTCTCTTCTCTTCTCTTCTCTTCTCTTCTCTTCTCTTCTCTTCTCTTCTCTTCTCTTCTCTTCTCTTCTCTTCTCTTCTCTTCTCTTCTCTTCTCTTCTCTTCTCTTCTCTTCTCTTCTCTTCTCTTCTCTTCTCTTCTCTTCTCTTCTCTTCTCTTCTCTTCTCTTCTCTTCTCTTCTCTTCTCTTCTCTTCTCTTCTCTTCTCTTCTCTTCTCTTCTCTTCTCTTCTCTTCTCTTCTCTTCTCTTCTCTTCTCTTCTCTTCTCTTCTCTTCTCTTCTCTTCTCTTCTCTTCTCTTCTCTTCTCTTCTCTTCTCTTCTCTTCTCTTCTCTTCTCTTCTCTTCTCTTCTCTTCTCTTCTCTTCTCTTCTCTTCTCTTCTCTTCTCTTCTCTTCTCTTCTCTTCTCTTCTCTTCTCTTCTCTTCTCTTCTCTTCTCTTCTCTTCTCTTCTCTTCTCTTCTCTTCTCTTCTCTTCTCTTCTCTTCTCTTCTCTTCTCTTCTCTTCTCTTCTCTTCTCTTCTCTTCTCTTCTCTTCTCTTCTCTTCTCTTCTCTTCTCTTCTCTTCTCTTCTCTTCTCTTCTCTTCTCCTTCCAAGGTAAGTGCTCAGTACTAATGATGAAACTGAGCAAGCTGAGGGCTTGCTGAAAAGAAGCAGATTTGTCTTAAAGTTTTTAAGCCCTTTTAGGTGAATTAGTAGATTGAAAAAACCCTTTCAAAACCATACATCATTCTTTAGGAATTATGAAGAAAAAGCTAAAAATGTATGTTTGATGGTAAAATATCTTTTTTTTTTTCTCCTGGAATCATGCCAGACTTGAAACAATTGAAGATAACTTTTATGAACAA
>VWYI01034314.1:11123-28925 GCA_013399455.1 Anthoscopus minutus
CATCCATCCATCCATCCATCATCCATCCATCCATCCATCATCCATCCATCCATCCATCCATCCATCATCCATCCATCCATCATCCATCCATCATCCATCCACCATCTCCCCATCAGTGTTGCTGTCCCCAAATTCCACATGTCCCTTTGAAAATCTGTCCTGTGGGCAGGGGACTCCTCTGGAGATGGCACTTGAGGGGTGGCAGCAGCTCCTGGAGCCCTCTCTGCTCATTTTCGATGCCTGGACAGACCAAGAGCCTCAGGGGCAGCCCCTCCCCAGTCCTGTCCCTGCCCGTGGTGTCACCATCTGCTGTCACCCTCTGCCTCCTGGCACTGTCCCCAGCCGCCCCACAGCAGAGAAAAGGAGAGGAGGTTCCTTTCAAACCTTCCTGGTGCAAGAGAGGGAAAAGATTCCTTCAGGGATATTTTTCTGGCATCAACTTCACGTCACACTTCCTTGTGAGGCTTTTTTTAAATCTTGGACCAACTTTGACCATCTCCTGCTGGCCCTGAAGGAGATATGGTCAGGAAATGAAAATTCACAGCAGAGAAGAGTTTGGCTCTCTCATAGCAGCTCTAGGAGAAGTGTAAAACGCTCAATTGCTGTCTGAAGGGGCTTCTCCCTCTCCATTTTCTGTGGGATCATTTCACAATCCCAATCCACCCCTCCTGCTCCTCTCCCTGGTCACAGGGCCAGATCTGGGTGGGGAGCACTCTGAGCTGCCCTCTTTTAAATGGAGAGCTCCTGTCAGGGTGGTGGAGGTCTCCCAGAGCCCTGCAGGACCCCCCAGGATCCCTCAGAGGCTCACTGCTCACACTGACCCAGCCAGGGCCTTTTATTCATTTCCTCCTCAAATGTTTCTCCTCGAGTCATCTGTAAGTGAAAGAACACACCTAAATGTTGATTTTTACTGGGGTTTTTACTCATTTGCTTGATTTTTACACATTTTCCTTGGGCAGGGGACCTCTGCCTTTGGGGGAGCTGGGGCAGGGAGGCAGAGGGGGATCTGAGAAGCCACCTCAGAGCTCTGGGCTCAGGCTGAGCCGTGTCAGAGCAGGTCCCCAGGGCGTGGCTGTGTGCGTGGGAATCTGTGGCCACCCAAATGGGCTTTGGGGACACGTGGGGGTCACAGTGCCCACGGCAGCAGCTGGCTTGTGTCAAATCTGCCCTGGAAGCTGCTCTGGTGAGGCACCAGCCAGCTGCTCCTGGGGCTGCCTTCCCTGCAAGGAGCTGGAGCCTCTCCCTGACGCTGTCCCAAACCTCAGCTTGTGCTCAGCGCTGCCTCGGCACCCCCAGGCGCTGCTGCACCCCCTCTGCGACGGGGGGACAGGAGCTGGGGACCCCCTGAGCAGCAGCACCCCTGGGCAGGTGCCATCCAGGGAGGCAATGGTTAATCTCCCGAAGCCCTCAACCCTGGTGGGCTTTTCCCCCCGAATAACGAGCCCATGGCGCGGTGCTTCCTACCTGTTTATTTTTTCATGAGGCTCCTCCACTGTGTGTCACTCTCGTGTCACCATCCGAGCACATGGGCTCCACCATTCCCGGGAACGGCGCTCCTGCTCCTCGCTGGATCCCGGTCCCCGGGAGCCCTGCGGTGACGGGGCGGGCTCGGAGCTCATCCATCGGGAGGGGCCCGGTTCTGCTCCATTCCCTCCTCTTTTTCCTTTCCTCTTCTGCCTTGCTCGTCCCGTGCTCCACCTCGCCCTGCCCCGGAGTTTCCCGGCCTTGCCCACAGGAGCGGGTGAGGAATGTCACAGCTGTCCCAGCCCCGAGCATCCCTCAGACACCGCCTGCCCGAGGAGCGTCCCTGCATCCCAGTGGGCACAGGGCTGCTCCTCAGGGAGCTCTCCCGCGGGAGCTGCAGCGCACAGGAGCGGCCGTGCCCCGGCAGCGTGTGCACCTGCGGGCTGGGATTTGCCTCGTCTCCCCTAAAGGTGTGTAGGAAATAAAACCTGGCGTCATGGCAGCAAGCAGCCGCTGCAGGGACGCCCCGGGGGAGCTCCGTGGGGCTGGCTCTGCCTGGATGAGAAGGGAAGCAGCCACCTCAGAGCCCTCACGTCAGCCACAGGAGGGGAATAACTCACCTGGGGACGGCTGGGGGGCACGGCCCGGCTCCAGGAGCAGCCTGCAATGGAGCCGGATGTTGTTCCAAAGATGTTGTTCCAAGTTCCAGTGTGGGGGAGCTGTGGGGAGCTGGGTGTGGTCACACAGGTGTTGGCACATTCACCTGCTCTGACGGGACCTTCCCTTTCGGGAGTCTGCGGTATGGCCGTGGAAGGGGCGGGAATGAAGGGAATAAGGACGGAGATGGATTTAGGGCTTCACTGGGGATGAAGACAGAGGCACCCTGCCTCCCTGCCCAGAGCACTGTGAATGGGGAGGAGAAGTGGAACGATCGTCCTGGCACCTCCCAGCTCATGTGGAAACATGGCTGAGGGACACGAGGAGCTCAGAGAGATCCCTCGGAGCTGGGGGATGGACAGGAAACATCCTGAGCCAATCCTGATGGATGGTCTGAGGGAAAGGGGACAGGCCTAGGGGAACTCGCTCATGGAGAGAAGCTGCAAGGCTGAGCTGCTCCTGGAGAAAATGAGGGATGGATGGATGGATGGATGGATGGAAGATGGATGGATGATGGATGGATGGATGGATGGATGGATGGATGGAAGATGGATGGATGATGGATGGATGGATGGATGGATGGATGGATGGATGGATGGATGGATGGAAGATGGATGGATGATGGATGGATGGATGGATGGATGGATGGATGGATGGATGGATGGATGGATGGATGGATGGATGGATGGATGGATGGATGGATGGATGATGGATGGATGATGGATGGATGGATGGATGGATGATGGATGGATGGATGGATGATGGATGGATGATGGATGGATGGATGGATGATGGATGGATGGATGATGGATGATATCCATGGCACCAACCTCCCATGGTGCTGCCAATGGCTGTGATCCCACCATGGTCTCACAGTGTGCACCAAGGCAGGGACAAGGGACACTGGGAAGGGGAAATATCAAGAGCAGGATGTGGCAGAGGAAAGAGGGACAGGGAGGTGATGGAGGAAAGGAAGAGGATGCAGAAAAAGGAAGGAAGAAGGGAAATCAGGGTGAGAATCCACACTGGAATCCAGAAATGAATTTTTTTGTCCCAGAAGCTGCCCAATTTTTATCAAAGTCCTTTTCCTGTCTGTAATGAATTCTGGCTCCCTTCCCCCTGCCAACCCCGCCGAAGATGGAACATTTCCAAGAGCAGGAGGGAGGGAGCGGCACGAGGGGCTTGGAAATCAAATTTAAAGGGGAGGAAGAAAGACAAATAAAAAAATACTCCTCTTTAAAAGTCACTTTGCATCCCCTCCCCGAGCGGGAAGGGAGCACGGGTCATGTCAGAGCCCTCCGCCGCTGTGCCTCGCCTTTGCCGCGGCGCTAATGACACTGGGAATATGCTAAGGAGCTGCCTGCGAGGGGCTTTTCTAATGCGGTCACTTCCTGGGACCTCAAAGCGGCTTTAATTGCCGGGCTGCGGCGCTGGCAGGTGTGCTTGTCATGTCTAATCAGCGCGCCCGGCGCACGGCGCGCCCGCGCCGCCAAAGGGCCATGCTGCCGCTCCCCCTCCCCGCCTCGCCCCCGTACCCCCCAACTTTTCAACCATTGCACACCTGTCAAAATGATTATGGGAATGAGTCTCCATCACGGGCAGACAGAGCAGATTTGAAGGAAATCCTCTTTCTCCCTCGCTCTCGCCCTTTCTTTTTTGTGTGTGGTTTTTATTCTGGTGCTCGCGTTCACTGGGCTCGGGAGGGATTAGGGGAAGGGGTGCGGGAAAAAAGAAAATCCCCCTGGTAAATGGACCCTAAACACGCATTGTTGTCGGTGGGTTGTTTTTTCTTGTGGTACGTTCTGGAGTCAGAGCAAGGTTTGCGCTCCAGGAGCTCCTGGATGAAGGCGTGAGGAAGGAAAGGAGGCAGCCCCTGTGACAAGCAGCGGGTTCCTCGTGCACCTTGCACAGCCAGAAACGCCCACAGCGCACACGCAGCCCCTGGGCAGAGCCCCAGCACTGCCACACACACACACACACACCTGCACTGAACCCACCTAAAACTGGCCCTGTCCCCGTGTCCCTGCGGCTCGGGAAGGCACAAACCCCCCCTGCACACCCACACAGCCTCAGCACAGCCCCAACCCAGCGCAGACCCTGCAGGAGCTCCAGCTCAGCCCCATGCGCCCTGTCACAGAATCAGACCCTGGGGAGGACCTCAAGGGTCACCCAGATCCAGCCCTGCCGTGGCAGGGACACCTTTCACTGTCCCACAGTGCTCCGGCCTGGCCTTGGACACTTCCAGGGCGGCTGCAGCCGCAGCTCCTCTCAAGCTCAGGGCTTCCCCAGCCTCACAGGGGACAATTTCTCCCTGATGTCCCACCTAAAGCTGGTTCCTGCCAGTTCAAAGCCATGGACCTGCCCCCTCCTCACACTTCGGTGGCTTTAACACAAGCTGACGATGCTCTCTCATCAAATCCTTGCTGAGCAGAGGGAGCTGAGCCCTCAGGGTGTGCCCAAGCTTTCCGAGGGCCCTCAAAGCTCAGCCGTGTCCCCACCTCACCGCCGCTGCCTTCCCAGGATCAGGGAACAATTCGGGCTGGAGGGAGGGAACCTCCCGAGGTCTCCAGCCCAAACTCTTGCTCAAAAGAGCTCAAGGACCCTCAGGGCTCCATCCAGGCAGTGCTGAGTTCAACCTTCCTGGGGAACCTTAATGTGATTTTCACAGACTCATGGAATCACTGAGGTTGGAAAAGCCCCCTGAGATCAGAGTCCAACCATTCCCCAGCTCTGCCAGCCCCACCACCGACCACGGCCCAGCTGCCACATCCACATTTTCCAACATTTCCAGTGACTCCACTACTGCCCTGGGCACTCTGTGCCAGGGCTGGAAAACTTTGGTGAAGAATTTGTTGTTAATACCCAATCTAAACCTTAGGCCCAGTCTAAATTTTTCCTGTTTCATCTCATTCCCTCTGTCTCTCACCCTTCTCCAGTGGAAAAGAAAAAATTAGAGGGTTTTTGATGGGAAGTTTTGTTCTTCCTGCTTGGTGGCCTAGGTCAGCATTTAACCCTACACCTCTTACCAGTCCCAGGAACAGAAGAAAAGAGGGAAAATGAAGGAAAAGAGAATCTCTCCGTGCCTGAGGAAAACAAAAAATGGGAGAAAGAAAGAGAAAACACAACTAAGGAGAGAAAAGTTCATTTTGTCTATTGAAAAGATTCTGTTTAATAAAAAATTGATGATATTTTAGTGGCTGTTCCCCTTAAAATTATTCCCAGCCCTCAGCTTTTCATCTCACTTGGCTCCTTTTGGATAATCAATCAAGAGTTTCCTGGGATCCACCAGAGGCTCCTGCACGTAGCCCCTTTTGAAGTGGGAGGGAAGGGTTTGTCCTAAATAAATAACAAATAAACTAAATTCTTTCTCTGTTTTGTTCCTATAAGGAATAATGCAAAGGGTTTCAAAGGAGAGGGAGAGAACAAAGAGTCCCAGCTCCGTGCTGAGAGCACCGACACAGAAATCCCCAGGGTCAGCCCCTGGCTTCCCCGGGCAGCCTGTGCCAGGCCCCCACCCTGGCAGGGAGGAATTTCTTCTCCAGCTTCAGGCCATGCCCACCTGCCTGGTTCCAGCTGCTCAGCCCAGCAGCTGCAGCTTTGCTGTGGCCCCCAGACATCCCTGGAGGAAGAGAAGTCCTGGGGAAGGTCAGGGATGCAGGCACGTGTGCAGGCAAAGGCAAGCTCTGAGCCCCCAGCCCTGTCCCTACGTGCCCAGGTGAGGCAGCTCATCCACCAGGACCTGAGAAACCCCTCGTGGAGCCCAGGCTGTGATGCCACAAGTGGATCTCTGCAGCTGTGCCACCCTCTCGCCAGCATCGGTCTGGTTCTTGCCCTGCTGCAGCAGCCAGTCCCTCGGGAAGTCCTGGCTGCTTTCACTGGAGCTGCACATGGTGGGAGTGGGGAAAAGCAGAGCCCAGAGGGTCTCCAGCCAGGCCTCACCTCGCCCCCTGCCCTGTGATTTATCTAAAAGCAGCTTGGGAAATCCCTTCAGCAAACACCTGTCCCCAAGGTGCTCCTGAAAGGTGCCACAGCCCATGCGTGTCATCCTGCCCTTGAAGTTTTAATCACAACTATCAGAAAACAGGAGCTCAGAAAACAGAAGTAAAAGGCACCAGCCCCAGCTGATTCCTTAGCAAGGTCCTGGTGCCATCCCTGGGATGTTCTTCTCTGCCAACAGCATCCTTCAAATGCCCGAGGCTGGGAGGAAGGGGCTCAGCAGAGGCTGAAGCGCTGCAGGACGCGTCCCTTGCTCTGAGGCTGCTCTGCTGGGAGCAGCTCGGGGCTCCAGGCAGCTCAGCCCGGCTGTTGCTGGGATGTCAGGGGGAGAAGGGAGCCCAGGTGTGTCCTGAGGCTCTTTGGGGCAGCCTGGGAGGGTGAAAAGCTGATGTTTGTGAGGGAACTCTGGGTGTGGAACAGCCCCGGGGATGAGATGTGGCAACCTGCTGATGCCAGGTGAGGGAAGGGCAGAGGGAGCTGTTGGACTTGTGGCTGGTCATGGAATCCAGGAATCATGGAACTGGGCTGGAAGGGCCCTCAAAGCTCATCCAGAGCCACCCCTGCCATGGCAGGGACAGCTCCCACTGTCCCAGGCTGCTCCCAGCCCTGTCCAGCCCGGCCTTGGGCACTGCCAGGGATCCAGGGGCAGCCACAGCTGCTCTGGGAATTCCATCCCAGCCCCTGCCCACCCTGCCAGGGAACAATTCCTGCCCAAGATCCCATCCAGCCCTGCCCTCTGCCACTGGGAGCCATTCCCTGTGTCCTGTCCCTCCATCCCTTGTCCCCAGTCCCTCTCCAGCTCTCCTGGAGCCCCTTCAGATACCAGAGAGGACTCTGAGCTCTCCCCAGAACCAGGCTGAACAATCCCAGTTCTCCCAGCAGAGCTGCTCCATCCCTCTGATCAAATCTGGGCTCTCTCCCGCAGCTCCAGCTCCTCCCTGTGCTGGGCCCGGGGCTGGGGCAGCTCTGCAGGTGAGGTCTCACCTGTATGGGCACAGCTGGAGCCACGGGAGGAGCAGCCCCAGCCCTGGAACTCTTTGTGCTGCTCCAGTTCAGCCGTGGAGTGACCCGAGCCTCAAGCCTCTCCCCTGACCTTGCTGGCACCTCCCAGGCTGGCACTCAGACCCCGGGGTGCAACCACAGCAGGCTCCAAGGCGAGGTCTGGACCATTCCAGACGGGAAAAACGCCCGGGCAGGACTTTCCAGCTGCTCTGGGGGCGAAGGCAGGGAAGGGCTGAGAGCTGAGGAGCAGGGAGAGGCCGGTGCTCGAGGCAGGGCTGGTTTTCTGCACCAAAAAGCAGCGCTGCAGGCTGAGCCCGACAGCACCGAGGTGTTGGCAGCGTGTCAGCACCGCAGAAAATCAGCAGAGGTGAAGATCGTGTTAATTTGTACACACACGGGGGGATCGGGAGCACTGGAACAGGGCAGGCAGGGAGGGAGGCAGCAGGAGAAGAGGAGGAGGAGGAGGGAGAAGACTTGCACACGAAAATGTTGGGTTTGTGTGTGGGGGGGGGTCCATTTCCAAAGCAAGAATACAAATGATCCCAACAAAGCCCAAGCTGTCCTGAAACCCTGTAGCCAATTAGTGCACATCAATAATTAATCAGCTCTCGCTATTGTGCAGCCCGGCCTGTGCTACCCCAGCCCCTGCCACACTCACTCTTTCCCATCACAGACACACTGTTATGACACATAATGATATTGTCCATGAATAATTTAGAGCAGTTTTTCTCCTCTCCTCTCTCTGTCTCACTCTCTCCCTGTGCCCTTATTAGCAGAAAATGTGGAACAAACTCTGGGAGGAGGCGAGCAAGGAGCTCCTTCTGCTGAGGAGCAGCCCAGCCCTGCTCCCCAGAGCCAGGACCAGCGCGGCCTGGCCTTGCTGAGGGGCTGGGACACGAGCTGAGAGGGAGGTTTGGCTTGGGACAGCTCATGGGAGCAAAGACTGAACACCCTCAGTGCCAGGGCTGAGCTGCACCTGCTGCCCTTCCAGGCTGAGCTTTACCTGCATCCTTTCCAGGCTGAGCTTTACCTGCATCCTTTCCAGGCTGAGCTTTACCTGCATCCCTTCCAGGCTGAGCTTTACCTGCATCCCTTCCAGGCTGAGCTTTACCTCCAGCCCTTCCAGGCTGAGCTTTACCTCCAGCCTTTCCAGGCTGAGCTTTACCTCCATCCCTTCCAGGCTGAGCTTTACCTCCATCCTTTCCAGGCTGAGCTTTACCTCCAGCCCTTCCAGGCTGAGCTTTACCTCCAGCCCCACCAGCTGGAGCTCCACCCTCATTCTCATTAACCAAAGTGTTAATTACTACAGCTGACAGATCCTTGTGCTGGTCCCTGGTGAGGTTATAGGACAAACGGTGGTAGAAGCACAGATCTCAAAACTGACATTTTTTTAGGCTAAACTGAATCTGATCAGGGCAAACTTTGAATTGGAATTGCTTTTCTGCTGGCTCCACTCTCCTTCCAGGCCTGGCCTCCCACCAGTTGCTTTTGACCTCGTTTCTGGCAGCTCTGCCCTTCTCAGGCTCCTGTTGGCTGGAGCCAGGCCTGTGGGTGAGGAGTCTCGGGGATTTTAATGTCCCTGTGGAACAAGGGACTGAGTTAGCACCTGGTTTGTGGGAACTGTGGAATGGGATTCATGCAGCTCCTGGTGGTCCTTGCCATGCATGGCAAGGGAAGGATTAATTAGCTCTGTTCTGAAATGTGCACAAGGATTTCCTCCAGCACCTCTGTCCCCAAAAGCAGAGATTTTTTGGCTGACATGAATTGGGGGAAGAAAGGTTTGTCCTGCACTCAAGCACCAGCGTGTCGGAAACTCAGCTGCCCTCTGCCACGATCCATCTGTGGTCAATAACCCAGACTTGCCACCCTGCCCCTCTTGCCTGAGCTGTGATGCTCTGTCCTGCAGGCCTGGCTCCAGCCTGGCCCTCTGCTCGGGCTGGGAATGCAGCCTGGGAGCTGAGCTGCCGAGGGCTCTGTCCCTCCAAGCCTTTCCAGGGGTGATGATCTGGTACCATCTGGAGCTTCCAGACCTAAAGGTTTCCTTTAGGAACTGAGCTTGACCTGAGCTGTTTGAAATGAAAGTCCAGAGGCAGCCCATCCTTCTGGAAAGGAGGCAGCCCCCAGCCCTTCCAGGGGACATCTGGCGTCTGACTTTGGGGAGGTTTGGTTCCCAAAGCCTGGAGAACTCAGAGTGCCCCCAGCACTCGAGGTGTCCCAGCAGTGCCAGCACAGGGGACAATCCTGCCCTGGGCCTGTGGCCACGCCACTTTTGACACAAAGATCTCTCTTGTCACGTGCTGTCACCACATCCAGATGGTCCCTGTGGTCCCTGTGTGCTGTGGGTGCTCTTTGGTTCCATTTCTGTGCCCCAAACCCAAGCCTGTGGCATCCATGGGGTTCCATCTCCTGGATTTGTGGTGCTGGAACAATCCCAGCAGCTCCGTCCCCCCCTCCACGTCCCCAGCACAGCATCGAGGATCCTCCACCCAGTCCTGAGATCATTACTATTGGCAAAATAATTGCAACAACAAAACGAGGACTAAAAGCCTTGTTTGCTCCCCTTTCATCTCGGCTCTGCCCTCCTAATGTGGGTTTTAAAGGGAAGAGGAAGAAGGGGAAGGAATCCAGCCCCTCTCCATGTCTTTAGCAGGGGTTTACTGGCCATTTGCACCCTATAAAGCACCAACATTCTTTGAGTTCAGGGGGATTTTGAAAGTTTCTTTCTGAAGCAATGACTGTCAAAGTTGGTTATTGATCGAGGCTGGGGGATCTGAGGGCTGCATGAGGAAGACTGACTGATTATTCCACCCCTTCCTCTCTTCTTTCCCTTTCTTTCCTTTGCACCAGGACTGGATTGATCGACCCTGTCTTCATTGTCTTCCCTTCTCCTTTTTCTCTCCCTGTTCCTACTGGGGATTCCTGATTAAACTACGGCAGGGCTCAATTGATCTCCGCAATTCTCCCGCTCCTCGCGAGCAGGAAGAACTGCCCGGCTGCATAATTCAGAGAGCAAACACAGAGAGGAGAGGCAGGGAGGGAAAATCGATACAGCTACAGCCGATCCTGCAGATAAATGAGAGGGAGGATCCCTGGCAGCAGCTCAGGGAAAGTTCAGCGACTGCGGGATGGGCTCAAGAAGAACTGGAGCATCCTGGAGCCGTTTGGAGTGTGGCAGGAAGAGGGGGATCCCCTGATTCCTTCAGCAGCCAGGGCGGTGGGAAGCTCGGGGCTGAGCAGGAGAGACCCTCTGCAGTGTTTGTGAGAGGAGAATAAATGTCCTTGTCCTCATCTCCCTCCCCAGAGTGCAAGGATGCTCCTTCCTTGCTGGATTTCTTGCCACGCTGCCCTCTGTGAGTCAGGGAAGTGGGAAATGAATTGGAAATGGGATTCTCTGCCTCTCCAGCCCTGCAGGGGAATCTCAGTGGCTCCCTGAATCCTGCTGCTCCCGGAGCCCCAGCCCTGCTCCTTGGGGCACTCGTTGCAGTGACTCCTCCTGACCCCTCAGCAAGCAGCAGCCAAGGGAGTTTGTCCCAGGAAATCAGGATAGGAACCCAGCAGGCACAGAGCAAAAGAGTAAAACAGATCATAAAACCCCAGAATGGGCTGGGTGGGAGGGACCTTAAAGTTCATCCCAGCCCTGCCCTGGCAGGGACATTCCCACTGTCCTAGGCTGCTCCAAACTCCATCCAGCCTGGCCTTGGGCACTGCCAGGGATCCAGGGGCAGCCACAGCTGCTCTGGCAATTCCATCCCAGCCTCTCCCCACCCTGCCAGGGAACAATTCCTGCCCAAGATCCCATCCAGCCCTGCCCTCTGGCACTGGGAGCCATTCCCTGTGTCCTGTCCCTCCATCCCTTGTCCCCAGTCCCTCTCCAGCTCTCCTGGAGCCCTTGCAGGCCCTGCCAGGGGCTCTGGGCTCTCCCTGGAGCTTCTCCTCTCCAGGTGAGCACCTCCAGCTCTCTCTGTCAACAGCCAGGAGTTCCCGACGCTGGCAAAGGGCGGGTGACACTGACACTCCTGTCCCTGCATCGACGGAGCTGCCCTTGGGTCTCCCCAACATTCCCGGTTCACCCCCGGCTCCCACACGGCACAGGGGGAGAGCTGGAATCGCTGGGCTCAAAACCTGGCTGTGAAAGGCAGAACTGCAGCCAAGCCCTGCCTGGAAACCAGGAATTCGGGCACATTCCCTCTCCGAGGTTGATTTGCCAGCTGAGCCGCCCGTCCTTGTTCTTAAGCAGCTCAGCGAACACAAACACTGCCGCAGCCACGGGGATCGCAGGTGTTAAATGACAAAAAAGCTCCGCGGGCGCCGGTGCAGCCCTGGGAGTGTCAGGGGATGACGCAGGGAGAAACTCCTGGCTCGTCCCGGAGCGCGGTCCCTGTCAGGCAGGGCCCGGCCCTTTCCTGGCCGGTGATGGATCCCCAGGAAGCCCCGAGCCGCTGCCGAGCTCTGCTGAGGTTTCCTGCGGCAGGGGGAGAGCAAAGGCTTTTAAACCAATATTGCTCCGTATTTTAAAATGATTTAAGATCCCGAGGACCAGCCCAGCTCCGGCTTTGCCAGCAGAGGGGATGGGTCGTTCCCTTAAAAGCTTTTAAATGCGTGTGATAGAAAGGGGAAGTGCGGCTGCCTGGCTGAAAGGATTGCAGTGGCTCCAGCTTCCAGCCTGCCCACACATCACTTTAACTCTGCCGGGGAGCTGAGAGACGCTTTCCTTCCGCGCTGGGATCTTCAGGGATCCCAGGAGAATCAGGCACCCAGGAGAGGGATTTCCAAAGAACGTGGGGGATAAGAGAAGAAGGAGAGGTTTTAGTGCTCCTTAGACATCCCGGTGCCTGGGTGAATCCAGCGGTTCAGGATCCAGCTCCCCCGGGCAAACCCTGCCTTTCCCGCTCTCCTCGGGCGGCTGGGAGCTCAATTCCCCCGTTCTGGATTTCCCAGAGGGAACTCGGAGCTCCTGCTCCCTGCAGCCGCAGCTGCGCTGATGCTGCACCCGCCCCGGCTCCAGGAGGGTCCCCGGGCGCTGCCCGGAGCCCGCAGAGCTCCAGCACCCGCAGGGGCACGGATGGCTCGGATCCCGCGGGGTTCAGGCTTCTCCTCCCTCTCCCTTCGCCCCCGGAGCTCTCCCAGCAGCGCAGCGCGGAATCCGCGGCTCCGAGGCTGCCGTGGAGCGGGGCCGGCCCGGGCCGCGCTGCCCCGGGCACGCTCCCGGCTCCTCTGCCCGTGCCAGGCTTTGCACAGAGCAGTGCCCGATTTTCTGCTCTGCTGAGACTCGCAGCAGGAGTGCAGACACCTTCATTCCGTTTTCCCTCGTGTCTCTGGAAATCCCGTGCACGTCCCAGCTGCTCTCCCGCCTCAGAGCCATCTGCATCCCGGCTGCTGGCATCAGAGCCATTCCCACTTCTCCCAGGAATCACGGAGCAGGAGTTGTCCTGACCCTTCTGGTCAGGAGCTGTTGGATCTGCAGAAAGGGACAACCACGAGTCCTTGGCAAGGAGGGAGAATTCCCAGACCAAGCCGAGTCCTTTCCCTGTGGGGTTCCACTCTGGTGCTGGGAAAGGCTCACTGGGCCTGGCGTCTCGGTTCACTCCCAGTTCCCAGCCCTCAGGTGGGCTCCCATGGTGAGGGCAGTGAGGGAAGGAGCTGCAGGCCTGAAGGGCAGATCCAAATTCGGGAATTATTGGTGTTCCCGGGTGCCCCTTGCCCACCACCAGCACTCGGGAGACCCAGTGCCAGCTCTGGAGCATCCAGAGCTCTGAGGAATCCTGCTCCAGGCTCCTGGGAACCATTATCCTCTCTATCCTGCCCCTTGGGCGTGGACTCGATGGCCTCTGAAGGTCTCACCCAGCCCCAGCTGCTCCACACTCCTCTGATGCCCTTGCCAGCAAACCTTGGCTTTCCCCACATTACCTTTCTGGTCTGCTCCGCGCTCCCTCCCTCCCTCCTCCCACCCTCCAGGGATGGCTTTTGTCTTCTGCTGCTGTGCTACACGGGAACTTTTGTCATCGCTGGGATCGCCTGAGGCGCTGGAGCTGACCTCGCTGCTGAGCTTTCGTTTCCCGTTCACACGAAGCTTCTCCCTGCTTTGAGCCGCGCTCTGAAGCTCCTTTCCCATCTTGTCAGAACACGGCTCATCCAGGCAGGGCTCGGCCATGAAAGGCACCTGCGAGAGGCTCTTGGAGCTCCTGTCCTTGGGGTAGAGCTCTGCAGGCTCAGGGACTGGACTCCACAACTCCTGGCTCCTCCCAGCTCTGGATATTCTGTGTTTCCTTGGGATCAGCATCCCCTGCCTGGCCTGGCTCTGCTTTGGAGGCAGAGGAGCTGAGCCATGGGCTGCCAGGCCTGGGCCCAGCTCCAGGACCAGCACAAATCCCCTCCCGAGCCTCCCTCCAGCTCACACCTCCTCACTGGGCCCTTTCTGCCCCTGAACGCCCTGGGGTGGGTTCCAGGTGGGGTCCAGGGGTGCAGCAGGTGAGCTGTGGCAGGGGGAAGGCACAGGCAGGGTTGGGGCAATTGAAGAGGAAAAGTGGGAGGATTTGTGGCCCAAATATTCCTCAGAGTTACCAAAACTCTGAAGAAGGGTGGCACCTGGACAGGAGCCACCTGCTGTACCTGCAGCCACCTTTGTCACCTGCCTGTCCCCTCATCCCACCAGGGCCCCCCGGGAGCAGGGCTGAGGAGTGAAGTGGCTTCAAGGAAATGCTGGAGTTGATGCCCCATCCCTGGAGTGTCCAAGGCCAGCTTGGATGGGGCTGGGAGCAGCCTGGGGCAGTGGAAGGTGTCCCTGGCCACGGCAGGAGGGGCATGAGATGGTCATTGGGGTTCCTCCCACCCCAAAGCATTCCCTGATTTACTGATCCCACAGTTCCTGAGGACAGCCAGACCCTGAGGCAGCTCAGAGAGTCACGTAATTGCATTGTGGGGAGACTAAAAGTTTTCCAGGGCTTCTCAACTTCTCCAAATTGGGTTTGTGGTGCCCATTTGCTCCCAAAGTGTGCAACAGGACACGCACACAACTCATTATTCCCTTTCAAAATCCATCAGTGCTCTCACCCTCCCACGGCTGCAGAGCTCTGAGCTTTCCAATCCAAATTCCTGCAGGATCCCAGCTGGACACCACAACCAGAATTCCCAGCCTGCAGCAGGTGCTGGGCCAGCACATCGTGCGAAGGAGAGAGGAGGGGAGCCTTGATCTGAAAATGGAAAATGTCAGTCTGGAATGTTTGAGCTCCCAGTTTTCTGCTGAGGATCCCTGGGAGCTGCTTGGTGCCTCCCAGCAGATGCTGCTGCTCCTGCTGCTGCCTCTCTCCAGAGCAGCCTCCAGCTTCCACCAGGATCCTGTTGATGGGACTTCCCACGGCCCATCCCTCATCCCAACCTGCTCCCTGCTGCTCCTCCTCGTGCATGTCCTTTCTCACACTCTCCCTCTCCCTGGAGTGACATTTCATGGATAACTGGTGGGACACAACCTGGATTTCCTGCAGAGACCCTCGGAGTGATTTTCCCCCTGGGATCCATCCCCTGACAGTGACAGATGCGGGGCAAAGGAGAGGAGAAAATGCAATTTTAGCCCACAGACAAATCCATCTTTCTCCCAGAGTTTTTGCACCTGAACGCTTTCCTAGCATACTTCATGGAGAGGAAAAATTATGTCGTCCGAAAATCTGCAAAACTTCTGGAAGGGCTCTTCCTCCTTCGGCCGGAGTCCGGCGATCCCGATTTTCAGGTGCGCAGGAGTTTTCAGCAATTCCTTTTGATCCGGCAGCCAGGAGAGGGAGCTCGGCATCCTAATCCCAGGCTCCGCTCGCCCGGGAGCTCTGGAGACAATGCTGATGATTCTTTTGTTCGACAAATAAAAGAAGTGGCCCACGAGGGAGCCGTTTTGGCAGCTGCTTCATGAGGGCTGCGGGGAATTGTGGAAAATCGATGTTTGCCAAAGGCGAAATGGACAGAATTGGTGGAAGAAAACAAAAGTAACTCTTGGGTTTGGGAGGGATTATTGCTGGCACAGGATCCTGGGAAGTGGGGTGGCTTCAGCCCCCACCAGCAGGAGCACGGAGCTCTGGGACCCAGTGGGAATTCCTGAGCTGGACTCGAGACTTTTGCCACCAAACCCAGAGGAAAATCCTCCAGGCAAAAATTCCCCTCCCAGAGCACCAAGGGCTGGCTCCATCCAAGGTCCCATCCACCTCGTGGGGGGCGGGGGGATATTCAGGAATTTTTGTATTTCGCTGTTGAAGCAGCGGCTGCAGGTGTCACGGGGACAACGCTGCGAGAATCACAATGGAAAGGGATTCCCAAATGTCCCGAGTGCCGGTGCAAAGAGACTCTTTAAAAATGGATCGTTATCCCGAGCCAGCCTGCCACCGAGGCCAGGAGCCCAGGGGATTGGAGGGGAGGCATTCAGAGAAACACAGAGTCCCACACTCCTGCCTCCAAACTTCCTGAGTTCAGTGATGTCAGCTTATTCCGTGCTTGTCCCCACTGTGTGACTCCTGGGCTTCCTGGGAGCTCTGCTTCCTTCTTTGCCTTGGATCTTTAACATCCTGGAAGAGCAGATTGTGGGCCTGGCTGGTGGGGGGATGTAAAGATGTCACCTCAAGGACTTTGGGCTGCTCCTTAATCCCAGAATCCCTGAGGTCGGGAAAGGCCCCCAGGATCACTGAGTCCCAGCTGTGCCCCATGCCCACCTTGTCCCCAGCCCAGAGCTTTGGGTGTCACCTCCAGCCCTTCCTTGGGCACCTCCAGGGATGGGCACTGCACCACTTTCCTGGAAATGTTCTTCCTCGAGGCCCCAGAGACCCCATCAGGGCAATTCCAATCCAGAAGTGCTGCTGGGATCCCCTAATCCAGAGATGCCTGAGCACCAGGGGCTGCTGGTCTTGGGGATTCCCTTTGGAATGTCACATTTTTCCTGTTGCTCCTGGAAGTGACCACGTGTGGGCATCTCCTGCTCAGTGCAGCCCCTCTGTCACGGAGCAGGAAATCTGGAAGAGTTCGGTTCCTTGGCCATGGGATGGTTCAGGATCCACCCCAGCCCCTGCCAGAGCTGCTGGAACCCCTCAGCACCCATGGATCCATGCCTGCTGTGCTGCCCTGCTTGGCTTCTGAAGAGAGCTGAGGGGTGGAGCTGAGGCAGGAAAACTGCAGCCTCTCCCTGTGTCCTTCCAAGCCCTGCTTGGATAAGGACAGTGCTTGCAAGGAAGCTGGAATAGAACCATGGAATGATGGAATGGTTTGGGTTGGGAGGGACCTTAAATCCCTCCCAGTGCCACCCCTGCTATGGCAGGGACACCTCCCACTGTCCCAGGTGCTCCAGCCCCATCCAGCCTGGCCTTGGGCACTGCCAGGGATCCAGGGGCAGCCCCAGCTGCTCAGGGCCTGCCCGCCCTCACAGAGAAGAATTTCCTTTTATCTTCCTACTCCTCACCTGACAGATGCATTTTCCCTGGGGCTAGAGTGAGGAAGGTTATCTGGGGAGTGCCAGCTGGGCTATGGAGCCTCCCGAACAGCAGCTGCCACTGGAAAATCCACCTGGATTCGGTGGCTGCTGGCACCCAACAGCTGCAGCCTGTGCCTGAGCTGCAGATCCCAGCTGGCTGCTGCAGCACTGACCGTGCCAGGGACCGCAGTGTCCCTGCCCAGGGCCAGGGATTGGCACCAGGGGACCTTGAAGGATCCTTCCAAACCAGGCTGTGATTTTCTGATAATGAAATGTGCAGGTCTCAGTTTTGGGGACAGCGCTTGAGAGAGCTCCTGTTTCAGGCAGGGGCTGGAGGAGTCTTGGGCCTGGTTTTAAGTGATCCAAAGCCTCTGTGCTCTGAAAATATTCTGTGCAGGGAGAGAACATTCCCAGCAGGAATGTTGTAACGTCCCAGCAGGAAAAAAACAGGATATCCCTAACCCTGACCCTAACCCTGACCCTGACCCTAAACCTGACCCTAACCATGACCCTAAACCTGACCCTGACCCTAAGCCTGACCCTAACTCTGACCCTGACCCTAAGCCTGACCCTAACCCTGACCCTGACCCTAAACCTGACCCTAACCATGACCCTAAACCTGTCCCTGACCCTAAGCCTGACCCTAACTCTGACCCTGACCCTAAGCCTGACCCTAACCCTGACCCTGACCCTAACCCTGACCCTGACCCTAACCCTGACCCTGACCCTGACCCTAATCCCAACCCTGACCCTGACCCTGACCCTGACCCTAATCCCAACCCTGACCCTGACCCTGACCCTGACCCTAATCCCAACCCTAGCCCAGCAGCATCTCTGCACTGGTGTCTCAGTTTGCAATGTCCCTTCAGCCATTCCTTGCAGCATTCCCAGCTCTTCCCCAGCGCCTTTCTCTGCCCACGTGGGTCTCAGTGACACAAAAATGACCTCAGGGTACCGCCATGCCCTGCTGCCCCTGCTCAGGGAACCACAGAGCAGCCGGGGAACCTTAAACACCATCGAGTCCGAGTCCCCAGTGCCACCTGTGAGCCACGTCCCCAAGGGCCAGGCGCCCATGGCTCTGGAATCTCTCCAGGAGGGGCGATTCCAGCCCTTCCCAGTTTGTCTCCTGGCTGCAAGGGCGCCCTGCCTGCCCCACTGCCCCTTCAAACACACAATGAAGTGGTTTATGTTTTCTGGGACCCCTTCCCACGCTGACTTTGAAATTTATTTCCACCAAACATTTG
>VWYI01034315.1:0-78381 GCA_013399455.1 Anthoscopus minutus
TGCAGGGCTGCTGGCAGAGAGCATCAGCAATGATATGGACTCAAAGGTAGGAATGTACAGAAAGACAGACAAAAATCTCTTTTTGCTTTCTCTTTTGGAGGTGGATGTGAATTTTTTTCATTCCTCTCTTGCTTGTGCATGGGAAAATTATGACTATCCTGATCAAAAAAAGCACAGATACACAGAAAATTCAGTAATTAAAATTCAAAAGAAAAACAAAGCAACATACAAAAAAGCCTGATTCATGCCTAAATCAGGTGGCATCTAAATGTCCTAACTGCTTTCATTTTCAGTATTTCTTGAATCTCACATCTGGTCATGGATGCCCTGACTAGATTTCTGTTCCATCTGGATCAAGAAACTAGATGTTTTCCACATATGAATATGCCTGCACAGCAATACACAGGTCATATGTACCTCAACTAGGTCTTAATGAAAAAGTCTGGGTACCAGAAGCTCATAATTTATTGCTCCTCACTATTTATCCTCTTTTGATTTGTCTTCACAACCTTCCACTATGACAAAGAAAGACAGAATTGCTGAGGTTGGAAGAGGCCTCAGATCTTCTGCTATGAACCTCTACTCAAAGCAAGCACAGCTAGAGCAGGTTGCTCAGGATCATGTTCAGCTGCAATTTCAAACATCTCCAGGTACAGAGACTCTACAAAGTTTACAAGCATCCTGTCCTAGTGTTTGACTACCCTGACCAGAGTGCAAGGGTTTTTTTCTTATGTTTAAATGTAATTTCCTCTGTTTGAGTGCAGAGATTGTCTCCTGTGCTGCTGGGGCTCAGGCTGTGCAAGATCAGGGTCTGCTCTAGGCAAAGCTCCAAGCTCCATCTCTGCCTTTCCTTCTTTTTATACAACTGGAGTTCAGGCTCTTGCACAAGGTCTTGGACAAGATGTCATCAAACTCCTTTCCTTGTCTGTAATGGAATGCAGTCTGTAACCCTCCTGTAGCTCTTTTACGTGGTGATACAGATCCTCTATTAGTGCACACTTCCTGCAGCTAAGAACAACATCTCCTCCAACCTCAGCATCATGTCATGTTGGCCAGGCCACTAAACATCACACAGCTGCTTGCTCACCCGGAAGAAAGGAAGGAANAGCAGCTCCTCTGGAAGACAAACATCATAATGACAAATGCCCCCCTTTCTCTTGGCTTTTATTGTTGAGCAGATGCATGGGATATGGATATTGTTGACCATATGGTATGGGATATCCCTTTGGTTAGCTGGGCTCACCTGTCTTGGCTGTGCTCCCCCTCAATTTACTGCATCCCCAAGCCTACGCACTGGTGGGGTTGGGTTGGTGAGCAGCTGCAAAGTGTAAACACTGTAAAACTTGACTTAGTGTAAACACTGCTTAGCAACAACTGAAACATCAGTATGTCATCAACATTATTCTCATACTAAATCCAAAACACATCACTGTACCAGTGGAAGAAAATTAGTTTTATCCCAGCTGAAACCAGGATACCTCAGTGAGGCACCCCTGCACTCATGAACCTGAAAAAGTTCCATCCACTCTTGGGAATTCGGGCTAAGGACAGAGGAAGATGCTTTCATTTCTGCCCCATGAGACCTCAGCACCACTGCTATGTGTGTACACAACCCTCCACAGTTTCTGACCCCCTTCTGTGCTCCCTTCTGCTCATATTGCCACAGATTTCCACATCTCCTGGTTGCACCTGTGAGCTGCACTCTGTCACGCATCTGTGTCACACAGGTATGCTTAAATCTCCTGTCCTGTGGGACATAACCCAGCTGCTTCTCTTAGTACAATACTGTTAGACACATATTCCTAAAAATACAGTAACAGATGAGGTCTTCAACAGTGCCAACAGAAACACTTGGGAAATAATTCATCTGACTGGGATTTGACATTATTTGATGCATATTGGTTCTAATGCAGTTCTAATAATGTATAAAAAGCAGACATTGTTATCCTCTATTTTTACTCTTTCGAATCTGCTCATTCCATTGGAAATAGTTTAGAGACATCATTTTACCTTCAGGAAATGGGTGCACATATTATTGTACTCTAGGCAGTACATTGTTTTCCTTTTAATTTTAGGTGCTTCCTTGGTCAGCTAGTCAACTATTCTAGATACCAGTTTGAAACAGTAATGAGAATCTAGACACCTAACATAGGGGACAAGTTAGTCTCTACAAATCAAAAGAAAAATACTTACAGGTAATTATAATTTTAACCTACTGAAATTTCTGGAATTTAGATCTAAAAAGATTGATGGCCCTAAATGCTGCAGATAATATGAGTTCCAGGTCCTTGAATCTCAAAAGATTAGGCATTTAGATGCACAACACATCTGCTCAATGCATGAATAAATGCAAAATTGGTTGTGATGTCAAACGATTATGCTGGATTCACAACTGTTCACCACTGTCCAGAACATAATTTTATTTCTTATTCCTATTCTAGCAAAGAAAATAAATCAGTAATTGTTAGCTGCTGAGAAAAATTTAAGACCTTTGAGAAAAATATTCTATTTTTAGTTATGGCAAAAAGAGAACAATAAATTAAACACCACCATCCTGTAATAACCAGCAGTCAACAAGGAAGAGAGATAAACTGTTGAGATCAGAAATTGAGTCTTCCTTCTGTATTGGGAATTGTGAGACTTTCAAAAATACATCTATCAGAAATAAATTATATAATTATTTATATAATAAATTACAGTAATTGAGTTGGTTTATTTCCATCTGGTGAAAGATGTCAAAGGAATGTACAAGTAGAATTTAACAGGCAAGTGAACATTTGTTCCCATTGAGGCTAATATGGAATAGAGTGGGTATCTCTGTTCAAATCCTCTTTACTTTCCAAAATTGCCTACTGAGAATGAACCATGGTCTCTGCTAGACTTCAAATAATGCCCAGATACTCTTGGGGAGACCAGTAATTGTTTCAGGGCAAAAACTTGCAGAGGACTTTCCCAACAGTTTGGCAGCAAAGACAATACATTCAGGCATTCATAACATATCACAGAATACAATTGTCTAGTATACACATATCCTGCAAAATCTAATACCACTTTCTCACCTGAAAAGAAATTTTTTAAAATGTAAATTCATGAAGATTCTTCTTATTAGGAAATGGATTCAAAGATATATATTTGAAAGGAAAAATAGCATTTTAGTTTGATTTTCCAAAAATAAAACAGCAGCAATAGTGCTGTTTCCCCATCCATCTGTCTGTTTAACTTGCTTGCCCATTCTCAAAAACTTTTAAGTAAGTGAACATAGAATATAAGTTCAACAAGCAAGACTTTACTAATATTCAAATTAATCTGTATTTCTTAAGTTCAGGTCATTACATAAGATGTGATTCTCTCCCAAAAGTTTCATTTTAAAGGATAATGCTAGAAGTTGAGGTAGAAATTGTTATTACACAGGTAATACACATTCAAATTCTGTGTCTGCATTCAAGGCTACAGTAATAACAATCACCCTGTAACACACACAGGCATCCAGACTGGGAACCTGTTCTGCCTCTTGCAGTACACTTTAGCCCTCAGAGGGCCACAGCACAAAAAGCACAAGTTGGAACACAGGAAATGTGGACTACATATCGAAAAAATAAAACCTGAAAACATTGGAGTGCTTGGCAAGAGAGTCAGTAAAGAGTTCTTCCTAGTTGATACACCAAGAGTGATTGCACCAGGCCCTGAGCACTGGAAGGAGATTGAACTTCACAATCTCCTGAGGTTCCTTCCAACCCACACCATGTTATGACTGCTCATATGGATTCTAATGAGCAGAATAGGAAGAGTTGGTGAGAGAACTTAAATCTGGTCTAATTAACTCACAAAATAAAAGTGAATCTTGAAACAGATTCATATCTCATTGGCAAATAACACGTATTAAAGGAAATCTGTGTATCTTACTGGATTGCTTAGACAGTCTTTTTTCTTTGTTCAGCTGCAGGCATTTGACTCCCTTGTAACTTCTGTTTTTAGTAACCTCTGAATTTTGGAGTAAATTTTATAAGATGGGAGGTTTTCAAGGCTATCACCAACAGCCTATCACTGATGTATATAAAGGTTTGGATTCAGCAAGTGAAAGATATATTTATGTACAGACATACCTAGAAACCGCAGAAAACAATACCAAAGGACACAGGGAGGTCTAACCCTAGTCAAAATCAAATGGACCTAGAATCCCTGAATATAATGCAGGGCTGAACAATTAACTTATGATCATTAAAACAAATAAAATAGAGGAAACAGTCACAAGAATATAGGCTTCCAAAGAAAAGTGGAACATCAATCTGAGTGCTGAAAGCAAGTTACAATCACCATCTGTTGTTTCTACTGTTATTTCAAGGAATGGAATTTTGTGCACATCCTTTACAAATGAGCAGAACTTCACCCAAATAGATGTTGTACCTGACTTGCACTGCACCTTTAAATTAAAACAAGTATGAAGGGCACTGACAGTGAAAACCAGAATGAAAGAAACAAGGTGTGAAATACAAGTGCCAAACACATGTACTTTGTGGTTTTTCTAAACCCTGAAGATACCTAGTCAGTTCACTAGCTGTCACTCCAGAATGACACAGCTTCTCCTTATGTGTGAAGAGATAATCTGGTGTCCCAGGTAGCCTGTTTTGTCTCAAATGGTGCCCACCATCCATGTTTAGGCAAGTGAATTGAAGACAAGTTTTTCAGACTCAACATAAAATTGTTGTAAATGTGTCTCACTTGTCACTGCAGAGGTTAGATCCTCTTCACCCCTCATGCTATGGTGCAACGAAGTAAGGGCCTTTTAAAGAGAAAAGCAAAAGAAAGCCTTGTTTCAGACTGAAAGAAATAATGCCTGGTAATTCAGGCAGTTCAGACAGTCCAAAGATTTTTATTTCCAAGCCAAATGCTTTTGGTTTTAGAGGTGATCTCAGACCTTGCTATCTTTTCTTTGGATATTAAATAATAGTATTCTTTGTTAAAAAAAAAGTATCTATTGAAGCACTGAAAGCAAAGGACTATCCATATCTTCTGTGACTGAAGCATTCAACTTTTCTAAAACCACAAGGAAAATCTTACTTCAGATAACATTCAAGCCTCTATTTATCAAAAAAGTCCCTTAGCTTCTTGAGGCTAGACTATGCACATTTGATATGATACAGACAGGAGACTGCTGGAATTGTTTCAGATGAATTTCATTGAAGGACAAAGGTGTGAAATAGTTTCTGTAGGAAGATGGTTGAGCAGATCAGGACTGTTCTGGTTGGAGAAGCAGCAATATAGCCCTAATAAAACACTGAACGGCAAGAAGAAGGTGAACAGGAATAACAGTTCATGCATTCTCCCATATAAGAACTAGAGATTATCAAATAAAATAGCAATTGGCAAGACCAAAGTAGAGAACCTTCATTCAAGACACTTCACATAAGGTACACACAAGCACTGTGAATCATTTTTACAGGATGTTGCAGGTGCTACAATTTTATATTGTGTGTAAAGTGGCTAGAAATATTCATGGGCAGAAAAAAATCAAGGACTATTAATTACAGACATGTCACATGACATGTCCTATTTGCACAGGCACAGAAAATTTCAGTATACATTTGACAGACACATACCACTGACTATTGTGAGACAGGCTGCAGGGATGGAGAAGCATTTGGGCTGCCTGATGTGGCCGTCCCTATATTCTTAAATCCTTTATCTGAATGAAGCAGAGCTGTGTTTTGCAATGAGGCTGCTTCCAGAGAATCCAAAGCCAACATATGGCTCTGTGATTTTGAGCAGAAACATCACCCTGCAACTTCAAAACTCCTTCTGAAACTTGCTCATCTATTCCCAGCATTATCTGATGAAAAGAACAATAAGAAAATAATAGTTTGTTTAAAAAAGTCCCAACCAACTCCTCTATTATTCAGACCAAAACTCCGCACTTTTCTGAGGTTTCCCTTCCAGAACCACAAAAGACATTGGCACATTCTATAGACTCAGGCACCAGTAAAATCCAATATGTATCTAAAGAAGACTGATTGCCTGTCCTTACTGCAATGATTCTAAGGCCCAGTGCTCCACAGGGAAGAGATACAAGACAGCCAGGAAAGACATCGTGAAAACAGACAGTGAGCATATAAATCACCAGTGCAGCTCAGACATGGAAGCTGGAAAGATGACTCCTATTTGGAAGATAAACTACACTGCACATGCTAAGGCAGAGCAAGCAAATCATTTGATATAGGCAAAATGCAGAATACTGTGGGGACAGAACAGGAATCAACCTTCTGCCCCCAGTGAAAACATTGGCTTTATTGTGTCAGAAACTGGAAAGGGTTATTGTGCTGAAATACCTCCAGACCATAGCTGGGAGGAAGATTGGGGCACTTGCCTACAATGATTCAATCTAATATGGAAAAGAAATGTATGTTCTTACGATGATTTTCTAATACCAAAGTATTTGTCTGCTTTAATAAGCCCAAAGAACCTAGGTGTCTGGTGATTTCTTGTCATAAATCAGGAGCTCATTAAAAGAAACAGTACTAAAAGAAGGCAAAGATTCTGGCAGGAATCTTGAGAAAACAACTGAAAAGCATTTTTGAAGTTTCAGTCATTTTGGTGCAATACTGCAAAGGCCACAGCTCTGAGCAGTAGCAATTCCGAAGTCAACTTAGTCTGTCAACTAAGTACCTTAAAGCTCCTGAATTTACTGAATTTTAGACCATTGATTCCACTTTCTGCCTGTGACTGGATATTGCCTGCTTAGAATGACACGCAAAGCTGTGGTTGTGGGAGGGAGCTGAAGAAAGTCATGCTACCTGACCAACAGGAAATTCAAAATGCATCAATTCTAAGAGTCCAAAGAGCTGTTGAAAAGTAAGATAAGGTTCAGAAGGGGATTACTGTGTCCTAAATGTGATATTTTTATTGAGAGGGCAATGCTTAAATTACATTTTTATGAGCCAGAGTGGCATACCATCACTTTTTCATTTTACTGGGAAGCTTCCTGGGACTTCTCTGGTTCACAGCTGCAGAACGGATTAATTTTATCCTCTCCTGAATGAGACATTCAGTTCCAGTATAACTTCTAACTAGGAAGCAGCATGCAAGGATACTACAAGAGTAAAATTATTATATCATGAGACAGAGTAAGAGAGAAACAGGAATAAAAATTAATAAAACACTAAGACTTGATTCAACAAAATATTTATATGGAAGTTAACCTTAAGCATCCCTGGCTAGTCAAGCACTAAACCATGTTCTTGGGCTTAATTTATGTTAATGGGATTTATACAGGTCCTGAAGGTAATAATATGTTTCACTGCTTCATTAAATCAGAATACAAGTATGAAAAGGCAAGGGTTATCCTCAGGGAATTCCACTGAAATACAGGGTGATACAAAACTATAAATCATGTTAAGGTATTTGATATTAAAATTCAAACACAAAACTATGTTAAAGAAAGTGCAGGTTGCATAAGAGCTGAGCCTCAGAACAGCACTTTGTTTAACAACACATCTGACACATAGGACCTGTTTCAGTGTAAGATCAGAAGTAACTACAGTAAAGCCAAGGCTGATGCAGCTGAGATCAATATTAAACCCCAGAGAAGGGGAATTTTCTAAAAGTATAGGGGGAGGGGAAGAAAAATGGAGAACAGGTCCCCAGAGAATGTGATAAATGGTGATGGGTTAGGCAATATAGTTCTGCTTCCAAAAGCCAAGCTTAATCCTCACTCAGGAGTAGACATTGTGCCACATATTTAATCTATCCCTTAGAGGGAGTCAAAAGGATCAAAAGCATCACACAGATACTTAAAGGGAAAGGTCATATTCCCATTGAGGACTAATGACTATATCCGTTCCTGCGAGCATGGGGATTTCTGGTGAGGGAACTAAAACTGCAGTGTTTCCAGTGTTAACTCTGGCTGTAGGGTGTCTGCTGCCACAACAGCTTCTTGAACCCTTCCCCTTTACTCCAAACCCTCATGCTGTGAACTTGCAGCTCCCTGTGTTTCTCCTACAGCTTTTCCATATCTTTCAGCAAAGGGATTTCTTTAACAAAACTAAGCTCTGTGATCAGATCACCCGAAGCCACTGCCATGTCTCAAAACTACCAAAGCCTTTGTGGTTAAAGAAGAATTGTAGAGAGTTGCTATAATTTAAGAGCAGAGATTTTTTTTTCCACTGCAGTGGTTCAGTGTGTGTTGTGTGCACACATGTGCTTCAGCACAGATGGAGATTCAAATGAATATCAGACCCTTTGGTGTGAGTTCAAATTTCCTGAAGGTGTTGGAATGTCTGTAAAACATCAGATGCCCTTTTGGTTGTGTTTTTTTTTTTTTTAATACATTTCGATTCTCTGCTGATTTGACATTTCACTTTATTTAGGAAAATCAAGAAAAAAATGACAACATATTGAAAAAAGTTATTATGAAAAAAAGAACAGGGAAAAGGAAGGAGGCTTGGATGTCCCTGGCAGCTACCTACCTTTCTTATACAAAGCCACCTACGATTCTTCTACAACCACAAACAAGCCAGGTTTTCTTTGTGCTCTGTCCAAAAAGGAAGTTCAAATATGTACATCTACTCCAAAGCTATTAATCTTTTTTATAAGATTATTGAGTAGAGTAGAGAACCATTGTCATATTTCTTAAAATTAATTTTCCCCAAAGCTTCAGGAATCTTTTAAGTAACGTTTAATATATTCTTTCTTTTCTTGTCTCCTAACATATTTACCTCCAAAACAATAGTAACTCTAGGACTGTTTTACTTTCTTACCGCTTATATCCATTTCTCTGTTTCTTTAGGAAAGAAGGAAAAAAAAAAGGCAGAAATGCCCCCAAAAAAACCCAACCCCCAAAACTTTAGACCCCTGCACTGCTGGCTTTAGTTTGAGCTTGCCACTATCAACCCAGACCCATATGGCTGGAGAGGGTGTGTTTCCACAGAGGCTGGAGGATATATTGCATGAAAGAGTTTCTAAATGGTCAGTAAGAACAAGAAAACAACAATCTCTGAACCTTTCGATTCTCAAAAATGGTTTCAATTTCATATTGAAAGTAACATAAGGCAAAACAGCAAAAAAAATCAGAGTCAGGCCCCTAAACAAATGTCATCACTGCTTAGACTTCAGTGAGGGTGTTAATTATTATCACAAAGTGAGGAAACCACAGAATTGTTGGACCAAATACACGTTTCATGTGGAGAAAGTAGTACAAACAAACCAAAAACATACATCATTTTTCATGGAGTACAGGAAGATGCATCTATTTATTCAACAAGCCTTAGGGATCTTCCTTCTGTACAAACTATCTAACCTAGTACAGTACAACTTGCATCCCAAGGCTGTTACACTCTTCCATATGCTTCTAACTAATTAGCTATCTCAGCTATGAGATTACAACTGGAATAATTCTGAGTGTCATTAAGAGGGAACCTCTTGTATGAAATCTACATATACTGTACTGTGGTTCCAAGACCAGAGAACCAACCTTCTCCCATACATCCACATTTGCAGTTCTTTAAGATAAGATTTAAACTAAACTTAAGAAATGCAATTATTCTACCTGGGTCTAGGATATGGAATACATAAAAGGTGTGCACTCATCATGCCATATATGGATAAGCCATGCACATGGTGAAAAAAAATGTACTTCTCACTGCAATATAGCATAGGGAGCAGTGATGCATGTAGTTCAGCAGTTATCCCAGAGAGTGCCAAAGAGCAGGTATTTCACAGTAAGGTGGCAGAAAGACCAGAGCAAACAGATTTTGGATATTCTGTCTAGAAGGTATCTTTTTTCCCCCTTTATTATCAAGATGATTTATTACCTAGACCTGAATAAAAAAAAATACATCCCAATATGTATATAATGCAGGAACATCATTTAGCCATGCCACAAAGACTATTATTTATAAACCAATGTAGCAATAAAATTAATTAGAATGCTGAGAAAAAAAAGTAGAGATTAGGCAGTTCACTGACCTGTAATCTCAGAATTAAGAGGGACAGATCCTTTCCAAGCATGCAGTCATCATGATGAGCAATCTTTAGAGCATCTTCTTGTTAAAGACAGATGTCATATATGATAAGCTAAGCTGACAGGCTTAGGGTATGTCTCTATTGCCACATTTACCTGAATCACAGCCACACTGACAGACCTTATTTTTAGGCTGACAACCATCAACTCTGTATAGGTTTGCACAATGGCTAAACATTGGTTTCTGCAGGGGAAATCTAGGTTGAGGGGTAGGAGAAAATCTCCAAGCACCATACCAAGGTGATAGAACAAATTTCACTGACTGAAACTTCAAGTCAACCTTATTGAACCCCTGGAAATTCCTAACAACAGAATTCTAGAACTTGTGTACTAAACACAGTTCAATTGCTTTAGGTCAAGTAACTTTTCACTTCTGTCATTCACCATCAGCAATTTGAGCTAACTTACCTAGCTTGACTTAAATGGGGTTAACATGGGTTAACTTGACTTAAGCTTGTTTAACTGGGTAACTGGGTTAACAGTTTTCAACTAACCCATAACAATTCTATTCCTATATTTTCTAACTGATGTATGAATTGATTTTTTAAAATGTCTCTTACTTAGAAATCTGCAAGTAAAGCCAGTCCTACACAAACCGCACCTTTACTTAAATTTACTGCCATCATTTTAGAAAGTTTATTTAAAAGAATATGACCCAAATATGTGCTTTTCTATGAATTGCACTTTTCAAGTTCATTTTGCCAGAGAAAATACTAATTTTCCAGAATGGCATATTTCATTTGCTACCAAAGAGGACTGACTGTAACTTAAAGCGGGTGGCTCTTTTAGAAGAAAGAGAAACAATTTGACATGGTAGGTCTGGTATCCTTCTGCAATATCAAATGAAGCCCTACATTTTCAAAATGATGCATGGGAACTTAAGCACGTGGTGCCCATTAAAGTCCATGCCAGCTCTCATGGTTTATGAGGTCACCAAAAGTCCTTGATGGAATTACACCCCCGTCCTGCATGGCGGATTCTCTTGTATCACAGAATCTGAATCAAAGCCTATAAGGTTAACAAAAATGTCTGCAGTCAGTTTGCTCAGGTTTGGATCACGTATTTCCACTGGAAAGAGAGAAACAAGAGAGAAATAAATTACTGAACAATTGTTAGTGTAAAAGCATGGCATGGATTTTATGTTGATACATATTCCTGTACGGAAAGGGGGAAATTATGTCTTCCTGTGATCGTGCTCAAGGCATCTGAATGAAAAGAGAAACACTGGGGAATATTCCTCCGAAAAACAAAAGGACATCCTGTGAGATTGTAATTACAAAGTAATTCTTTGAGCATTCCTAACAGCTATCAGACAACATACGAAACACAGAATACTTGAGGAATAAATATTCTGGGCTCTTTGCGCACCATGTGCATTTTTAGGATTTGCTGTTCCGGTGCACACGTTAGTTTTGTATTTACTGGACCAAATCTTTTAAAATCTATCCAAATAGTAACATTCCATTTCCAAAAGTGAAACCTGGCACTCAATTTGCACAAAGACTTTGCACATTGTTGTGTTTTAAAACACTCAGTAGTTAATAAAAGACTGTGGTCTATTGGTATATTGGTTTTCATATTCTCTGTACTGGAATATGATCTTGCTTAAGCAATAAACTGATATGTTGATTGAATACTTTCCAATTCTCTAGGTTTCTAGGAGTGTTTCTGGGGTTGTATCATTTACCACTACAGTGACTGTGTTAGAAGAATCCTTGGAAAATTAAAAGCTCTGGTATCACTGGGGTCTCCTGAATCTGTATATGCAAGGCGGAATAATTTTATTCAAAAAGTAAATGTTTGTCAAGTTACATGATGATATTCATTACTAAAACACGGACCAGTAAGTTTCAAAGAACTTGTACACTTAAAAAAACACAGTCTGGATTCCATCAGATTATGAAGTGTCCTAAGGTAGTTAACATTTTAGGGAGCAATTTGTATGCTAATACATGCATACCTTGCAAACAAAAGGTTTAGAAAGAAGAAGACATGCTTATTGAAGGAGATTTGCACAGAGCAAAGTAATAATGTCTCTGAGACAAGCAGTAAATTAGGAAGCATAACAGCAATGTGACAAGGATTATCACCAGGTGTTTCCATGGGTGCATGGTTTCTGTGGTTTACTTAGGCTTCTGTTACCCAGGGCTATGAATGGGGTACCCTGGCCAGCCAAAAACATAAACTGTGCAGCATTTATTTTACAGCAGCCCACAAGATCAGATCAGGCAGGGAGAGATAAAAAGCTGACACTTCATATGGCACGTCTCTGAACTAGGGAATACAGATGACACAAACAAAGCTCTACTGCTTCTGGATTCAGGTGACTTCACACTTACTGCCCTGTCTGTCTGCGAGCTGCAGAGGTCACCCACCAGGTAAGTGTGAATTAACCATAAAGGGAATGCAATGCTGTATCAAATGAATTTCTGTAACAGCTGCAGAGGCTGTGGCAACATTTCAGAGGTTCTGAAGGGCCGATCCCAGTGGTACAATGGCTTTTGATTTTCCAAGAATGGCCGATCCCCGCGGTACCATGGCTTTTAATTTTCCAAGAAAGATTCTTTTAACACCCTCTGGAGTATATTTTCTTCCATCTTTTGTTTTAGTTTCTGTTGTTACTATTCTCTGAAAAGATAGAAAAGTCAGGCAAGTTCAGAATGGGGCAACTTTTTCATTACTGAGGATTGACTCAGCCAGTAAAGGACAAAGTTTAGAGCAGGAATCCTGTGAAAGAAGCATTGTGTACGTATGTTCACATGCAAACCTTGTGATATAGCCTGTAATATTTAACTTTTTGCCAGGCAAAGGCAGCCAGGCTGCCTTTCTTGCCTTTGCTTAAATGAGCAGTCAGTATACACACAGCTGGCCTGGGCTATTCCCCCCTCCCATCATCTCTTTACCCTTCTGAACATCAAGCACCAGCCAAATTTTACTGATAAAGCCAACACTAAGCAGAAGGAAAAATATGCATTCTTCATGCTGTACAGCTGAGCAGGGCAAAATGGCTAATAAAATGTCACAGGCAACTTTAAAAGGGGGAAAGGAAAGGGCTGGTGCTGTAGGTAGAACTGGGAAGGGAAGGAGGCTGGAGTGGTGGGCTTTGCAGGGGGAAATGTCAGCCCCTGAGCTAGACCCATTGCCAGTCCCTCAACAGAGCTGAGCAGCACCAACTCAAAAGTGCAGTTATTTCTGCAAAATTTTTACTTCCATCTGAGTGCATTTTGGGTGAGCTGAGACCAAAGGCATTTGAATTTGTTTTATATACAACTTAACTCAGGCAGGTATTTGACATGGACAAATACTTTGGCAGCAGTGAAGAAATATTAATTAACAATCTGCAATCTCTCACCTTACACCTGTACTTCAGTGTCCTATTTCTGAATGAAGAAGCATTCACAACCATGATATGAAGGTTGCAGATCTACACAGCCTAGGCTTTTTAACTAGCTTTTGGGAATTAATATATTAAAATATGTATTATAGAATTTCTTGGGATGGAAGGGATCTTAAAGATCATCTAGTCCCAAGCCTCCTGCCATGGGCAGGGACACATTGCACTAGACCAGGTATCTCAGAGCTCAATCCAACCTGGTCTTGAACCCTTCAGGGATGAGACATCTCCAACTTATCCAACCCATTCCAGCATCTCACCACCCTTGCTTGTTACCTAGTATCTAATCTAAATCTACACTCTTTCAGTTTGAAGGTTTCCTGTCTTTGTCCTGTCACTACATGCTCTTGGAAAAAGAACATCCATCTTTCCTACAGGCTCTTTGCAAGTTCTGGAAGGCTGTAATTAGATCACCCCAAAGCCTCCTCTTCTCCAGGCTGAGTAACCAAGTTCTCTCGGCCTTTCCTCAGAGCAGAGGTGCCTCTAATCAACTTGGTGGCCTTTTGGAGTCACTCCAACAGGTCAATGTCCATCTTGTGCTACGGACCCCAGAGCTGGATTCAGTACTTCAGAGACCCCACCTAGAGTACAGGTGTTGAGAGATTGTTAATTCCTAATTAGTAATTCTACGCTGCTGGAGCTGTCACTGAAACTAAAGCTGCGAGTTCTTTTGCCCTCGTCCTCCACACAGGCCGTGACAGCGACGCCCGTGCTCTGACCACTGCGCGCCCTCCCGTACCGTGCTCCTCTTCTCCTTCCCGTCACCTACAACAGGCTGGGGCGGTCCGGCCTCCTGCAACCCGTCGGCATGTCCAGAGCCCAGAGGCGGGAAACAGCACTCCGGCATTCCCGAGGCAGCCGGGCCGGTTCCCGGCCGCTGGAACCCGGATCGGGCCGGGCCGGGCCGGCGAGGNCGGGATCGCGGGGCCCGGGGAAATGTGGGAGCCTTAGGGAATGGCAGCGTGGGGAGAGAGAGCATTGGTGGCCGTGGGCATGGAAGCGAGCGCAAGGTGAAGTCCTGCGCTCCGCCGGCACCTTGCTGGCTAGGCGGAAACTCAGGGAAAGCCTGGGCGGAGCGTGGCCTGTTTGGACGCTGATAAAAACAGCCCCTTCTGTGCAAAGCCCCCAGGTCGCAAACGCAGCTAGGAATTCTAAAAGAAAAATGGCCTTGTAATTCACAAGTAAAGGAAAAGTAGCAGACAAAAGGCTTTCCTTTTTCTTTCTGCGATCCCAAATCCATGTTTCTTTCTGAAATGTTTTATTCGGTGTGTTTAATTGAATTACTTTTTTCTCCTTCAAATGATTGTGACAGAGTGATGCATGAAAACAGATTGATACGAACTTTTATATTAGAAATATATAATGAGAAAACCTGAATTAATTGTTCAGATAAAAAGAAGGAGAGGGAGAAGGAGAAGGAGAAGGAGAAGGAGAAGGAGAAGGAGAAGGAGAAGGAGAAGGAGAAGGCGGAGACAGAAACACCATAATTCAGAAAGGTATTCATTAATTGGAGGAAAAGTAACTCATGCTTTCCTGTTAAGGTATAATATGGGTGGTAGCATTTTGAACTCTTGGCCTAAAATAGTTATACTGAGCTTTGATCCAAAGCTGGGATGTTAACAGACAGGAAGCAGAGGAGTGAATTGGGGTGAATTTAATATTATCCAGAGATAGAATAATTAACTCTTATGGTGCCAAGCAGCAGTTAGGGTCTGAAGGAAAAGGCTTTTTAAAAATAAAACCAGAAAGGGAAACTGGCCATTTCTGTATATTTGAGAGAATAATATGACATCCTTCCCTAATATGAGCCATGAAATGAAGTCCAAGTTTGTCTTCTTTATCATCAACCAAAGAGGGCCACTTTGCAAAGGGTTTGCAACTAGGATTAAACACTGTAGACCAGCAGTTACTGTCATTGCTTGTTTCTTGGGTTTTTATCCTCTTCTTATATTAGCAAGCTTTTTACAATACATGTATGAGTAAATGGATTAATGGCCCTCCTCATGAGTCATGAGAGCTACAGATGCTCTCCTTTCTTCTCAGCCTTGGTTATTAGCTAAATATCAAATCCTATTTGGTTAACACAGTGACTGGATCTGTGTAAATTGGCTCTGCACAGGATGTAGCACTATTATGCTCTCTGATTTAGTTCCAAATATCCACATCAGTTCATCCATATAATTAATATGTATCAGTTCCCAATAGACCACATTTTCATGTTGTAAAAACCTGAGCTCAGGCTATCTATAAAGGCAAGCTGTTCAGTGGTATTAACACTACTCTAGGAAGGACTCTAGAAGGTAGATGGGGTTTGGAAAGGGTGTGCTGACCACAGCACAGATAAGCTCAAGTTCTAATTCAGACCTGTGCTCAGACATAAGATGTCTGTTCTCATCTGTACCTTCCTGTTTAATTGCTATGTTAACCCCTGTTCCCACAAAAGACATTGAAGTGTTTATAAAAAACATGCAGGACATACTCCATAGCTAATAAGCTATAAACTGAGAAGTAAAATAAAATGATTCCATAAATACTGGAGAGATGTTCTTTATATCAAAAGAAACAGCACTTCATTTTTCAAAGGCTGAAACATCAGCACAGGTGACAATGTCTTTCAAAGTGTAGAGTAGATATTAACCCACTTCACTAGAACTATGCAAAAACCTCAGAAAGATGTACTTCACATGATTATGTATTATATACTAAAGGGAAAGGAAGGAAGGAAGGAAGAAAGAAATCTCCGGAGCCTTTCTGCAAATGCATACAATAGAACTCATTGAAAAGCCTCTCTGTATATTGCAGTACTGAACAGTAAATCAATGTAATCTGAATTTCTGCAGTAGCAGGAAACTTTCCAAATGATCGCTATAAATGAAGCACATGTTTTACGTATAGGTTACTATTTTTGGCAGTCCATCAAACCCCTTTGATGTGTAGACAGTGGGGTTTCATCCAGCTAGCAGGACAAGAATAAAAGGTCCATATTCTTCCTTGTGCCAAGATCCACTCAGAGCAGGAGATGGGGAGCTGGTTATGGTCACACAGCTCTACCGCTGCTCCTGTGTCAGCCTGAGCCACAGCAGAACTTAGATAAGCTCGTGTTTTAGTCCCTGAGATGTACCCATTAAGAATCAAGAACACTCTATTCTGCTTCTCTGAGTCTCTCAGGCACTCCATGTGCCAGCACAGGGAGAAGAATTGGCACAGGAGCTGTTTATACCACCTTGCACTGGCTGCATGGTTCCTTACATAGGGAACATCCCCCAGGGGCCAGTTAAGGCAGTGCTTTGGAACACCTGCACAATACAAAGTGACGGAAACCAGCACAGAGAGTCTGGCCCATGAGTCCTCAAAATGGAAAAAGGCAGATGAAAAAAAAAACACGCCAAGGCAAGGGAAACCAGACATCGCATGAGGATTAGAAAGAAAAAAACAGAATGAAAATTTGTAAAATGGAGTAAATCACTTCCTGACTGCAGCAGAGCTGAACTTCAAAAAAGATCTACTAAGCCCACAGCAGTGCTGCTCAGGACAGACAGTGTCTGAGTGTCCTTCCTCTCCTCGGGTTTCTCATCAAAGATGATGTCAAGATTTATGTATCCCTTTCTGAATAGTTCTGTGAGTTTAAAGTAGCCTCAGTCCAGTACAGCCTCCACATAAAGCAGCAAGCAGTAAAGTGTTTTGCCGCATGTGGATAATGCACTGTGGGACACAAGTGTCCAATAGCCATGATTTTGTGGCTGCCCAATAGCCATGGTTTTGTGGCTTTCCAAGTTGATTCCAATTACAAACAGAAACCAGTATTGACAGACAATTAAAAATGTCTATTTTGCCCACTAGGTTATTTTTTTTCAACTTTTTTTTTTAACTCATTACACTCATAGCAAAAATATATATAGTAGATTTTCATTAGCCCGTCATCAAAGTGCACCAAAAAACCCCTCTGCTGTTCTGAGTGACATATTTCAGGAATAACTACTCAGAAATAACTGCTGTAGATGTGTCTGGCTGCTGAACATGAAAGTATGGGTGCTGTTGACTGCCTGGCAGCTGGCCCAGCATTTAACCCTGCTGTTTTAAAATGTCGTAAAATAAGCACAATTTAATCTTTTGAAACCTTTTGGTCAGTGACTGTTATTTCCGCAAAAAATGACTTCAAAGGAAAGACAGGCACCTTTGTTGATGCCTTTTTAAGCAGTCATGAGTTCCAAATTATTTTAAAAAAGAGAAGCAGAAACCTCAAAGTGTGCAACACCTCCTCAGAATTAGATGCTGAAGCGATATGTAAACTGGGCTGTAAAAATCGATCCTCCACTAGTGATGTGGCTCAGAATGATATAATTAAAAGATAATGTCAATGGAAAAAGAATATCATCATAGACTAATGGGCTCCTCCTGACACATAAATACCAAAGCAAAACCTCTATTTTAATGAAAAAATACCATTTAGAAGCCAAGATATTTGATTTTCAAAGCAGGATGTGCTGAAAATGTTCTATTTCTGTGGCTATATTTCTGTTTTGCCAAATATCTGGCACAGAATTACACTTAGACCTTGCAGTCTTCATGTTGTACACAGGAATCCTCCATGCCTCAAAAGCAGCATGCATTACCTGTGCAAAAAGCAGCACTCTTCTGCAAATGGTGTTCCTTTTTGTTAGTGAGTTGCAGTCTTAATGCAGACTGAAGGTTTTATTTCCAAACTTAGATGTGAAAAAAAATCATCCATATGTAGCCATTTGACATTTATTTCATTCACCTTGATTTAAGGAATGTGGGCATTGCTAGGCATGAGACTGCTTAGGTGGCTGTTTTTCACTGCAGTGACAGTGGAGTTAAAATTACCCTTTAAACACATAGAAGAGGGAGGAAAAAAAGAGTATGAAGATACCTTGAATAATTAAATAAATTTCCAGTCTACCTCATATTACCATTTTTACCTTCACAAAAAGACAAAAAAAGCACTCTTCTGTTCTTCTCGGGTTTGGGTGGGAAGAAATGCCTTTTGACATTCCAGTATTAAAACAGAATGATATGAAGAGCACTTGATCTATCACTGTATGCCAGGATGCTTCGAAAATGCCTACCAGATGTGACCCTCAAAAGTCTTAGGCATCTTCTTCTTAGTTCCTGGCTTTAGACCAGTCCAAGGAAAGAACTGGCTGATGAGCTGCTCAGACCAGGCTGATCTGGACAAAATCTGGATGACTATTGTCACCTACAAAACTTTAAAATCAAAAAGGGAAGTGCCTTGCAAGACTAGGCGCCTCCAGGATTAGGCAGCAGCCAAGCATGGGTTTCTGGAGAGTGCTTTTGGATGCTTTTCCACCTACATCCTGCCTTAGGTGCCTAAGTCCTTTACTAGAGCTAGCCAGAAAGGCTAGATTCCCATTGAAGTCTGGAGAAGGATTTACATTAACTTAAGTGGATTGGTTCAGGCCTTAAAATGAGAACCATGTGTACATCCTTATGAAGAATCTGGTTCTTTCTGTTTATTCATTGTGACTTCTTGCAGTATTGAACAATTCATATGCATTAATCCACAAATAAAATGTCAGAAGATGTTCTGGAGGATGAGAGCTGTGACTTTCACACCTACAGTCTGTGCTGCTGTCAGTGGTTTTGGGCATACGGCAGCTGCCCTGGCTAATGGGCCACTCAAGCCACATATGCCATTCAGGTCATATATAAGCTCTAATTGTATTACTCGTTTGGCTCGTCAATACTTTTCCATGGAGCTGAAGGAAAGGAGAGCATATGGAATAGAGAAGCAGGAAAATTAATGAATGAAGGAATATAACTTTCAGGGTTCTGGCAATGTTTTCACATCCATATTTTGCTCCACTCCCCTGAGGTCACAAAAACCAAATGGCATGTTCATTTCCTTCCATCTGTGCTATTCTGAATAGCAAATGGGAACTTATATCTAAACTTTCTTAATAAGCAGGGTGGAAGGAAAGCTGGGTAATAATTAGCTACTGGCTAGAAATGCCTTGTAGATAATTTGACTTTCAGAATGATGTTCATTTTAGACGCATTTCTTTCTTCTTTCTTTTCCTATTTCGCAATGCCATGACACTTTAAATTAAAAATTTTAAAAAGCCTAAATTCTTCCCAAATCCTACCCATCACACATGAAGCAGCAGGAACAGACCCACGCAGAGCCAGGCCAGCACTGTCCCATTTTCCTTTAAAATGCACGCAATTCCTTGTAAACAGTGGGACGAGGTGGCTGGCCAGGAAGCCCTGGTGGTGTGGGATGTGTGGCGATGGCCCCCCTTTCCCCGGAGAGAGGCTCAGCTCCAGCTGCAGCTGCTCCCCCCGCCGCTGGCTCCGCAGGAGGGGGCAGCTGGCAGGGCCTCCCCGCCGCCCCAGCAGAGCTCTCCCCCCGCCCTGGGCCGCAGAAACCAGAATTTAGTGACCTGGCGATGCAGCAAATAAATAAATGAATGGAGCTGGAGAGCTTTCTGGAGAGGCCTGTGGGCCGTGCTTCCCAGAGTGAAGGAGAGGAAAAGCGCTCCTGTAGGCGTCTGGCTGGCTGGGTTCCTGTCAGAATAATGATTTCAATGTTACTGTGATTTCACCAAGTGGCACGCTGGGGCACCTAGGGTCTTGGTAGGCAATTTTTTACAGTTGTGAATGTAAATAAGGCATTTATTTAAATTAACCCTCTATTATACAGAGAAAACATAAGCTGGGAGGAAGCATTATAAAGCAGGGATGAGGACAGGTCTTGCACATCACCTGGGAAGCACTGGCCAATATGTGCCTTTAAAAATGGGGTTCAAAGACAATAGTTCTGCTATCAACCTGGTTAGCCAGGCAGCTCTACACCTCTGCTTCCAGTCTGTAAAATGGCTGTAAGGATCATGCCCTTACATAAACCCCAGAGACACTTGAAGGGTATGAAATCACTGAACACATATTAGGAAGCAGCCAGATTTCTGCTCCATAACAATATTCACTTTTCTGAGGGAGAGAAAGACCATGGAAAAAACCCAACTTGGAATCATGACATATTTCTTTAAGTTAAAGTCTCCTCCTAAGCAGCATTGTACTAATTACGTCCTAAAAGATTTCTTGTGTGAGACTATTTGCATGTTTTGTTTCAGCTGGTTTGGTTTCCAAAAGGGCAAAATAATTTCAAGCCAGAGAAGCAGGACACAATTTTACAAAGAGAATAAAAATAGACAGTTTTGATCAATGAAAAATTCTTCCATATTTTTAATGTCCAAAAATGAATCTAAACCCTTTTCTGTGGGAAAGTTTCATTTTCAACCAACTCGCATTTTTATAAAGATCCATTTGATTAAAAGTTTTTCACATAACCTGGTCCAGTAATACAGTTTTGTACCTGGGTATTACCAAAACTCTGCTGGGCTCCTTCTGCACTTGATGAGCTTTTACTAGTTCCTTGATACCTAAAAAACACCACTTTACTGCTATGGCAAAGCCTGAGTTTAAAATAAAGGCCATTCCATTCCTGCCTTTGGTTAAGCCCCTTCTTCTTTTTTGGTTGGTTTTTTTTAGATTTTTTTTTATAATTTTTTTATTTTAAAAACATTTCCCTCTTGTTTTCATGGTAAAAGGTATTTTCAATATTTTACAAGAAAATACCGAATGTCCTTATTAGCTTTAGGTCATAAATGCCACAAAACAGATTTAAAAACTGGAATAAACCCAACATAAATGCTTGCTATTGGTGAATATAAGGGCATACAACACAGGGCAGTAAAGTCACTATACAATATCAGTAAAACCATTAAAAAAATCTGGAAAAGCATCAAGATGGCTGGCCTCTTTGTAGTTTCAGCACAGAAAAAAAAATTGAGCCTTATTTCTAAATATTTTCCCTAGTGGGAAATAACAGCTTGAAAATAATCCCAGATGTATTCATTTGTGCAACATTTTTCTGCTTGCAACATATAGGCATGGAAAAATTATTGAAGGTTTCAATTCTGGACTTGTATTTTAAAAATGTCAAGCTTTTGAAAAACAGCATAATTTTTCCTTAAAAGCTATTCATTTACCTGGAATGTTGGCCAGCAGGCGTACATTATGGACTTGGTTTAGCTAAGATTGAAAAATTGCCCAAAGGCAAAAGAGAAGTAGGCAATTTTTGTGGCTCAGATTATATACCAACACAAAATACAGCTGAGTTGATTTTTGAACTGGCATATAAAAGAATTTTGACATGTGATCTTGTTTGTGATCTTGAAAGTGATCAAAAGCTATCTGTTTTTTTAAAAGCTCAATGATTCTTATTTTCATGTTGTGTTTTTTACAATCACAGTCTCTATCCTGAGGTGCAAGTAATCAGAAAACTCTTGTTAAATGGCTACTGAAAACAATAAAAAGAAAAGCAATCCAAGCCTATAAGTAATAATTTCCATAGATGAGCAGATTAAGATGTATTTCTGTTTGCTCTACAAAACAAATTGATAAAATATTCCCATTTAGGGTAGATATTAAAAACAACCACATACACTCAAAACTTCAGGAAGTTGTCTTGCTAAAGGAATCAAAAGTTTTCTTCTGTTCAATCTAGGTTATCATCTTGAAAAGATATTTGCCTGGGTAGTATTTACAGCCCAGAATTTTCTGTGGCTAATTTCTGTGACATACAGTAGGTGATGTTACTGTGTACAGGTGACTACACATCATTTTAATAGGTTAGACCTATTGGGACAAGTGTGGGGTGCTGTTCCCCTCAATGTGTGTAAAATCACTTTTTTTGTGGAAGGGAGACTCTTTAATAAAAAGAAAGAAAAGTCAATGAAAATTCAGGAAATAAAATTATTCCTCAAGAATAAGGTACAGATATGGGCAAAGGTAGAGGTTCAGCCTGGAAAGGAGGCAGTTTTTAGGTGACCTAATTGCCTTCTGATACCTGAAAGGAGCCTACAGGAAAGCTGGAGCAAGATTATTTGCAAAAGTATGTAGTGACAGGAAAAGAGGGAATGGCTTCAAACTGCAAGAGAGTAGGTTTAGATTAGATACTTAGAAGAAGTTATTTACTTTGAGGGTGGTGAGGCACTGGAGCAGGTTGCCCAAAGAAATTATGGATTTTTCAGACGCTGGAAGTGTTCAAGGCCAGACTGGATGGGGCTCTGAGACACCTGGTTTGCCTGTCCATGGCAGGGAGGTTGGAACTAGATGATATTTAAGGTTCTCTCCAACTCAAACTATGGCTCCATGATTCTTTAATTCTGTGAAATGGAGTTGCTGCATGACTGACAATATTCAGCTGACTGGTTATTCCACAAAAGGTGGTCCTTTTCTTTTTAGAGTGTAGACTGCTGCTCCCCATGCAGTCTCCCACAAATGCAAAGCATTAGAAGAAGCTTCACACACAAGTTAGAATGACTCAGAGTGCTCCTGGGCTTTTTTTTACAAGGTATCAGCTTTGTCCTGTTGGAGGGAATGTCCATGCTCAGGTCACAGGTGATACTGGAACATGGTCCATGTGCTGGGGAAATGATGAGCATGTGTCACAAATGGTGTATTCTCACTTCTTCACTAGACCCAACACCTTCTCAATGACAGCAAAATTTATTTCTTGCATCCTTAGCATTGCATTTTGTAGCTAACTAACAACAAACAGTGGCTCAGTCAGACTTCTTGCCCAAGAGCTTTGAGAATTAATTTAAATAGCCAGTCCAATGAAGGTGGAAAGAGAGAGTGCAGGGTCAGATCTTCTACACCTGTAACACTTTCCCAAAAAGAACATGTGAAGAAGACATGCTGATGTTTCTGTGCTTCTGAGCTCTCCACCAGCATATAGTGAGAAAAGAGGAAAACCCAAAAAAGGTGTATTCAACAAGGTCTTAGCGTACAGCTGGCAAACCTGGCACAGAGGTTCTGCTTGATGCCCAGGAGACCCATAAAAAATCTGGGCGCCCCCAGCTTCCAGCTGCAGGTAATTAGCATGTCTTAAAATTAGCGTATCTTAAAAGATCGACAAATATCTCATTGCAAATTAAAAAAGGAGAATTTGTGCAGAAATCTTTGTAGTCCCCCTTGAAGAGAAATTGCAGGTGTCTTCACAGATCAGGGAAATCAAGTATGTGGCCTCTGGTTATATTCTAAGTATAACTCAGTTTATTTACACATATAAATAATTACTGAAACAGAGAGAATCGAACAGCATGCAAGTAATTCCCTTGTTAAATAGTCTCAGCTCATCAGTAAAATTGGGATTACAAGCAATAATTCCACCTGAAGAACAGATTTGAGTATGAGATCAAAGCAAATAGCAACCTCACCTTCCAATAACACATCTCCCTTCACACACAACTCTAATAACACAAATTTTAAAAATAGTATCTTGTTCCAGAAGTGAATATTTATTTACATGCTTAAATTTAAAAAAAAAAAATGGGAAAAAAAGTCTGGAAGATTGAAATGGCACCATCTGGTGACACCTGCCACACAGCATGAATGGCTCATGAAGCTCCTTCTTTTATTTGAAGTTTTGTTGGACAACCTTGCATGTGAGTGAAAAGCCTTTAACAGAAAACTCTTGATCAGCCACTGCTTTTTTTATACTGTTTCTTTATCTTGGTGTAAAGACAATTGTAGACAAGCATGTGGATTCAGATACTTCCTTCAGAAATTACCAGAGTAAATCAAGTTATATGTAAGACTCACCTCATTCTAATTTATAGTTCAGCTCAGACCACTGAACTTGTAAGTAAAATTTATGGGGGAAGAGCAATAAATTAAATTGCGTAGAAACATAATTTTTGTCCTGCAGTTACTTGTACAGTTCAATTTAATGCGTAAAAAATGGAGTATAATACTAACTTGTTAATAAAATGTGCACAGCGCTGACATGTAAAAACAGTTTTATAATTGGTTGGTCCACTCTGTTAGCCTTGTTGACAACACTAAATTTTCATACCCCTACATTAGTAAGATTGAACTAACATTATAAATGCAGAAAGCTCATAAATGCATACAACAGAAATTCATTTGGCCTTTGATTTTTTTTCTGGATGTCTTTAAAGTGAAAACTGTAAAATTACCACGTAATAAAAGCCAGTACACTGAACACTAATTGCCCATTTATAAAACGCTCTTTTCCTCCAATCACCTAGGTGTGAGGCATAAACTTCTTGGGTTTTACGGAGCTGCGATTTATACTTTCAGTTCTGTTTCTCTCTGTTGCATTTCATCTTAAGCTTATAAAAGACGAGCTGCGTTTTATTAATCTGCATCAGCATTCATTGGACATTAAATCTATGTAGATCCCTACAGGGTTTTAATTGTGGCTGAATTGCCAACAATAATTGGGCCTCTGACTAACCATGGAGAGCAGGCCACCCTCGCTGCCGGGCACAAGTGCTAGCTCCCACACCAGCCACGATAGCCCACTTTGTCAGCCGCCCGAAGGGAAGTTGTCAAGTCTGGGACCCTGCTGCTTTATTCCTATAACTATGTTTTAGAAACACCTCACAAGTGGAATTGTGGTTGCCTCATCCAGAAAATGTGGAAAGGATTAATGTGGCATGTAAAACAAATCACTCCTGAGCTCAGCTGAGAAAGTGGGTATTAAAAGCACTCCAGTCAAAAGAGCTTTAGTGAAAGGGTCATGGTGATATACAGTCAGCACATGTTGGGCTGGTAAAGCTGCAGGGTGTTTGGAAATGGTAATGGTCCATGGGTGTAAATTCTTTCAAGACCTCTTAAAGGCACATGTGTTTCTTGAGCGTGTTCTCTAAACAAGGACCTGTTATAGGTTAGCTTCACTGGAACTTTTAAACTTTATTGATTGGTTTGCGGTATTCCAGGTTTACTTACTGTTTTTTGGGGCTTTTTTAAAATAATTGTTGATAAACATGGAAAACTATCATGACAATCTAAAACTTACAGATCTATAAACTAAGTTGTATACAGATTTATTGTAACATATTGCAGAATGTATTATTTCTTTTCTTTGTGCCAGTAATCACTGGATTCGCAAGAGTTAAGGGTCTATCAATATTTTTTTATGAATGCAGGTTGGTTAAAACGTCGTAGTTTGGAGGTTAAAAAGGTCAGACCCTTAAGTTTGACATAACTTTTAGTGGGCTTTTATAAATGTTTGTAACTTTGTAACATTATATTTCCTAAAGTTATTAAAAAGATGGCTCATGGCAGCTTTTCTAGTAAAGCTGGGAAGACTGAGAGTACTTAGCAAAAGCTTTATTTTACAGGTTGCACTATTCCTTAGTGAGGTTTTTTTGATTAGGAATTTCACTGTGATTTAGCATAAAGAATAAAAAATGTGATAACATATATGTACCATATAACTCTTTTTACCCTAAAAATTTCCAGTATAAGGTGGCAATGTCCAGAGACGGTTTTTAAGCAACAGCTCACCCTGACTTCCATCAGAAACACGATGGTTCAATAATTTTGTACATTAGGCCTTCTGTGCAGGGATCACTTCACTTACATTTGAAATGGAGCCATTTTTGAGCAGCATGTGTCAGGTGTTGAGCAGAACACAGCCACATCTTTATACAGAATGAATGGCTGAGAAATGGAACTGGAAAAGTAATGTATCTACTTGTTACAGTACTTGCTGTAATATGATTAAAAACACTAAAATTCACTTCCAACATGCACCCTTCAGCTGAGAATGTATCTCTGCTGCAAGTGGCCTCCATTCCATTCTAGGGAAGCTTATTACAGTCATGGTTCAAAACCCAGTATTTTAGAATTTGGCCAACAGAATGCTGGTTTTGGTTGACTACACTAGAGATTAGGATTTTTCAGTCTTATTTCTGAATGTATTTGTTTTTTACACAAGGTCACTGTTAATTATTTTATGTGGTCATTTAATCTGTGTTTTTCATAACAGACTTGAAAGCAAAAGCACAGATTGCAGTTACATGATGTGGTAGGTGAAAACATTTGTTCTGAATAACAATATTTAATTGAAATCATATTTTAAAGCACCAAAGAGTTGCTCTGTCACAAGCCCATAGGACTCTTATGAACAGGGGCCATGGTTAAATGATCAAACCCCTACTCGGTCAAGTTAAAACAAATAAATAAAATAACATGTGACCTTGGCAAGGTTTGGGTTCTATGTAGGTTCTGGTTCAGTGCCTCTGTCATTGGCTCCAGCTACAACCATGACTACAAATATTGTTTCACAGGCTTCAGCAATGACACCATTTGTTACTTTTGCCTAGTACAGCACTAGTGAAAGTCAAGATCAGTCATTCTGCAACATTTCCATCATGCAATGAAGTTCCAGCCATAAAGGATAGGAACACAGCGTAGATATGATGTCATTGTCTGGCATCTTTATGGAAATCAGAAAGTTTTGGCAATGCTGACCTTTGAAATCAAGTTTCCTGTCCTCTTCCCCTTCAGGAAGGTGAAACGTGGTGTGCCTGTAAGCTATCTTGAAAGAGATGTCCTGTATCTACTTGGGTAAACAGCTGAGATAACTGACCAAGACACACTTAAATGTTTTTTGAAGGGATACACAGTCTAAAAAGGAAAAAAAAAAAAAAAAAAACCAACAGAAAAGGTTCATAGCAGATGTGGGGTGGTTTAATGGTATTGTTCCACATCGCAATAACATGCAGGAAACTGGGCAACACTGTAATCTATAAACCAAATTATTGGTGTTCTGCCCAAACATTTTCAAAACCAAACACCTGCAAGAAACAGCCAAATATTCTGAACAGAAGACTAATCCTTCTGGGGTTTTTTACCCTGCAAAGCAACAACAAAAAAAATAAATCTGTGTTTATGAAATTGTTTTCTTTAGGCTTGCTAAGCTACAGAAGTTTTTTCCAATAGTTTCCAAGAGCTGCTTTAGTAAACCAAATAAATGTTCCCTGTACCTAGGAGAAAAGACACTGTTTACCTTTTGTTTCAACTCCCATTTTATAAGGCCTGGTAGTCTTCATTCTACAACCTCAAATCAGCTCTTTTGCTGAAATGCTGTTGGGTTTTTATGGTTGAAATCTTAAAAATGCCCCAGATCCTTTGTGAGTTAAACTCCTAATAGTATCAGTTCTCAAGCTGAGTTTTTTTCGGGGGTTTTTTTGAGAAGAGTCTGGTCTTTCTTACATCTAAAATGGTAGATTCATATTCAAATACATTTGTCAATACATTCATCATCAAATATGCAAAACCATTTGAAGTTGGAGTATCAACTAGCAGGAAAAAAGAATATTAAAGTTCTGGGTTTGTTTTTTTTTAACATCTTTTTCTGTCAGTAATAATAATTAATAATAATCAATAATAATTTGATAGTAATTAATAAATAATCAGTAATAATTTGATTTTTATTCCTTGAATAATAATTAATTGAAAACTTCAACTTTCCTTTCTGTTAGAAGACAACCCAGAAAATATCCAGTAAAATAATGTACAATAAATAGACTCAATAGAATGTCACTCATTTACATCCTGAAGAGGATCTTTTTCTTACCCAGAGACAAATTTTAACGGTACTTTGTCAGTAACCATGGCCCTTTGGATAGTTGGAATTTGTCAGACATTTCACTGCCTAAAAGGGTTAATTTGGACAGAAAAGGAACCCCAAACCATTTGTGCAGCATCTTACATTCAGAAATAAGACTGAAAAATCCTAATCTCTAGTGTAATCAACCAAAATAGCATTCTGTTGGCCAAATTCTAAAATACTGGGTTTTGACCCATGACTGTAATAAGCGTCCCTAGAATGGAATGGAGGCCACTTGCTGCAGGGATACGTTCTCAGCTGAAGGGTGCATGTTGGACGTGATTTTTAGTGTTTTAATCATATCACAGCAAGTACTGTAACAAGTAGATACATTATTTTTTCAGGATTTTTTTTATTCATAGAGGGAGAGAATGGAAAACCCAGGGAACCTTTCACTGGATCTAAAAAATATACTGTAATCCTAAAACAACATACTTTTTTCCCTCACAAAGTTGAACAAAACTTTAGTCATCTTTTCCAAGAAGCAAAAAAGGCAAAACTAAATTCCTAACATGACACAAGCAACAAAATATGTAAATTATCTTAAATTTTCAGTTGCTGATGTGGGACTGTCCTGTCAGGCATTTCAAAAAGGGCATGGACGCCACTGGTGACCCTGTGCAAAGCAAAAGAGAAGGTGAGAAGGAGGCAAATGTCCATTTTCTTTTTGCTGTTATTGCTAACAAGCTGCTGCCAGTGCTGACTTTTCAAATGTTTTTTCTGTGTGGTCTTTTCCGCACTTTCCATGAATTTGACACATTTTACCCACAAAATCTTTCTGCATTTCTGAAAAAAATTGCTACACAAAGGGCATAAGCACACATCACTTTAGAAACAGTCTGATAATGTACATCCACGTGTGTGTGCATGTGTGTTGAAAGCATTTATCAGAGTCTTCCTATGTTATTCCTGTTTTCAAAATTCACAAGTGTCATACCAACCCAAGACACAATATCAAAATAAAGTATTCACAATGGAATCCCTATATATTCTGCTACTTGGTACATATACATTGGTACAGAGCAGCCTCAAAATGTCATTCTCTACCTTCTGTTAGCTATAGATTTTTTATCATAAGAAACAAAAGGATAAGACTTTTGAACAGACTAACCAGCTCTGTCTTCTAAACAAAAGAGTGCAGATACAGTAGGCAAGTGCTTCCACTCACAACTTTGAGCAGTAATTTTCAGGCAAACAAGAGGAAGCACTTTTCATTACAATGTACAATTAAATCATGGAACTCCTTACCAGAGAATGCTGCAGAAGCCAAAAGTATAACAGGGTTCAAAAGGAGATTAGACTAATTCATGAAGGATATGTCTATCAATGGCTACTAAGTACTGTGTTCCGGATGCCCTCTGGTGAAGGAAGTCCCTAACCTATTGCCTACTGGAAGCTGGGAGGAACTCCATGGGAATAGTTTGGCATAGTTTTTATATTCATATATATATATAAATATTATTTTAATTGAGCACCTTAAAGAACTGTTTAGTTCTCAGACTCACAGCTCTTATTCCTACTTGACTGCTCAAATGTTTAGAATGTTTTTTCTGGGGCCCTTTTCTAGCGATTTTAAAATGACATTAGTTCTTTAGAGACAAAACAGTAACTTCTTTTAACATGTTTACCTGATGTTATTCATCCAACTTGTAGAAATCTCTCTACCTTTGTAAAGCCGCAGCATCAGTTCCCAGAAACCTGGTAAGTATAACTGAAATAAAATGTGATATGTGCACACCTGTACAGCAGATGACTATGTTAAAAGTGATTAAATAGCATTTCTTTGTGTTTGTTTTAATTTGAACCTTACTCCCTTAGAAGAGTAGCAAGAAGTTGTTAGAGCCAGGGCCCCTCTCAGCAAGCCAGTTTACTGAGGCTGAAGATGTAGCCCTTGATTTTACAAACTGAGGACAGATAATTGTCAAACCCTTAATCACACGTCATTGCAAATCTCCTGCAGTAACATGTCTCTTCCTGTGACCTTCCATTTGAAATGTGTTTCTATCACTTATATTGCAATTATGTTCTAATGTAAGATACATTTGGAGTGCAAATATCAAGATTAAATCTACCTTGAAAACTTAGGCTGAATCAGGTTTATAGCCTAGAGGCAAGTTGTGAATCCCATAAAGCATTGTTCGAGGGACCTGGTTAGTGTTTTGTACACCTGCTTAATGTTTTTTTTTTCATAGTCACAAATGTCAAACTGCTCACTAACGCATTGAGGTTTGAATGACAGCCATGCACTTGAGCACCAGTTATGTTTTTTCACTACCAAATTGGACTATAAATGATGAAAAAGAGGTCAGAAAGGAAGTATGGAAGCATACAAATTTGAAAGGGGAAACTGCTAATAGTCATAAACTGTGTGCAATCAAAGGACCAGCCAGTCATTGTGAATTACCTGCTCCATGAATTACTGATCTAACTGCATTATGATATGGAATTTTCTAGCTCCTTTCATCTGTGGTGCAACAGCTCCTAACAGCTCCCAGATCAAAAGCACGACTGCCAGTGAAACCATGGAGAGAAAGCCCACAACATTGACTTTCATTATGAGCACTTATTTGTTAAACTTTTCTTAATATACAGGTTTCATTATTTATTGATTCACTGATTGGGTGTACTGTAAGTATGCCACCTACCAAATTTGAGGAAATAGCAGAGAAATGATCAGCAGTGTGACACCACAATTTAAGTCAAAACTTGTAAGCTTGTGCACATAAAAACTCATAGCTTGTATGTTTCTCCACAGGTGGCCACATGCAGCACATACATTGGGACGTTTTTTGTTTGTTTGTTTGTTTAATCCAAATACTTCAGAATCAATTAATTCCACGTGAGTTTTACTGGCTGTATAAAGGTGATGAGACAATTGCTTATACCAATAGAACCTACATGAGGACACAGTCTATGTGAGCAGTGATGAGACAGTTGATTTCTACAGGTGCCAATACCATACATGGCCTGAACCAGAATTCTAAGATCAAGTTATAACCATTAAGACAAATCTCATGTCAGCAGGCATATTAACCAAAATGTATGGTACATTCTCTTAGCTAGGCTTAGGAATCCCTATAGTGTCAATTAAAATATAAAAGACATTACTAATCAGACTCTTTTTCTTTTCCCTCTAAATCTAGTTTCTAGGCTGGATGAGAAAAAATGAAGTTAGTTATGCTTACCTGAGCAAATTTGACAATAAATATATAATTAATTAATTAATTAATTAAGTGTGTGAATATACATATATACATACACACGTATGCACACACACACACACATGCACACAAATATACACATTTTGACAGAAATCTCTTTTGTTTGGTGGGTTTCTACTGGGACAACTCTGTATATGTCCAGATATAAAATGTGAATTGTTTTCACCATTGTTACAGTCTGCATAATGAATATTTCCTTTTTTGGCACTTATCATAGGGAATAAATGCTTCAGGCACTAACAGCTGCATCATTAACTTCAGTGTGAATATACTGGATTCTTTCTACCTATGATCGTATTTGTAAATGTGATGTGCAAGCAAAAAGAAAACACATACTGTCAGTACCACCTTGCTGATAGATCAGCCTGGAAAACAGACTTTCTTCCATGGAAAGAAGTGATTGTGAGGGGACCAGTTCCCCCCACTTCATGTTTCCCTCCCCCCTAGCCACCCCACTGCTGAGGCAGAGGCCTGGTCAGGGTGTCAGGAAGCTGAAGGAGAAGCTGCCTGGGGAGTGGAGAGCCAGGGAAGCCTAGGCTGGCATGTGACCAGGAGCACAGGCTTCCTGGACAGCCTGTCTGCCTGCTTTCCATTGAAACTTTCAATGGAATCAACATGCTCCTGTGAAATGTTTCAATTCTGTAAAATCAGCATTTTCCCACAGAGGAGCGTTCTACTGGAAAATTTTCCACCAGCTCTAATAATCAGGGCATCTTTAGCATCTCACACAGGGGTGCTGCTGAAGGACATTAAATTTCCTTCTCAGAGACCATGAGCTGAAAGCTCTCCTTGCCTGCATCCCACACCACAGCCGTGGTCATCACCAGAGCTGTTGGCCACAGCGGGCTGAGGGCTCTCCCCAGAGTGTCCCCATGTGACAGCACGTTCTCATTCCACTGCTAGAGCTTGACTGAAGCTGTCCAACAGCAGCCACCATGAGTTGGAGGTAGCCAAATACAGCGCCACAGCAGAGACCATTTGTGACATGCTTGGGAAAAGTCAGCATTTTTTTCAGGTTTAAAGAAAGTTTAATAGTTTTAATCTATCATAGGAGCCAAAAGGTTCTCAGCTCCAATCATGAGCAGAGGTTTTCTTATGCATATGTATGTTGGATCATTTGAGTTGAAATCTTGTTTTTTCTTTAGTGAGTTATTTAGCTGAGTTTCATGTCTTTCTTAGGAGGTGGATTCATAAACTTGACAAAAAAGCATGGGTTTTATTTATACAAAAATTTCACTTAAAAAAATTTTAGGAAAACAGCAGCAAGGGTGTCAAGCAAAAAAGAAAATTAATGGTTCCTGGCAAATGACAGTCTGACATCTCTCAGAAACTAGTATTGATGATCACATCTCTTGATATACCCTACTTTGTTTTCAGTGAGAGATTTTAGGACCTTGTTCTATTAGTAGTTAACTAGACAAACATCTACAAATAAGGATCACTGTAAACAATTATTCAGTTATGATTTCTAATAAGTAAGTGAATCTAAATGACAGGAAACTGATGCTTGATAGGTTGGAGTTTTTTCAGTGAGCATGATGAACCCAATATATTTCTTTACCGCAAGAAAGAGTTAAGAGAAAGATGATATTTTTTTGTAGGTGATGCTGGTACCCAAAAAGACAGTTTGGAATTTATTGTCAGCATGCATTAAATAATAAAACTACGTGATGGTAATCAGACCAATGGAGATTTTTGAATTCTATTTTATTACCCACTTTTAAGGACTGGATTTCCAACTACTGATGTTCTTCAGTTTCTGCTTGGTGCAGCTATAATATTTAGGAGCAAAAGTCATCTTGAAGCAAGTCATGCAATAGTCAAGGTGCAGTTCTTCTGGGGTGCATTTTCTTAGTCTCAAATCAGCCTAATAAATCTCAGGAAGAATGTGCCTATTTCACTGCATTAGCCATAAAAGGAGGCTATGGGGACAAGCTTGGGGTAAACATCTACACAATAGATGATTTAGTCAAGGTGAGATAAAATCAACCCAACTTTTTTTTAAGGTAACATTTCATGAAATAAATTGCCAGCCAAACTTTAGGCTAGGTGACTAATGTTTACATTGATCTTAAATTTTTCAAGAGGAAGTTTAATAAACATCATACTGACATCTGTGCTTTAAGTCATTCTCATGATAGGGAAGGTTCTTAACAGACCAGATCCTGAGGCTCAGTAACTATTTTACTAAGTGACCTCAAATTTATGTTTTAAGTATTAGGAGTCTCACTCACTTCAACCCTTACAGAAACAAGGCAAAGGAAGAAAAGAGAAAATGAAAAAGCATGAAAGGAAAAAGAGAGATATACACACACAAAAAAATTTAAAAGAAAAGCAAACAAACAAGAGAAGCCAAAAGACCAGAACAAAAAGAGAAACAGAAACAACCTACAGAATTACAAAAATCCTTTTTTGTGTCATAGAAAAACATGCATAAACCACAGCAGATAATCTTCCCATCATTACAAGAGGCAGCTCTGAAACAAAACTCCAGATTTAGAAAGCTCAGTGGTTGGAGGAGCTGAGCGTGGAGCTGTGCTTTGTGTCTGGCACAGCCCTGGCCATGGGGCTGTGCCAAGCCCCAGACACAAACACTCCCCCATGCCGCGGCAGCCACACCGGGTGCCTGGCCCACCTCCAACCCAGCACCAGCCCTTCCTGGTCCTGCAGACACCCAGTCACTTGTGTCTTGCAAGCCATAGATCACATACACATCCAATATATAAAGTCCATCCTGCATGTTTTAGGAGTTTAAATTATTTTAAATTTCATTAAGTTATACATACTGCTCTAAATTTCCCAGATGATGGCTGGCAGCTGACCCCAGCCTCAGCAGAAAGTGGGAGGATCTTTCATACTTGAAGACAGAAAAGCATGGTAGCATTGCTCTCCCTTGGATATTGTTTGGTGAAAGAGGAACACCATGTGCAGCTGTGGCTGAATACTGGTGGCCGCTGCTGTCCCTGCCACACAGTAAGAAGTGTTCCACATCCAAGAGGGATGCATTTTAGGAAATATACCAATGCCAGATACAGAACCTGTGAATATACATTACAGTAGATTCATAATCACCTATATGCATACTCATACATACAAGTAGGTGTGTATATATATAATTTAAAGTGTGAGGTTCTTGGGAAACATACCAGGGAACATACATTTGAATTACATGTTAGTGTGTTTCGGTGTAGATGGGAAAGTGGGTAAGCACAGCAGTGCACATGTGCTCCTCATGTGCTCCCAGAATGCCTTGTATTTCTGCTATTTTGGCTGGGTTACCTCAGTCCCTGAGTCTACAGTAATGCTTGTCACCATTTTGGGTACATTTTGTTATAAATCGAAGCAAGCAAATATTTGTGTCAAAGCTGTCTACACGTGCAACCAGTTGAGAAGCTGAAATGCCTTCAAGTCATGTACCAACTGTTTTCATTTGCTCTCAAATGGTGTTTCTGTTATTTTCTAATCTTTGCCTGTTTTTTTTTATTGTCTTTATTCTTCTCTAAAGCTTCACTGCCTTTCTCTTCTTTGCCTAACTGTGAGACAAATGTGGAGCCTTCTCCAAATTTTTATACAAAGACAGCTAAAATTCCCAACTGTATCAAAACAGTCCCTTGCAGAGCTGCTCATCATTTCCTTTGTCTACATAAACCCCATCAGAGAAGCCATAATGCAGCCCTAAGAAACTACCAGAAATCCTCTAATAAGCACTTTCTTTCTAATGTGGCAAGGGCTTTGAAATTCAAGTTATAAATGTGACAGAAGGATTGAATTCAAGTTTACCCTGTGTTTATAGATGTGGTATAATTGGGTATGAAGTTTGTGCCTGTGTGCTCTCCCAGTGCACTAAGTCAGTAATTGCCTGGGCCCAGGGCTTCTCCCTCAGAGGTAGGAACAATGGCCTGACAGGAGACCATGGACAGGCTGGAGAGATGGTAGAAACTGCGGCTGAAGAAATGTTCATGTCTTCTGTATGTAATTAAACCAATTAGGAGATGTTTAGCAGGTAGTTCATCGGTACCAATGTGTTCTGGACATTCTTAAGTGTCCTGTAGAACCACACTTCACAGTTTGGGAAGTCTCACCCAATACATCTAAAGCTGTCACTGCAATGCAGATTACAATCATTACTGGATAGTGACTGATCATCTTGTTTGAGAGATTTGTTTCTCCACATGAGAACTACCCTATACAAATAAGCCAAAACTTTTGGAGTTTGCCAGGGTCTTTTTGTTTGTTTGTTTGTTTGTTTAAGCTTGTTTATTTGCTTTTGGTTTGTGGTTTTGGGTTTTGTGGGGTTTTTTTTAGTAAATAATCCAGGAGTCAATATGCTACACCTCTTAAATGTAGGAAATCTACAACAGAGATACTGGGAGGGGAGGTTTCTGGCAAGTATCTCTTTTCATAAGGTAACAGCAGGACAATTTGGACTGTGGTGGAATTCAAGGAAAATAAATATGAAATTGGCAGGACTCAAAGTAAATCCACCTGTCTTAAGATGACTTCAACTATAAACACTTTGGGGAACTCAGACAGTTACCACCCACAGTGAGGATGACTGAAGGAACCAAGATGAACTCATCAAAACAGACTTGACCTTGAATTCTCCCTAGCACTAGTCCTAGAACTCCACTTTCTTGCTCTGCCTTAATCCACTTACCAGGTTTTGTTAAGTCAGGAGCCTAAAAGAGCATGTGACCATGTCCTCCTCAGTTTAACTCTATTTAGTCATATAATAATAAGAAATAGTAACAACAACAGCAACAATAATGATAATAATCTTTCTTAACAAGGTCAATAGCATTCAGTTACCTGAATGTTCATTTAAGATCTTTTTCTCCAAGTTCAGGGAGTTTATACAGAACAGATGAGCACTGAGAATTCTCATCTTCCTTTTACTGCCACAAATTTGAAACAGCTCCGTATAAACCTGAGGAATGAAACGAAGTTTGCGATTTCTAAAATGGGATAAGATTTTGGCCAATACCATGTACAGTAACAGACTCTTTCACACTGGCATTAAGGACACAGAAGGGGGAAAAAAACTCAACAAAACAAAACAAAAACAGAAAAAAACAGACAAACAAACAAACAAAAAACCCACATACACAAAAATAAGTAAAACGTGGTCCTTAAGTGAATATCAGTGGTTAGAGAAAGTGTTTTCCATGACCTATGGGAAGTGATACGCATTCATAAATCCTTGTCTGTTGCTAACCTATGGATGGGCCAAATTTTATTTAGCCACATCAGCAGCAGACTTACATAAGAAACAGCAGCAACAATAAAACTCATATGGATAGCTTTCATACATATGAAAGTTTCTTGTACCACGTGTCACATATTCAGTTTGTAGGAATAAATACATTAACTATGTTTTTCTAACTGAAAATATTTTCCACATGCAAACAGACTTAAAAGCACATTTAAAAAGAAGATGCAATAATCAGATTTTAAACTTTGGCATTAAATTCAAAGCAGAACATGAAGTAAGCCTTTGAGGATGTTCTTCTATTTGAAGGAATGCACAATTCTTGTTACCTACTTCGAGCAATGAATAGCAACACTCAGTCACAGAAATGCAACAGAACTACTTGGAAGTGTGAGGAGACAACTTAAAAATACATTTGAACACCAAGATCATAACATTTTAAATAATAACCTCAAATCTTTGCTTAGTAACTATTACTTGTTTTCAAAGAAAAAAATCATGTCAATTCCAATTCCCCAGCTACCAGAAAAAAAATGGGATATTAATTACTGAAAATAATTTCTCTCAGAAGTACAGGGTCAGCTGTTTCATCAAAGACGTGGCCAACTAGGCAATGTGCAGAATGAATGTTGTTGATTGGATTTCTTTGTTAAGGACTGGCAGAAAAGAGTATACAGTAGTAGCTAAACTGTGATCAGATGGCAAAAGAAAATAGCAGTTGTTCATCAGTTCTGTGCCCTCGAGTTTTATTTGAGTGTGTACATTGGGCCTGTGTCAGGCAAACAGCATGGGGAAGAAATGGGAAAAAGAGGAGGTGATGAGCTGCACAACATTTCAGAACAGTCTCTGAAAAACACTAGTGCAGACCTATTTATGACTCTGCTATCATTTTCCTTTTGTGAGGTAATTTTGCACATGGGTTTGTTGTAGTGCAGGAATTTTCAGGAAAAACCAGTCTCTGCTCATGGATAGGCACAGCATGCTTTGAAAAACAACATATGTTAGAAAAGCCATTGCTACTGTTAGAATAGTAGTTCCCACTTGCAAGTAATATTTTGTTCTTCTTTGATGTGGTCTGTGTATATCTCCTGTTGCAGGAGCCTAGCTAGCAATAAAATACCAACAGAAGTAGAACCAAGAACAGGAATAGGATGATACAGGCACAAACTGCAAGGAGGTAAATGAAGTATTTTCCATCACTAGAGTGCTTGGAGTGGCACCATAAAAAGGTCAAGAGACCTTGGTATATCTAACCTAGGAAAATAGGATAGAAGAAACAAGAAACACCAAGGACTTTACTACTGAGCCACAGTGCCAACATGCAATGGTTTCTCTCTCTTCTCTTTGCATTAACACAATTATGAGCTATTGAGCCTCTTTGGCTCATAGGAGCAGGTATACACCCCATTGCACCAGCAGTGCTGGAAGATGAGCACCCTCTCCTCTCCTGTTCCTGTATAACAGCAGGAGGAGCTCACACAACGTTCTCCTTATTCTCCTTTATGGCATTAAGGAATTCTTGAGGTAGAGCTTTTACTCTAGTATTTTGTAGCTCTTGCTGGACTTTTCTTTCCTGAATGAACTACTCTGGTTTTTAACCTGTATAAAGTTTTGGCATTCTGTGATAATTAATCCCACAGACTGATTGTAAAATTAAGTGTAACTTCTTTCACTGATCCAGCACAGTCAAAATGTTGTGTCATTTATTCTGCCCTGTTTAGCTGCTTTTTTTTTTCATTAAAAGTGTGTGCTTCTGAGTGATTTGGCCTCTAAGATGGTTCTAGTTATATGTTGACAGTTTTTAGTAGCATGCTAGGAAATACTATAGGCCTATTTCATCTGTCCTTTTCCAAACTGTTCTAAACGGAGTGAGAGAACTATCAAATAGGCTTTCCATAATATAATAGGACACAGAATATTACTCTATGTTCTATTGTTTATAAAATCAGCATTAAAACAGTTTGTAAATCTTTGCTGTGTTAAAATTAAACAAAACTATTGTTACAGTGGTTGGGATTGGTTGGGTTTTTGGTTTTTTGAGGGGTTTCTTGGATCACTATTAAATGTAGGTAAAAAGCCACCACAAAATCTCCAGATTGTGTTTTCTTCATATAATTATTTATCTTGACTTTTGAGACACTTCTTTTCAAAACCCTCCTGAACTGCATTGCCCTTAAGTACACAAAACAGACAACCTGAACGCATGCATAACTGGGGTATAGTGAAAACTAAAATAAAGCAAATGCCCCATGGGAATACATTTGTATCACAAATACCAGCTGGCGCTGGTTGATCCAGCTTTTGGCAGTCTCTGTAGCAATGTCAAAGACACAGTGTTTCAGAAACAACTGATGAGTCAGTGGCAAAAGGTTGAGAGATTTTGTTCAGAGAAGCCCATTTATTATATAATGAAATATTTCCGTAACATCCCATATTTGACATCCCATAAGAATACCAGTCATAGGCTGAGCCAATAATACTACCTATTATTGAAACTGCATTAACTTACTCCAGGATCTGACCCTCTTGCCACCTGCCTATAGACTTGTAAATCTTTAACCATTTGGGGCTGTAATTTTCCATGTTTTTTTCTGTTATCCTATGACCCACTTCTGGGGTTTTTTTCCAAACTAACAAATACTCTGTTTCTTTCCAAGAAAAGCTCTTGGGAAGAAAAATGTTGTTTTGTTCCTGTGAAATAAGGCTTGATGAACATGTTGAGAAGCTTTCTGACATTCATGCTTTGGAACAGGAATATGAAACTTGGGCTATAGGGAAGTCCTGAGGAGATTTTTTTGTAACTCCCATTATGGTCTTTTACAATTGTTGTGAACTTCCACAACTAGTTCCTGTCATCTGCAAATTTTTCTTGAGCTTCACACAGAAAATGTTTGAAACTACTCACACCATTAAAAAAAAACCTCTCACCAGAAAACAAATATATGAAATAACAGAAGATGATAAAGCACTCAGCCAGAAAGGATTTAATAACAAAAGGAAAGAGTACTGTTCACTCTTCACTGCCTCTGTGATAAAAATAAAAATATGTTTGGTCACACATCACATACAGTCTACTTCACAGGAATATTTCCTAATCTTATGTGTTATACCCTGTGGAAGACAGACATACTCTCTATTGCTCTGACCTCTCAAATTTACTGCATTTTCACTAGCTAGACATTTTCAGCCCTTTATCTAAAGTGGTAATTAAAGCTTCGTTTTCAGCTGTGCTTCTGAAGCTGAAGCTCTCATTGTATCATTTCCGAAAGTTGAAATTTATATGATCTGTGGAATAGTAAAACTTCTTTTGAGAATATGAAAAGTGCATTAAATTTTAAAAACATAATAACTACTACCTCTAGACAAAAACTATTGCCTCATGGCAAAATGATGAACACAAGCAGCAAACCTAAAGGAACAGGAAGAAAAGCAATAGCAGTTTGTCCTTTTCTGGAAAGTCTGGCTTGCTAGCTGACTGCATGGAATGAGTTGCAGGGGAAAATGAAACTAGAGAATATGTAAAGCTGGGAGATGAGATCATCCCCCCAAAACAATCCTTCAAATTCATAGACACTTCTGGATTCATGAGGTGAGAATAACCCGCACTGAGGACTGTAAAATTCATTTGTAGCATTTGAATTTGCTAACATGCACTTGCAAACTATCTCCTCCTAGAAGGGGGAATAGAAGATGCCCTGGAAATCAAGGGTGAAGAAATGTAATTTTTTAAAAATTGCTTCCTAAAATGAGAGTGACAATAGCTTGCATCCAGACAGCTTTTGCTAACAGTCTACACCAATCCAATCAAGTGTTACAGCTACTTTTTAAGTTTTCATCAGCATATTATTTTACAACAACCTGATCCTACAAATGGCTGTTCCCAGGTGCATAATTATTTACCCATGGAGTCCTCTGAAAACAATGGGTGTCAGTACATAAGTAACTACCTGGAGGACTGAGAGCCTTGAAATTGTTTCTGCATATGATAGTCAAGTTGCATATTTGCAAGGGGATTTTCTTTCATATGTGTATTTGGGGCTTTTTTTTGTTTCCAAAACTAAAATGCAGATAGGCCCACGTCAAAATATCCAGACAAAACCTTTTGAACTTTAACAGTGGATAGAGTCCAAACCTACAGCAATCTCAAAATTTTGCATGTATAGTGACTCTTTATAGTGGGCTGGATCCAAACCTCGCATTGAAAAATATCCCCAAGGCAGCAGATCTTGGAACTGTGCTTTCCGGTTTGAACCCAAACTGAAAGTGTTGCAAGAAATGGTTCATTAGTTTACTCTGTAACATTTGCCTCCAGAAATCTGTCATTGAACAAAGGCACATCAACATCTGAAAAAAAAATTTATTAGTTATTTTTGGATAACCTGAAAGCCCTTTAAGTGTTGTAGCTCAATATTTTTTTGCAAATCAAGGTCTATTGCAGAGCTGTCTTAGATCTCTCTATCAGTGCAGACAAGGCTTACTTTTAACACAATAAGAACATCAACATCCCCCTTGGGGTGGCCAAATTTATAAAGATAGCAAAACAGATCCTCCCTTGAGGTGAAAATGAGGGCATGATGAAAAGACTCAGTCAGATTTTCACTATCACTAAAAGCAGTAGCTCTTTTCTTTCTCTTTCAACCCTTCTCCTTTTTAAATGTAATGGTATATGTCTACCCCATCTATCCTGCCTCTTCCTCATGTGTAGTTCTTGCCTTGTGAACTAGCAGCTGTGCCTGCAAGAGCTGGGAAGTAGCTGTAACTTCCAATCTTTGTCGTTTCAACTATAGGCAAAGCCAGGCCACAGATTACATCAGATAGGCTGACAAGTGTGTCCCCCTCCCCTCACCTCATTCAAAGACCAACAGGATGGAAAGTGAAGGCAGTCAGCAAGGTCCTAGCTCCTTGTGGAAAAACAAGGAAAGTGAGAAATCAAGTACTTGGCTGATTTGTGTTTTTGTGAAAGCAATTACAGATATTTATGTAATTCATTTTGTGCCTTTTCTTGGTTCAAAAGCTGGTTAACGTCGCAGCCATAAGACATCTTAGAGAAGTGACATATCCCTACAATATTCATGTTTTTAACTCTGTTTGTGGACAAATGTAATGCCTCTCATGCCTTGACCATCACACTGAGAGACCAAAACATGAAAAGAAGGAAGGTTTTGATAATTCATATTTGTGCTTTCTCAGTTCTAAAACGGGCCTCTCTGAAGTACTGCACTGATCATGGTCTCTGGAGCATTGATGGCTACATCCTCAAAGTAGCATGTCAGCATGGATTTGGTCACATACTGATCACAAAGGGCTGATATTCTTATTCTGAAGAAATGAATTGTGTGGAGAGGTTCTTTGTTGTCTGCTTTTATTTTGTTTTGATTTATTCTATTTGAAGGGAACCTTAAATAGATTTTCATAAAACATAAATTTCTTTTAAGCTTTGGCTTAAAGCCTATAAGTGTTTAGAACTTGTGTGAGGAAATCATCAGTCTTAAACAGTGTAAGGTCAAACTTATTTTCCATGTTAATTAGACATGTTGGGTCTGATAAGTCAATGACAGTGCTTCATTTTAATCAGCAAAGAGAGGGTTCTTAACCTACACAATGCATGTTTAGCCTCTCCCAAACTAAATGTAATGAGTCTGGAAATTATAAAATCACAGGCACTCATTCCAAGGCCCTGGAGATGCTGGAGGCTGTTTTCCTCCATGGGCCCTCACTTGTGGTAATAGAACATTGGAATTCTACAGAGTAATTATCACTAAATTATAATTGCAGTAATGGATGTGTTAAGTCACTCTAGCAAGATCAGTCTTCAGAATATAATCACCTTAAAAGGATGTATAGTTATTTTTGTTTTGACCCAGTGGAAATGTTCAAAATATCCCCGTGATTTTTGAAACAGCTACATACAATTTTTGGTACTTTCCAGAACATTTCTGATTAACCCAGTAATAAGCAGAAGTTTGGGGGGTTTTATCATGTGCATTTAGGATATTTCTCTGTGCACTGTAGTCTCTGCTTTTGAGTCTTTTGCTGCCAGATAAAGGGGACTTTTTGGAATATATTTGTGGAAGCAAATTCCTAGTGTTATGACAGCTGTTCTGAAATGTGTTGTGACAAAAATAGCCACATAAAATGATGTTTTAAATACATTTTCCAGTTATTGGGGAATAACAGCTGGAGGAATTTCTTTGGAGCCTGTACATTTAACGTACTAACACATACTATATTTGCTGCATCCATACTTAAACGCATTAGCCCTTTTTAATGCATATTCTACCACAGTGGGGATTCAAACCCTAAGGATCCAGGATCAAATAGTCTTCTCAGGGCTGCAGTGTGGCAAGTCCAGTAGTCAGTTCAGCAGCTCAACAAGTCCCAGCAGGTCAGCTTGGCGCGCCTGGCGTCCCCCAGGCCAATCCAGCTCTGGGGCAGCCAGCTGTGCCTGGCTGAGCTCAGCCAGGCTGAGCTTCACCAGCCCATGCCACGCTAGTATCTTCTCCTGGCACTCACACTGTCACTCTGGGAAGCTCAGGGCTTATCAAGCTGCAGTACCTGGGCAGTATTAAAGGGCATGCTGTGCCCCTGGCACACTCCATACTGTAAGCTAGGGGTTTACACACAGGAGTCCTTAGGGATGTGACACAGACACTGCTCTCAGAGCCTTCCATCACAGCTTATCCTTCTCCCAACATTCCAAAGGCAGCTGGTGTGTCAGGAAAGCATCACAGGAGAAGAGTTCTCAACCATTTTTAAATGAGACATCATCTATTAAAAGGAGGTTGAAACAATGGAGGTTATTTTAAGCCCCTCCAGATGCAGTCAGGTCTTCTTTTGGTCCTTCACAGCTATAGGTCTGATTCCCTGATGCCTTTAACTTCAGTTGCTTACTGACATTACTGCTAAATTCTGTTACTTCTATTTTATACTAGTGTGAGCATAAAGGAGCCAGAGAAACTGAATATTGTTACCAAGGGCAGAAAACCCTTCAACAGATGGAAAAATGATCCTACTTGGCAAGAGGCAATGTTTGGTACTTAAAAAAAGGAAAAAGCTTTTGGATTTCAGCCACAAAATCCAGTCCCAAATCGTGAGCTGTGCAGAGTAATTCCCAGAGCTCAAAAATGCAATGTACTGCTGTGGATCATCCATTAAACTGTCTATTGAATGAGGTATAATGCTAAGCAGGCTGAGGAGAGCCTATCATTCAGATTAATGCAACTCCATATCACAAAACCTTCAGAAATTATTTTTGTATGTAGGGCAAGTTGGTGCAAAATAAGTTTGTTTGCTGTGAGACATGTTAGAGCATTAGAAGCCCAAAAGAATATGTCTATTTCTGGGGGCTGAATCATGGCACAAGTATGCAACAAAATGGAAACAGAGTCAACACTTATAAGCAAAGAAAATAATATTGTTTTCTATCTCTATAATAAAAAACTTAGCAACCGTATATACCAAGCATTAAGAAAGTGCCATATATTCTTGCTTTAAGGGCAATTTTTAAAAAGGTATTATACTCCAGTCAGTGAGCGTCTGAGAAGCCCACTCTGACTCTGGAACTTCTTTTCAATAGTGTGAAATGCATAATTTTGAGCTGTTGTCTGGATAAAGTTTTAAGCAGCCACTGAATGTGTTCCTAATGTTGTCATCCCAGTATGAAATACCATACACACAGTATCATAGAAAAAGCATCCTAAAATATTATGGAAACTGTGAGTTTACTTAAAAATTAACAAAAGTATCATGTAACTCAAGATGCTTGAACATCAAGCAACTGGGAAAGTTTTGGTTTAAACCATCTCAGCATATGAAAAGAATATTTTTCCCCCAAAAGACTTGAACTCACTATGATAGGAATAAAATAGCATCTTCATTTTATATGTGCCATTGGCAAAAAAAAATCATAGAGCATTTGTGACATGAAACAATTAATTGATGTGTTTCTCTATTATTTGCATTGCTCATGCCTTCAAAATAAAAATGTCTTAGCCATTAGGTGAGTTAATTTAGATTTAAGTCATCGTGTTATCAATTTGCATCAAAATACTCAGAAGCATTGTTTTACTTACTCATAAGTGTTGACAGTCTGTAGGTAGGGAGCAGAGAGAGACAGGAAAAAGGAAGGAGAATACGTAGGACATTTTATATTAAGTATTTGCAGTGGCTTGCTTTATAGTGAAAGCTCAATTATATTCTTGATCCACAGCCATAATCTGTGACCCCATGGCAATACATCCATCCTCACTCATCCTCCATGGTTCTGATGAACTCAATTTTTCAGTACCTCAATGTCCTAAAGCAGAAGGGACACTAGAACATGTATCTTAAAGAATTGACTCATTTGTCTGTATAGGACTATATAACTATCATTTATTATAATGTTATTTCATTTTTAAGCCTTGAAGTGAGAAACATGTAGGACCCAAAGATTCTGTGCATATTAATACCAATTTTTTTTTTTGCTAGTATTTTAGGGAGACAGAAAGGTAATGGGAATATACAGGAGCTTTCTCAGTCTCTTTATACCTCATGAATCTCATTCCTTTTTAGTACAGGCTGAGATATTTGAATTCTGTGTGTTTGTAAAACACTGAAAATGAGTGCACAGCAAATGGTAGTTCTGATCTCAGATTCCTCCCTTTAAAAACTAAGTTGTTCTTTCTGGATGATGCTGAGAAGCTTTGAGACAAAAATGAGAGGAACTTTGTATCTTTGCCCTAGTTGAAGGAAATAGTAACAAGACAACCTGAACCAAACATGGACATAAGCAGCCTCAGCCCCCAGTGGAGATCCACATCAAGGTCATCTGTCAAATAAGCAACAGTGAAGTATGTGCGCAGACTATTTCTTGTGACATATGCCCTTTTCTGGCACTGAAAGTAAGTAGTCTTCATCAGGCTGGGACAATTTGTTTTAAATTGCAGCTAAAATAGATACATTGAATTTAAAGTGAGAGGTCAAAAAAAGAAAGGGTTTTACAAACATGATTTGTAGGTTTAGTGCACTGAAGGGCGAATGTAGGGTCTTTCTCAACCAGCATGTGGAATCACTTATTTCAAACTTGATTGTTTGCTTGAAATCATAAAGACTAATCCTCAGCTTTCTCAAATGCATTCAGGTAGAGAAAACTTGCTTAGAGAACACAGTGGGCAGTAAATGTGTAATATCTTCACCTCTTCTTTCATCCACTTTTTGATGCAAACTCCAGTGCAACTAAAGGATTCCACCATGACAGGTCCAAGCCAGAGAGTAAAGGTAACAAGCTCTCTGCCCAGAAGCAAAGGGCTTTGTACAAAAGATCTGACCCAATCCCACATCTAAGAAGTGTAGACCAGTAATTTAGGGGCCATTTTTTTTAATATCACAATTTCAAGAATCCTCTGTTGGGACTATACACTTCTGTTTCACACTGCTATCAGGCACATAACTTTCTCAGTCATGTATGAGATAATGAGAAAAAAATTCAAGTTTTGTGGTGTGGGTTTTTTCTTTTTATCTGTAAAATTAGAAGGATACAAGCATTAATATTGACATTTCATAGCTGCTCCTAAATATCACATTATGAGAAACAGATCTCCAGGAGTCTAACCAAGAAAGACTGTTTTTACTTCCTCTAGGAAAAGATCTGGCTAATGCAATATTTTATTATGTCTATAGAGACATTGTTTTTATAATACTCTCTTATAAGGATCTTCCTCAAAAAGAATTCAGAATTTCAAATTATTTAAACATCACTAAAGTAATCCTTGACTTTTTAGGTCACTGGATTCAGACTGTGCTGTATAAAAATTGTTAGTAGCTCTCCAAAACAAATACCCTTGGTCAGTGAGAGCTATTCAACACTGAGGGGGAAATTTGATTCCTAAAAATAGGTATCTGCTGCCAGCTCAACCCTGAGATGTCAAATACATACACACTGCAACTAAAAAGAGAAAGGTGAAATGTCATTAGATATTTATATGTGTATGTATATCAGATATACCTTTTTCAGGTTCCTGAATTGCTTCCTACATGCCAAATTGCTTCCTACATGCAATCGACTGTCCAGAACTGAAGATCCATGAAGAAGATGATTATTCAGGATCTATGTGTAGCTGAATATGTGTAGGAGACTCAGGACAGATGCTTTTCTGTGAAGGACTTGGTCTGCCCAGCAAAGATGCTCCCAGAAGGCTCGGGCTTCACCACTGTGAAATCACTTCTCCACTACAATAAAGACACCGTGGGAGTAATAGCTCATGGCCTTCAGCACTTCTTAACAGCAATGGCTACTGCAGATGGTTTGAACCAGCCCAAATGACCTTGCCTAGCTAGTCTCAGAAATCCAAGTAAAGCCCTGAATAACTGTATGGACGGGGGCCTTCAGTAAAATGCTGGCTGCAAACAGCTGGGGATAGTAACATCTTAAACTAACACAGCTGTCTGCAAATTGAACATCTGTCCACAGGCTAAGTATTCAGCTGCATAATAAATAGAACAAACTAGATTCACTTTGGATGACTTAAAAATATGATTCTTACTAGTAGATATCCTCTTAAACATTACAAATCCCTAAGAATTTCTTGCATTGCAAATATGGCAATGATCATTTTCCTACTTTGTGTCACGATTCTCTGTCAACTTGAAGAGAAACAAAGGAGCTGCAGAAGTTGTACAAAGCCACTTGTACAGGATGTTACTTGCTAGGAATTAACACCTGTACTTTCAGAACAATAGTAGTAATGACACATATATGAATATGTACAAACATATATGAATATATGCATATATCTTCAGACAAGTCCTCTTAAAATGGAGCAGACTGTGTTGGGCTACAAATATGCAATAAGCAGTAAGTAATTGAATGGATTGCTTGTTAAAAGATGTTACTGAGACTGTCCTCATCACAGGATCACAGAACCAATTGGTTTGAAAAAGACCTCCAAGATCATTGAGTCCAATCAGTGACTGAACACGACCATTTTAACTAGACCACAGCATTAAAGTGCAACGTTCCTTCAATGTCTCGGGGACAGTGACTCCATCACTTTCCTGGGAAGACCATTCCAATCTCTAATCACTCTTTCTGTGATGAAATTCTTCCTTATATCCAAACTAAACTTCCACTGATTTGACCTCATCAGTACCCATGACACAGGGAGAATCACTTCCCTGGCTCTGCTGGTGACTCTATCCCTAATACAGGCCAGGTTGCCTTTGACCTTCTTGGCCACCTGGGCACTGCTGGTTCATTTTCAGCCACTGCCAACCAGCATCCCTGGGTCATTTTCCATGGGACAGCTTTCCAGCCACTCTACCCCCAGCCTGTAGCACTGTCTGGGACAGTTGTCACCAAAACGCAGGACCTGGCATTCATCTTGTTGAACTTCATGCCACTGGGCTAAGCCCATCAATCCAGCCTGTCCAGATCCCTCTGAGGCTTCCTGCCCTCCAGCAGATCAACACTCCCACCTAACACTGACCCAGCTCCAACCTGACTTGGGAAAAAGCCTATGGTAACCTTAAATTGTATTGAGAGTTTGTAACATTGCAGTAGTGGAACAATTCTCAAATACACTGAGAAGAATTATCTACAAAATCAGGACCACTTTTTGATGAATTCCACCATGTCATGACTGTATTTATGGCACACAAATATTCTGCTCCTGCCACACTGTATGATCTGTATTTGAGATTAATACCAGGAACAAAGCAGCTTTCATCACACAGTCCCAGAATAGTATTTAAAAATAAGGCATTTTGGCAGATGTTCATTAAAATGGTGATGAAGAGACAAAATTATTAAATATCCCATTATCAATCATGAATCATCAAGTATTCTTATTCATTGCTGCACATACAAATCCCAGTGAAAAATGGAAATAGTGCAACAACAAATTCTCAATATACAATAACCACATAGAAATGGAATTATATTTACTTCTGTATAATAATCAATGATTTAGTCAAATAACAGAAATAACATTCTTTGCTGAATATTTTAAGGATGTCTTTGATCTGACAAATGCATACATCCACATGGATAGATTTATGGATAGATGGATAGATAGATAGATAGATCTATCTACTTGAGTTAAATTCCTCCTTGTGCTACTGAAACTGAATTAATTAATAACATTGGTGTGCCTTTGTCCCTTTCTGAGACTTGTGAAATATTCTTAAGGAGGATTTCATAATACATAATATCTAATTATTACTTATTAACAGTAACAGCACTTGTCAAAAGGATTTCTGTCTTCAGAGCAATCTTTACACATCAGGCCTCACCACATCATTGTGAAATAGCTTTTTAGAGCAGACTTGGACAAAACTCCCTCCCTGAAGACAGAGATGCATGCATCTGTGCTGCTGTGTAGAAACAGTCACTTCACACAGTGAAGGTGCAGCCTTGTCTCACCACTATGACCAGTCCCATGATGAGCCTCTTCATTTGTCTCCTTGTGATAGCAGCAGGACCACAGCTAGAGAGCTTCTGTCCTTCAGACTCTTATTTACCAAATGCAGGGTGGCTAAAGTATCCCTGTCTGTCCTGAAGAAATTATGTCTCCACTAGAAGACTGTAACTGCATCTGTGTGTGTGAACTGCAGGACAGTCTTTCTTAGGAGACTCTGTTAAGCTCTAATGCAGAGCAAGTTCCATGCATTTTGTCACAGTGTCCCAGTTTTATGACCCTCATTGTCTTTGTCCTTCTGACCTGAAATACGAGCAGAGCTTTTTCTTGTGTCTTCACCTCCCTTTGTCCTACGACCAATCTGGCAGCGGTTTTTGTTTTTCTGGAAAAGATGCTCTCCAAGACTGCCCTTCAGAATAGGATCTATGGAAAATTAGCTCAGCTCAGTCAAAGGAAGCTGACAGCAGTCAGAGCTTTGCTGTCATCTTCTCCTTTCAATGCTGCCCTTCCAACTAGAGTGGTGTGCTTTCAGGATTTCACTTTCTGCAGTTTACTTGCAGAAACATTGAACTTTCTCAAAAAATATCCAGTCATATCCTTCAGCATTACAGCTGTTAGGTTTTGACTCAAATTTCTCACTTAATATGCAGGAAGCTGAAACCATTTCACAGTTTGCTTGGACAGTTCTGGAAGAAAAAGCTTGTGGTGTGTAGTTTCTCCATTCTGGGTTGGTGCCAACCAACTGGACAAGAGGCAAAGGCCAGAAACTGATGCACAGGAAGCAACACCTGAATGTGAGGAAGAACTTCCTTAGTGTGTGGGTGGCTGAACACAGGAATAGGCTTCCATGAGAGGTTATGGAGTCTCCTTCTCTGGAGATACTCTAAATCCATCTGGACACAAACCTAAGCAATATGCTCTAGGAGATCATGCTTGAGCAGGGAGGTTGGACTTGATGACCTCCAGTGATGTCTTCCTACCTTAGCCACTGTGTGATTCTGTGAAATCTCTTACCCCAAAGATATCTGTGATCCCCACTGTCACTGCCTGGCTCTGCCTTGGTCAGCAGTGGGCCCATCTCAGTGAACTTAATAACAGTCGTCAGCCTGAAAAATCTTATAGGAGCAGTCAGGGAGGCCAGTTCCTGGAAGAATCAAGGTAGGGCCTTTTTCTAAAGGATCTATACTTTCTCCAAAGAGAGGTAGAAAATTCTGATAGATTTCCTATCAACTAATATCTGCTACACAGTTCCTATACCTTAAGGAGCCCCTGCAGGGAACTGCTCCAGAAAAGTAGAGTTAGAAATATAGAAGATGAATTCTCATAATTTATTTCAGAAATGGCTGAATTATTTTTTCTCATCAATGCTAGGCTTTTTGTTTGAATTATGCAGTGTTAGTTTCTTACTTGTACCTATCACAGGAATAGATCATCAAGACCAAATTTTCTGTGGCACACCAGGATAGCAATTCACAATTTCCCGTGGTAAATACTGTATTTTATTTCTTTTTATTAGCATATTAAAATGCAAGGCTGTGGTCCCTTTATGCTCTATGTTATACAATACATGCTTCCAGAGAAATGGTTAGGCAGCTGGATTATTTTCCTCCCCATCCCATCCCATCCCTACCTTGTGCTTATGGCACAATTTTCTCCAGTTCTGAGACCTCCTACTGATTATTTTTCCTCCATTTTAAAAACAGAATGGATCATTTTGTTTTATCTTGTGAGTACACAAACATACGCATGCAATAAAAAAAAAAATAGAAATAACACAAAAAAACCCAAACAAAACATGTGGGGAAACCCTAACCAAAAAACCCATGGAAAAACCCCATGAGTTCTTCTGTAAATGTAGGGGATAGCTTGAGGATAGAAGCTGGTTGAATCCAGATTTGAGTTACATAATTTTTCAGTGCTTTAGAAATTGTGCTTTTAATACAATAGACTAGCTAGCTGGAATGTTCCTAGATAGAGATCAAATAGCTCAGCCAATTAAGCCAAATGGTAGTAGAGACCCTTCAAGTTTCTTTTAAGAAACACACAAATATTGTGGCTCAACATGTCACATTTTGCCCTATTTTGAATTTAGCTATTGAGGAAAACAAGCAAATTAAGTATTTTTACCATCAGAAAACATAATTTATTCCACAACAAATGTTAACCTTTGCTTAAGTTTGTTTTCCTCTTTTGCACTTGAATATTATTGACCAATCACAAGAACAGAAGAATGTTTAAGTTCAACCCAAATTTTCTAAAAGCTTTTCTTGGTTTCCCAAGCATGAATTCCACATTCCAATTCCAATTTTGGTAGAAAGAAAAATATTTACAATCTTGGTGGTAAGAGACACCTTGGGGGAGTGAAACTGATAGTGGGAATAGAAATTGGCCTCAGCTGTAGGTAGAGTAAGAAGTTTGCCCAGTAAATACAAAAGATAAGCCATCAATAAAATCTGTGGTCTTGAGATTCATTCCACAAATATGATAGTACAGCATGGAAATAGCACCAGCAATTCCAGCTGGCAACATAACAGAAAAACAAACACCAGTGAGGTATTAGAAACTGATCTAGGAGAAAAAAATGTCATTTACAGGTAAGATATATTGAGTGAGATTTGTCCCATGACTTTTATGCGGAAAAAAGGCTCATGTAGTGAAAAAGCCTCTGGAAAATTCAGATGCAACTGAAGGAGGATTTCCTTTGGATGCGACAAGAAAGGCTTTTAGTTGTTCCTCCAAAAGTCACTGGTGACCCCAGGCACCAAATAGACCACTCACTGGAGATGGGGCTGTAGAGCCAAACCACCTGAATTTCAGGGACCTTGAACAACACTGTCACCAGCAGAACACTGGCCCAGGCCTCTGGGCTATGTAAATTCCACAAAAATCTGAAGATTGTCTCAGTGCTTGTAGAAGCCTAGGGTAGAGAGGGCTGGAACTGCCTTTAACTCTCCCTCTCATGCGAGTAGGAGTCCTGTGCTCTTTGGCAGGTGACACAGACCGTCACCCCTCACTGCCACTAAGATCCACATAGAGTACCCTTTAAATTTAAGGACAGGAATATTTTGAGGAAAAGAGAATAATAAAGCCAGAAGTTGCACCAGGAGAAATGCTCTGGTATCCCATGAGAATATCATAGCACCCACCATGAATCTCCTTGCATTCCCACAACTAGCCAAGCAGAAGGAACTGCTCCCTTTGGGCCTGGTTCCAGCACACAGCTTCTTCCATGTGCTTCCACCATCATTGGGATGGCAAAGAGTCAGGGGCTTCAGAAGGAATTTGAAGAACAATTCATCCCCTATCTTAAAAGCTCATATTTTAAGACATCCCAAGTCACTTCCCATGACCATAAAACAAAGCCTAAACAGGACAGACAGCAGGAGAACTAGAGGGATATTCTTATCCTAATGAAAAAATTAGTAGGCACACGAGCCCAAAGGAGCACAAGGATACTGTAAGCATTTCTTTGGTCTGACAAACTGTCTTAACTGTAAGAGCACCAGAGAAGAGGCTGTCAGTGGCTAAAAAGAAGAAATCCCCAAAGTGGCCACAACATTCAAGGAAGTGTTCAGGCCTGAGTCAGCTGTTAATTAGGTAGTTTCAAATGGGAGGAACTATTTATAGGAATCCTTGATTCTGAAAAAAAAACCATCTTATGTACTTCATCTGGCATTATGATGGGTCAGTGAATGTTAGAACAGAGAGAAAGAAATGAGGCAAAAGCTTTATTGGTGGCCAGGAAAAGTCTTTAACTCCTTATGACCATGTCTAACTTCTGTCCTCTCCATCAGCTTTCACTTTGTCTAGATACTTTAGATTTGTTCGTGGGACGACTGACTCATTGAGGTGAATAAATTCTTTTCACCAAAAAAGCAGAAGGTGACATAATGTTTATCCTAGTGGCCTTCATAATCATTCCCCCAGTGTTACAGGGACAAGGAAGAGAATCAGAAGCCATGATGCACAGTTTTGTGGTGTTAATCTACTTTGAAACAAACATAGGCAGGGAAAACAATTCTCCAAATCTCTCATTTCAAGTTTAATGCTAGTGATGTGATCTCATCACTCTAAATTATTAAATTAGCTAAATAGAATCCCCTAAAGCTGCAGTGATGGTTTCTTGCATTCTGTTGACTTATATCTAATTTATTTTATTCCTATTAAATTTGTAGAACAGACTCTTGCAAGTATTTTCCAATAACTTCTAAATTCCTACAATTGCTGAGATAGTGTCTCAGAAAAAGACCTATAGGGCTGAAATAAAAATAGTGAAGGGTTCAAGATGACATCATGTTTTATGAACACAAGACGTGACCACAAATAACCTACAATAACCTTTAAAATTAGTTTTTTCCTGACTTCATAAAACAATATTTTATTTGGCAAGCCATTATTGGCAAGCACTTTGAACAGTTCTATTTGTTTTCTGTAACCAGGAAGACACAACCAGTGTTTTCACATAGGTTTCCTCAGTACTGTGGTTTTGCCATTTTTTGCTTCTTTATTACTGCCTGCTGCTGTGTTGAATATTTTTCTTTGGGATGTTTATTAAGAACAAGGATATGAATTTAAAAAAAACCCCAAACTTTCTTTCTTACAGCACTGGTGAGTTTCTCCCACTGTAATAATATTGTATCAAAAACACAGAAGTAGATCATGGTATCTAGAATGATCTGGTTGCTTTAAGTCTAAAGTTATGTAATAACATGCAGCTGGCTACATGTATATTATGAGAAACTGAAGGAAATCAGCCCATATGTCCTTTGATGCATTAACCAAGACCAAGATTTAGAAATCCACCATAGCTTGTAACACCATATGAAATTGAGGAAGGGGCTTAGCCAGCGACTGAACTGAATAAAAAACCCCAAAACCATAAGCATTCCAGTTAAAGTAAATTAGAAATGAACATCACGGCATGACAGAAATACTCCTGGTTTCTTAGGAAATTGTACCCCAGATTAGTTGCTATTTCATTCTACCATCACCAGTAATCCTGGTTATGAGAGTCACAACTTGAGATATGATGTGTTTTCATAGTACCTCCTGCAACTGAATGGGAAAATACATATATATATATATGTATATATATGCATATGTATATATGTATATATACACATATATACACATAACTCCCTATATTATTTTTATTCAGTATATTTTTAACCAAGATAGAAATTTTGTCTGCAGTCCCAAACTGCACAACTCAGCAAATCCCATCTTCCCCACTGCCCCATCCCCTCACAAAAAAAAAAAAAAAAGAAAGCCTTTATATGTTTGAGCAGGGGCCATGCAATTGAGATGAGCTTTTCAGCTCATGTGCACTTCGGAGCTCCTAGAAATCCCTCTTTCTTCTGTACAGTGTAAAGCTTGAGTGAATAAGGTAGGCTTCAATAATTAAACTTGCTCTGTTGTCCTAACCAAAATTAACTATCCATGCAACAATGTAGCTGTCCATGTAAAAACAGGAAGTCAGATTTCCCCAAGTAACCCTTATTCACCATGAGAAAAACAGCTGGTGCTCTCCCGTTACATGCAAGTGTGTGGGGCATGGATAAAAGATGTATACTTCTGATATCCTCTCTTTTAAAAGTCTGTGTTTTTTTCCAGTGGAAGTTTTCTAGCACTCAGTTCCTGAGAGGTAGGGCCCCAAGACAGTCTGGTCAAAATAGTTGGAATCATATCTTTGTAAGGAGAAGTCTATGAAATCAAACAAAGAAACCACGTTAGTATAACATGAATAATCCTCCCTGACCTCCAAAGAGAAAAATAATAAAGGATTTATTACACTTTTTTCTTCCTCCCTAAGAAAGAGTAATAAGAAAAATCCTCCTTACAACAACAATAACCACTGTTTCAGAATCAGAGCCTTTGTGTCCCTGTTTCTCAGTAGTTACGCTACATTTGTCCCAGTACACTGCTGGGATTTTTTATTTTTTATTTTGCTACGCATGCTCGCACATCTGCTCCACATGTGTGATCAGCAACTGGATTTTCTGAGCTGAACGTCCTGTTAAATGGACAGAGTGGGCAGATCATTCCTTAGAGAGCAGAGAATCTGCCTCTGGTGGATTGCTGCCAAACGCAATGGTGTAATAAAGAAAAGAAAGCTGCTCGTTCGGATTGCTCTGAAATGAACTGTGTCCTCTCCTAAAATTCCATCTGGTTGAGATCCCTGGAGGCACAGTCCAACACACCTAGGTCTGGCAGTCTGTACATTTGATGGCTGTAAATGTCTCTGCGTAGGTTGACTGGGGGAAGGCAGGAGCATTATGGACTACAAGAGGTGAAACCATTGTGCTCTCATTGCCTTTCACCCACCCAGACAAAATTACAGACAAGGGTTGTGGAGGTGAGTGTACTTTCCGTTGCTGACACTGATGGATAATCTTTAAAATAGGTGTTGTGGCTTTGACTTTCTCTGTATTGTCTAAAGCTTTATTTTCAGCTGGTGGAAACCAGCAGCAGTCTGGACTGATCGTCTCTCCTCAGGTTTGGCCCTTTCCACATTAATCAAGGTCTTCGTAGTAAACTGTATGAAGGAGATTGAAGTGAGCATTTTGGTATGTGTGCAAGGAAATCCAGCTTCCAAAAACACAAGGGACTGACAACAGATGTACAAAGTAAGAGAAGAAATTAACAGATGCTTCCCAGTTTGGGCCATAATCACCGATGAAACCCAACTCATATGGTTCATAGGTCACATTATTAGTGTCTGCTTCAGATTAATTTGGTTCTTTGTTGATGCTGGCAAAATTAAGATTGCAACTGCAAAGTGCTGGAGTATCCCTGAATACAAGTAGATTTTCTAAAGTAATACCAGTGCTACTAAAAGGATTCTTCTGTGAATTTAGTAGTTCTGCACCAGGCAAGAGTATTACATTGGTTTAATCCAACTCTGTAATAGATGTCCTGTAGAACTTGACAGTTCTATTCTCAACAAACCAAATATTTCATTTTCATTTTCTTCTAAGTCTAATCCTTGTGAAATAAACAGGTCCTGGGAACAATCCTGGATAATGAATTATGATCATCTGTGGTGTTAAAGAGTTAGATGTCCCTAGCAGCCTCAAGGCTGCTGCCAGCTACCCTTCAAACCACTCCCAGGCACAAATCAGAAGCAGGGGGTTTCCAGAACCATTCCCCAAAGACAATTTTTAAGTACACACATGGTTTTGAAGGATAAGAGTGTTTACTAGAGCAGAGTTGGCTGCCCTGTACTCATTGGCCTTGGCTCCCGGGAACACTCTGGGAATGTCTCAGCTGCCCATTCATAGGCCTGGACAGCTCTCACCAGTGAGACACTATTTTAAGGAGAGGCAGAGTCTACCATTTTTTGAGACAGGGTTGTGGGTTTGGGGTTTTTTTTTGTGTCAGAGACAATTTTCTTTGTAAAAAAGCACAAATCATAAAGCTCTGAATTTATTTTCAAGGCTCCTCTTTGCAGCTACAACTGGACAGGGTTTTGTTTCTGATTGTTATGGAAGCTATTGGGCAACTGAGTCCCTGCAGGAGTGTCACTGATGGTGTGGATCTCACAGCCTCTAGCTAATGTAATCACACTGCCCCACTCAGTACATCCTAAAAGTCTTTTGGTTTGTTTTTCCTTTACCAGAGGTGTTTTAAAATAACTAGCTGCTGGTTAAATTCTGAATTCCCATTGTTCTTGTTTATCCATCTGCTTGTAATTGTGCTGGTTTTGGTTCAAGATGATTTTTAACTAATTTGAAATCATTAATTTGATTATTGCTTACCACCCAGAAAGAAATGGCCAAAATCCAGGATTCTGCCTTTGCAAGACTTTTCAAGAACTTGGATTCAGCTCAAATACAAATGAATTATTATTTTTCAAATTTCTCTTGAGCCAGATATTATAAAAAATTACATTAGAAACAGTTACAGAGGGAGTGTACCTTAAAGAAGTTTCTCCTTTGGCTTAAGCTGTTATTCTAACAACTATAAAACTGAGAAAAACATCACTTTCACTAATAGCTGGGCTGGCTCATTGGGTTTCAGGCCAGGTATTCCAGGGAAAATCTCATGTTTAACTGGTACTTTCTAGGCTTCCTTGAAAGAACCTGCAACCTGGAAGGAAATCCTGAACCAACCATTTTCCAGTCCCATGAAGGGCTTTGTGTGAGCCAAAAACTTTCAGGCTTTTTTCCCTCAGGCACTGGGGACAAAAATCAGAACCAAGGACCAGGTCTTAAGGGGCTTCCCGACAGTTGGGATTAAGCTCTGATGCACAAACCTGTAAAGCCAGTGACTTTTCCACCTTGACTTTCTGCAACTCAGATTTTGAGAAATGCAAATCCTTTGGTGTTCAGTGTTCTAGAGTCAATGAACCAGCTTTCTTCAATTAGTTGTCTGTGACAGATCATTCCATTAGACTATTTCTGATATTAATTAGTGAATAGACATAAGGTAGAAAATAAAGCAGTGAAAGGAGCTTTTATTAACTAATCAGTAGGATTAATTAGTGGCATGTGAAAAAGTTGAACTCCTAAAACCAGATGAAGCTGGTCCAGTTTGGCAGTGAGAGATAGCTGGGGAGGGGGCTTAAATGTTTTCATCCAGACCTCAGATTATATTTAAATAAGGCAGGATGAATCTAAGGAAATCATACTTGCAAAATAATGCTATTTAAGTAACATAAAGATCTCTCCAATTGTTTCAAATAAAGATCCTATCTTGATCAATTATTATGTACAAAAACAGGATTTAGCAAACAGCTAGTTGAAGTGGGGCAAGATCATTAAGACAAATGCTGAAAAAAAAGTATTCATTCATTATCTAAGTCATGGTGACAGCATAATAACTACAGAGGGGGTGAATGAACAAGCTTACAGAGCCCACCACTTAAAATTAAACCATTCTGAAGCTTCTAAAAGTTCACTTAGATGTTTTCAGTATTTTCTGGTTTTCTTCCTGCCTTTCTGTGTCCCTTCCCTTCTGCTCAGCCTTTCCTTCTGTTCCCCTTGAGGTAAAATCTCCCAGAGTGCATTTTCCTTGTAGTGGCCACAGCATTGCATGGCAGCAATGTGGCTCCTGCCACAGGAGGTTGGGGTCACACCACCTGTGCAAACAGGGGTCTGCAGCACCTCCTGCTACCCAAACCTTTAAGGGAAGACAGGAGCAAAGAATCATCAGGAAGTGTACATGAGAAACAGAGCTGGTTTAAACAGAAGGGATTCCTTCTTTGAGATTTTATCAGCTGAGCAAGACACTCTGTCCCAAGTGACTTTTCCTCATTGTAAGACAGTAGAACTGAAAAACAATGTTTGTCTGCACAAGAACATTGACTTTGAGGCTAATTATCTCATCCACCTTCTGAAATGCTCTGCTACCCTTTAAAGATCTGGAAGGTATTCCCACTGGCTTAGGTGGGGGTTTGGATTGAGTCTCCCATATAGGTACAGCAGAAAGCCCCTAAATCAAGCAAATAAAGCTTCACAAAGTCAAACTATGCTATACTTTGCAGTTCTGATGAAATGTATTCAATATTAATTGAAATCTTTGTCATTTTATAGAGTTACATATATGAATGGAAAGGAATATAGAGGAAGACAGTGTTGTGTATGATAAATAGACAATTTTAGCAATTATGGGGGTACAGAGGCAGGTCCCATCAGAGCCATGCAGCTGTCTGCTACTGTACCTGGCATATGGCTTTCTAGACCTCATAAAACTTAAAAAAATACTCCATAATACAGTACTGTGCCATACCACACCACACACCTCTTCATTTTGCAAACACTATGACAGCATTAGGGACTAGTGAGAGGGAAGAAAAACTACTACTGGGGAAAAATGTCTCCTCAGTGTTTCCTTTGACAAAGTGTCAACTTTGTCTCCTCAGTGTTCGGTACTGTTTTTAAAAGCCTCAGCAAGTTGTTCTTAGGTGAAAGGTAACAGTCTGCCAAGTCTTGAGAGTAAACATTTTGTGTTGGTCCACCCACAGTGCATTCAAGAAAGAAAATGGAGGTTATTCAGTGTAACTCAGGTTTAACCATCTCATTTTCAATGTGGTTCACTCTTCATGGCCTTCATGTATGTTCTCAGCCTCCTAAAGCTTCCTGCCTGCTCTTTCATGTTTGACTTCTGGCTTAATCAGACTTAGGTTGTCATTTGTGAACATATCTGATGAAGGTGCCTCTTTTATTACTTACCTGCAGTCTGGTTTTAAACATTAACATCATAAATATTGACAGGTTCTACTCTTGTTCCCGAAACTGCATATTGTTTACATATGTTTCTCCTAGGCCTATGGACATTAAAATTCAAGCAATATTCAAATATATGCATATATTTGCATCCAGACACTTTTTATATAGAGATTATAGATTTTATTTATATATATAAGTGCATATGATATATATAATATAGGCATTTTTCATGAAGATTTGGCTCTAAAATGGAATATTTCTGAATTTTAACAGCACCTGTTGATTTCTCTGTAAACTTTCTTAACATCACAACAGACTTCTGTTGACAATAGACCAGCAGGGAGTTTCAGAGCACCATGTACTTAAAGGCTCTTTCCATGTGCAGTTGGTAAGTTAGTGGCTGTACCAGGAGGAAGAAGATAGTATAAAAAAGGATAAAAGCTTTGTCTCTGACATCATAGAGCAGGAGAGGAAAAAATAAAGTGTGCAGGTAGTATTTTTCTAGGAAACAGAAGAGGGATATACAGAGATTTCTGGTCTCCTGTGGAAACCAGAGTTGATGAGATTTTTCAGTTCAAAGAAGACCAGGAAAAATAATCTAAAGTAGGAAAGATGCCTTCCACTGGAGAAGCATCCAAGAAGCTCATGATAATTTGGGGCTGGAGATGTTGGATTTGAGGCTGGCAATAGCTGCCTGTGAAGGGAAGAGAAGCTTTGCAGCTGGTGTAGCAGATGGGACTTTGGCCAGCAGGAATGCAGCTGAAGCTTAGATACAATCTGGAAAGGAGTCTGACCAGGAGCTACCAGAAGGCCTTGCCCATTCTGAGAAGTGTGCAGTGGTAAGTGCTGGCAGCTGGCTCCCAGCTCTGACCCTCCCTGAAGGTACTTTGGTTTCTATCCCTGAACTGAGCACAGATCACTAAAGGATAGAAATCCCTACAGTGTGGCAAGACAACCAAAACAACTCATGAGCCATTATCTTAAGAATTTCACTGTCCTTATAGCAACTTGCTTGGAGATTATCACAGGTTGTACGTGTGACTTAAATCCTGTTCCACTTCAAAAGATAAGAGTGCAATGTTTTTCCTGGCCACTACTGAACTATATAGTTTCTTGGTCTCCATTCCTCAGGAGAAATCTGATAAAGTACCTTGGACAATTTGTCAAAAGTTCTGCTCTTGTTATCTTTTAGGAGCTGAGAAATTGGCCAACATTCAAGGCGTTTAGACTGTTCCAAAGAGAAGAAATTGATTCAGAAATCAATACCTCTCTCAAACAATTTTGTGTATTTATAAGGAATGGACTGAACCTCTTTTCCTGAGGAGGAAACCTCCAATTATTCATTGTATCAATGCCCTTCTAAGCTACCTGCCCACAAGGACTCTCCTGAGACTTTCAGGATTGTGCAGCAAGCCATTTGTTGGTATCTGCTCCTTTTCTTTCTATACCATGGAAAGGATTATGTTGCAGAGGAATCACAAGTAACAGAAGCCAGGCTAATAGAAAAATCAAATTAACACAGTCATGCCAGGCCTGTGTTGCAGGTGAGATAATAAGATTTGAAGAAGGCAGTTCTTATAAGTGCAAGCCCAGAACAATGCGCAGGAAGCCGATTTTTGGGGGGATAACGTTTACAATCTCCAGAAGCAACACTTTGTAAAGTATGGCTGGAGTACTAGGTTACTGGGGAGGATATCTAAGCATGCCTTTCTCCTGCTTCCATTTATTTTTATCAGTTATGCAACCATTATATAAAATGATACCCTTTTTGGCCTTTCACACAGACAGCTGAGATTCCTCAGTTGCTTTCAATATGTCCTTGTACTAGTGTGGAGACAACTGGCACTCCATGAACAATTTGTTTACTCGATTCCAGGTGGTCAAAACTGCCCACTTCAGGGAAGCTTCACTGGACTGCACTGAAAGTACAGGGAAGAGTTGCAATTTTAACAGCTGTTTTCTCTTTCTATGAGTAGCATACAGAAAGAGATAGTTAAACCATATGCTGCTTTATAGTTCTGTCTGGAGTAAGCTCCTGATCTTCAAAATGGACACTACGGATTTTAGTTGGAGTACCTGGGAACCAAAATTAGTTGTGTTAGTTTCTTATGCAACACTTAGCTAAATCCTTTAAAACAGCTGAATTGTCAGAGTCTTCTGTAGAAATAGCCAATGAGCTATAATGGAGAGAGGTCACATTGTAAGGAACTGTGGGGGCAGATGTAGTAGCAATTCTTGATGGTGTACTGCTGTCAAGGAGTGTAATTGCACTATCTCACTGTCAAGGCTATGGGTAAATCAAGACTCCAAGACTCAGAAATTATGTCTCTCAGCAAAATGGGAACAGCTCTCCCTGGCTATTGCACATTACTTGCTGTCACCTCTAATGAATGTTTACAAAGGACTTGGGGATCTTCCCATGCAAAATGTAACATATAAGCCACTGAAAATTATTCTTTATTGGGTACTATTAAACTGCATTTCTAACAGTAACTAGTGGAACATTTTGATCTCTGTCTCAAATAGATCAGAATAATTGGAAAGAGATGACTGGGCAAAATATGTGAAATCTGAAAAAAGTCTGTCTGAAAAGTGTGATGTGATCACAGACAAAGGGAATCTGTCAGTTTTATTTAATCTAATAAGAAAGATCAAGAATGCAGCAAGCTGATGCAGCCAGAATATTGTCTAAGTATATTGCACTGATAACAGTCAGAACTTAAGTTGGATAAAGTATGTAAAAAGATCTGGTATGTATAGGATATTCAAATATTTTACATGTAAGTGGTCTTTAGACAATTTTGACACTGAGCAAAGGAGTCCAATCAACTTGGAGCTATGACCCTTCTCTGAGCTGGGGTGAGGCACTTGCTAACTACACCTCTAGCACTAGCGCTTAAAATAAGTGGATGAAACAAGCAGTGCAAAAGAATAAAGAGATTGATGACAACTGAGGGTAACACTGACTGGCCCTGGCTTAAACACTGGACCTATAAATTAACACATGTGCAGGTGCAATTCTGAACGTGCCTTTGTGCACGTGCACCTACTTTCAGTGTCTGCCAGACAGAGATCACAGGGAGCTATTGCAGCTCCCTCAAGCCCTGCTTGGCTCTGGCAGTTGTTGAGGAGCTGGTAATTGTTTCCCCAAACTACATACCAGGTGCAGCTCCCTTGGCTCTAGATTGTCATTCACAAAACCGCTCTGGACCCACTTGGGAAGAGCCCACACCTCCTGCACAAACTGTCCTAAAGAGAGAGGGCAAGTGAGAACCAGAGAAAAAGTACTTTGGTATGGAACAGATATGTATCTTCAGCCTTTGCTGATTCCATCCTTAGCTATTAATATGTGATTCCATGACATTATTTTTAAGATCATGAATTATCACAAATGTAATTTTAAAAAAGTCCATGTAAGATTTACTGAACAGTATAATCTCTTTTTGTAAGTTTTAAATTTGAATACACTTTAAGTTTGATGGAGGTACCTGTGAGCCTGGGACTGACTAACTACATCAGAGGTCAGAGATTTTAGCTGTCTTTCTTTAGCTAGAAGTCTGCAACCTGAACCTTGGTACATGCCAGGAGGCCGCCCTTTCCTCCGCACGCGCACATCCACCTCATAATATCATAAACTACTTTGCATATAGCTAAACCCATCGACCAGCCTTTATCACATCCAGCAGATGAACCACAGCTACTAGCGCGAAGCCGCTAAGGGCTTCAGGAGGTGCAGGGCTGTGTGCCACCGCCGGCTCAGCGCGCCGGGCTCGGAGCGCCCGCGGGAGCCCCGGGAGCCGCCGCCGCTCCCGCCCGCTCCCCATTCCTGGTGTTCGACTCCCCCTGCAGGGAGAGCGCTCCGCTCCCCGCCTGCTCGGGCGCCTTTGCTCCCTGACCCCTGCAGTCACCCACGGCTCACTCAGGGTATGCCGCTGAAAAGGCTGTAGGACCTAACACCGTACCTTTATCGCAGCAGCAATGTTAGCCTCACTCACCATCGCTTTCTTTCTCTCCTCTTGCTCAGTATTTTAGATGTTCAGCCCATTTCTTTAAGGCTCTCAGGTGCTTCCAGAGATGCTGTTTTCTCCATCCATCCCTTTCTGGTACAGCCCCCTCCTCATCCTGCACGGCTGACTCCAGCACACCTCTCCATCATCTCCCTCACTACCATTCTGTGTCAAAGCTGAGGAGCACAAATTATTATTTTTTCCCTCCATGAAGATTTATATTTTAATATCTTCAACCTACATCAAAACCAGAAAATGGTATTTTCTCTTTTTTTTTCTTGATATGAGTCGTGAGAGAAAAGGAAAATGTTGAAACATCTATCTGAGTATTTTCAATCAAAGCAAAACTGTTTGGCATCTAAGTGCAGCTTGTTTCAAATGCTTTGCTTTGTTTCTTTTGTTTTCCTTTTTTTTTTTTATTAAACTGCATTTCCTTATAATAGTGTGTGGCCCCAAGGGAGGAATATTCTGCTGTTTAATGCCACATCTTGCCTATGGAGTATTCTTCCTGGCTGAACATCTTCCACAAAGTCTCCAGAATTATCCAATTATTTTTCCTTGCACCTGCAGCTTGTTCCTGTGCCTCAGAAGAAGGAGAAGATGGTTATCCCTCAGGCACTTGGCAGAAGACAGCTGCAAGATGGGGACAAGAGCCTGATCTGCTCTCCTCTGAAGCCAGCATAGAAATACAGAAATTCTAGGCCATAGTTTGGTGAATTGATTGAAGCATTCATGTTTTAAGTGAGCAAAGAACCCTGACTTATTCCAGTTTAGTTCTAGAGACCACTTCAACGTAATAGACAACATGGTTTCTTCCCAAAAATTTGTTCAGGTGTCAGCCATTGTACCAAATGTCAGCCTCAGTTGTTGGCAGAGAGCATTCAGCAGTGCAGAGGGATGTGGGGATGTTTCCTGATGGTCCCTTGGGGAGCACAGTCCTGAGCTCAGCCACCATCCATCCCTGCCAGGCCTGTTAGGCTGGGAAGGAGCTGAGCCAGCACTGGGGTTGGGCTGAGGGTGCAATGTGCCTGCAGCAAAGTCTGTGCAGGGATCAAGGAGAAGGCTCTGCCTGGAAATGAATGCCAAGGAGCTGCCTGTCCCCAGCCCTCTCCCGAGGTCCCCCAGCCAGCCCCACCTCTGTTTGCAGTGGCACAGCCTGGGCTGGCAGGGTTACACACACACGGGCCAGCCCTGCTCCCCTAGCACTGCATACACAAGTTGGAAGTCCAGTCCTCTGTTAAATGCTTTCCAAAAACTCCAGTTCTTAACAGCATAGTGTCAATGAATCTGTCCAAGAAGGATATCAGCTCAATTCATGTTGCTGATAAACAACATAAGCAGGGATGAGCATTTGTAAATCTACTGCACACCATCAAGTGAGTCAAATGAGAAACATGGCTGAGTAAATTCAATACACTGATAAATTCTTTGGTCCAAGGTTCTTACTTGTATTTCAGGTACATGAGTAATACTACCTATTCTCTCTAGAGCCACTGAAAAATGAATGCAGGCAAAACCATATTTCCATGGTTCAGCTGGTTAATCAAGGATTCCCTAACACACAGAGTTGTTCTCAGCACTTGAGTATCATCTCAGCAGCAATAAATTTTACAAGACAGCTCCTTCAAGCATTTACAGTTTTCAATTTACAAAATACTTCATAAATATGAATACATTCACTGTAAGAAATGCTGCTGAGAAGTAGACATTATTCATATTGCATAGAGGAAGAGGCTGAAGCATAGTGAAGTTTACCAACCTGCCAGCTCTCATTTTCCCTGAGCAGGACTAGTGCCCAGGAAATCAGATTCCTTGGTCTTTATTGAAACATGAGACCATGTGCACTATACTCACTTACCTCTTTTATGGGGAGAAAAGAGGGCAGCAATACACAGTGGGGACCTAAGGGGTCTCTGTGATCTGGCATTGGCCTCACCATTCCGGGGCTTTGTGTTTCCTCAAGCAGTGCCTGGGTTCTTGGCATTCTCCAGCCTACCACAGCATCTGTGTCCAGCCTCACTCCTAACCACCTTGGGTGGTTAGTTTAGGCAGTGGAGTTCCCTGGAGAACAGTCACTGTTTTCAAAGTGGCTGGCACATTAATGTCTCAGTGAAGATCTGGAACCCAAAGTAATGCATTCAGTGTACAGCAATATCCTAGTTTCTTCAGAGATACTTTTGTTTGACAAGTGTCTGAGTTCAAAGTTTGCTTCTACTAATGAGCACAGCAGTGACAGTGAGAGCCATAGCCCAGAAAGCTGCTGGAATTATTCTTGTTTCAATAGCACATATAAAATATACCTGTTTGAACCTGTTCTAGTACATAGTGGAAGCCTATGCCAGAATCAGTAACCAGCAGTCACTCTTGAAAATGTCAATGATATGAAAAATAAGATATCTTTGATGTTTTAAATAGTAGATCACCTTCTCAGCATTTCTGACTTTTGCATCTTTTAATTCCTTTAATCATATTATTATTATTATTATTACTACTGCTAATTCTTTCACTTAATTATATCATACTTTTTCTTTCCTCCTCAAGAGTCCTGTTCTAGGTATTCAGGACTGACCTTTGGCACTGCAGAAACCGATCATTTCTTCTGTCATCTGATGAAAATTTTATGCACTCCTGCTCATTTCTTTTCACATGTAAGTAGAAGGGTTATGGTTGCACTACTTCACAATTTTGTATGCCTAAAAGTTAGACATGTCTTTGAAATTAGTTGAACGTAATTGAGGTACAATCAATTGAAATACAACACTTTTTCTCAGCTGCTTTTATAACTGTTTTGGGTAGGATGAATCACTTCAGATGATTCTATGAAAAATATGAACAGCACTTACTGAAAGTGATTCTGAAAAAAGTTACATGTAATGATGATACAATTGCTTTAAAGTAGTTTATACAATAATCTTTACATACCTTATACCTGACAGCAAATATGCATGAAACTCCAGACCTGAGTGGAGATGGATGCCTGTGTGTAGAGAAACCAGCAAAGCTCTCACATAGGAGAGCAACTCTGTTTTCTTTTGTGCTCTCAGCTCTTGCTGTGTAAGAGGCACCACTCTGAAAGCATAGGATCATCTGCATTACTGTAATACTTGTAAAATGCAAGTGTATAATAAAAGTCACAACCTAGCCTACAGGCAACCCCAAAAAATTCCCAATAGTATTTACAGTTTTCCTTAACCCTAGGTACTGAATTCTGCAACCAGGAAAAACACTTTGACTGCACAGACACAAAACAGTTTTAACTGCAGAGGGCATGAAAGAGCTACTGAAGAGCAGAGTGCTTTACTTCCACGGCATTATTACCTGCAACATAATTTTCTGCAAGTTTAATTTCTTTTCACATTGAATATCTACAATATGGAATTTTTGTCCCAAAAGATCCTCTGAGGATCATCTGAATGATTTCTTGTGGAAAAATACAAACCTAATAAAGAACAGAAATTATTAGTTTTATTCTAAAGGATATTTATTTATTATTATCATGGACTAGAAACCATTCTGTTATCCTCACTGAATTTAGTGGATGTCTCTTCTTACTGAGATTTTTTTTCCCATTTTACTTCACACTTAAAACAGGGGTTTTTAAAATTTGCACTCAAGACTGGTGGTGTAGGTTGAGCTGTGTCCCACTTACTGCCATTATAACCAGCCATTCATTAATGCTCACTTGAGTCAAGAACCACATTTATCACAGCACAGTACAGATAATATTTTCTAGGTTTTTTCTGATGCTTCTAAGGTTTTTATCAAATCTGGCTTAAGATCCATAAAAATAAAACTAAAAAATAAATAAAGAAAAAGACCTGAGATTTTCACTGAAGTACAGAATAGCATTCAAAAAGACCACATGAATATTCATAATTTGAACACAGAATTGTTCAAATGCCCATTTTGTCTGTAATTTAGGGTTTTCTGGAAAGTTGAAACAAATCTTACTCAGTGTGTGTTTTGAGAGGAATGAGACAGGGCTGCAAAAACCACTACCAAAAATTTAGCCTGAGGCAGATACATGTTGGCAGGAGCTGTCCCAGACGATAACAAATACTCTGCCATCCTCCACCCACACAACCTGATTAGCATGAATCCTCATTTTTCCATTAGCCCACTTGCTAAGGGTGTTTTCCAGCCTCCTCTTGAAGGTAGTTCCATCTTTGTTTTTCACTTTGTAGCTGATACCATGTTCAGAGATTTTTCATCCCATCTCAGCACCTTAGGTTATCACTGCTGGGAATCAGAGAAGATTAAGAGAAAAATACTGGCCCTTTCTCTGCCATCAGCAGCATTTGTTGATAGATAACTTGGGGAAGATTTTGAATAAAATATTGATGGACACCAGCAGAGGGTGCATTGTTGCCACTGTAATGACCATTCTTATACTGTAAGCAACCATAAGTAACCATGGTGCAGCAAAGCTTAGGACAAATCCTGCACATTCCAAGGCTCTGGAGCTGCCTGCACAAAGGTGCACAATTGAAAGCAGGATTAAAGACCAAAGTCAGTGAGGCCAGTTCCTTTAAAGATTAAGGAAAAACCAACAACCAAGGAGAAGTAATGTGTATTTTCTGCTTTGCACTCAAGGCATTTTGCAGCTTTTCTTGAAATATCCATCATAAAAGTACTTCTTTGATCTGCTGTAGGCAGCCACTCCCAGAAAGGGTGAGAGACACCTCGTTTCCTTCCTTCCTTTTTTTATCCTGACCTACCAGTCTGGAATGCAGTTCACCTCTGAGCATTTTCAGATTTATCATTTTCAGAGAGGTTTGCATGTCACAACACACAGCCAGGCTTACTTTGCTGCTCACAAAGGCTGCACATGACAGCCAGAGAGAGCAGCCACATCCAGTGTCTGACCTTCCGGCACATCACCCATGCATAGATGCCCTTTTCTGCCGAAAGGGCACAACAGTGTTAGAATAACAAACACTCATCTTGCCCTCAATACAGGCAGGATCTGAAACTGCAAAGAAAACAGTGCCCCATGGTTGAGTCACCGTTCAGGCAAATCTGTGATTCTTTTGCTGCAGCCCTACATGCCTTCAGCACATCCCTTTGCAGCGGGAATCACAGGGTACCTTCTCCCCCAAAGGCATCCCACCTGGTGACTCTGCTGAGAGCTAGCCACTTTTTGCAGGGTTAGTTTCTACACAGGTAACAGGTTTTCAGCTTCCTTGTCTGAATTTCTACACAGCAGCACAACCAAAAGTGCTAGCACACAGGAAAGAGGGACAAAATAGTGTCCAAAAGAGGCCAAGTCTTTTTCAAGTTCTGCACAAGATCAGCATTTAAGGCTTATTGTGCTGTCATTGGATTCAGAGTGGGTACTCAGGTTTTAAATTCTGAACTGCCCTTCAAAAGTATCCCTATAACACCATGTACCACAGGCCTGTGGGTGCTTAAGCTGGAGTCACAACTAAATTCCAAAACACAGTGGGCATTAATCAAGACCATAATGTTCCCTACCAAATGGCAAGGGAGTTGAGCACAGCATAAATACACACTTAGAACTATAGCACAGTAAAAATAATGATGGTAATAGTAATAAGCCCCTAGCATAATCAGCACAGTTATGTGTGAGTTAGCTGAAGATGGCCAGAGGGAGGAGATGCCGTGCATTCTTGAGTGCACTGCGAGGAAATTTCAGTCCCACTGACTTCAGTGGGGCTTCAGTGAGGCCATGTCTCTGCTGTGGAAAGGAACTGCTTAACACAGCATTGTGGGGTTTTTTGTCTCTGAGTGACTCCTGGCAAAACCACTGGCTACTAAGTGAAAACACACTTTTTCCAGCCACCAAGACTGTAAGCCATACCTGGATTTGGCTTTTTTTTCTTTCACTTTTTGTTGTTGCCGCCATTCTGATAGATTTGCAAATCTGGCTCCTTGACTAGGTGCTGACTTTACAAACCCTACTTTGGCTACTGAAGCAGGGGAAGGGGGGGGTCTGGCCTCGGAGCGGATTATTCCCTCTCAGTGGGATGGCTCTGCTTACAGCTTGACTCCAGCTAATAGGCGGCACTCAGTGTCAGCCCAGCAGCTGCCGTGCAGGAGGTCTGTCCCTTCGGGCAGCTGCTGCTCATCTGCCGGCAGCTGGCAGCGGAAGTGACATCTGTTTTCAGTCCCAGCTGTGAGCAGCACGGAGGTGCCAAAGCCCAAACGCCTCAGTTCTCGATCCAGGAGCGAGGAAGGGGTTTTGATGCCAGACCACGGCCTGGTTTGCAAGGGAAGGGAGGGGGGAATCGTCTCTTTCTACGATGGTGGGCTGACAGGAATGGAAAAAGAATGACAAATATGGAGAGAAAGAATAAGCAACAGAAGTAGGGGAAAGGATGGGGAAAGAGCACGGGAGAAACAGGAACGGCTGAAATTAAAAGGAAATATGAAATTTGAAGGGACCAGTCTGAGACACAAAATCAAAAGGAGAGTAATGAAAGAGATGCAGATGTAACAACAAACAACTTACCAAGGGAGACAGTTATTTAAAATGGCTGCTGAAGAGAGAAATGCCTTATTGAGCTGCCACCTGAAATGCTACTGAACCTGGAAAGCCGTCCTGCCTGCAGCCCTTAGCCTATGGTACCATTCAAGGAGTCTCCCCTGCAGGTTTTGCCATCTGGTGGAGCACTGGTATATTCTCTCTTGCCTCCTTGCTTCTCTACACTATTGACATTCACATCACTTTTTTCTTGTCCAAGTCTCTTGCTCACTAATTTATCTTTATAACTGTTATAATTCAGTGTTATGCCATTTTAACGGAATTCTAATTTTAGTTTCTGGGACAGGAATAGGTGCAAGATGAAGGACAAGAGCCAGTTCAATCTAAATATTGAAGACATACTTAAATTAACCTTGGAATAAATACATTAAGAAATGCCACTTTGCTCCCTGGGCTGGTGTATGCAAGAGAAGTAATTTTATTCTGTCACAAAAAGTATTTTCACAGTTGGGACTGTTTCTTCAGCACAGGTGCTGAAATTGTGTTTTTTAGATCTCTAAACTAATTGAGTATTCATGGAAGAAATAATGAAGGGAAATGTATATTTAACAAGTGCTTTACAGCCCTGTCAATCAAAATCAACCTACACTGAGAAAAAATGCAGTGTCAGTGACTGCTTCTTTTCCTTGGTGCTTGCCAGAAGCACAAGAACTGAATTCTGGTAAAGAACTGGGCTGGGAAATGGGCCGAGGGAGACAGATGTCATAAAAAATTACCAGCCTCAAGTTGAAAGTGCAGGCACTGGGGCACAAAGATTTTCACACTTTGCCTTTGGTATCTCACTGTAGGCATTCAGAACAGGGCATTCGTCATTGAAATGTGCGCCTTTACAAATCATTCAAAATCAGGTGCAAAAGTGGATTGAGCTGGGCAGGAATAATCTTGCCTCAAACACTGACCTACGGGAACATTGCTAACATAAGACTTTTCCTGAACCCCCAAACCTTCCTCAACAGCAATGAAGGGATTGTCTGCACAGTGGTGGATTCTTGATAAGATGTAAAAATAAAAAACTTTTACATGTCTCAAAGTGAATGTGCTCTTCTTCAGAAATAAAAGCCAAACAAAAAGCAGTGAGAAATGGCAAGTGTCTGAGGCAGGGAGAACAGAGCAACCCAAGTATGACCCTTCTCAGGTGGAATGACCTACAGATGGGAAAAGTTACTGTATCTTCAGAAATTGCCAAGCATTAATTGGAAACTTTATGTCTTTGGAAGCTTCTCTTTGGATAGCACCTAGAACAGCTCTTGGAGATGATGAGACACTGGTGTCACATAGAAATACAAATCTGAATACACCAAAGGCTCCATGGCATCCTGAAAATTTTTGTTCTGCAGCCTACATTAATAATTAAGATGAGCTCAACCAAAGCTGACTCCATTATGCCATTGATCAATAGGTAACATCTCTCTTTCTTTCTCTTTTCGGTATAGTTTTGGAGTGTTAGGGTATTTTGTTTATAATACCTTCTTATCCTTTTCATTTCCTTCTTCTTCAGAGGGCCATCAAACCATTTCTTTTTTCAAGATAGGTTGTCTGAAATGCTAAAGAATAAAAAGGCTACATAAAAAATCTTCTACCTAACTGATTGACAACAAAGTAATACAGATTTCAGATTTTGCATGAAGTAGGTTAGTTTCAGTATACAAATCTGATTCATTCAACTTTGCAGTTTTGAAAAGCATTTCTAGGGCCACATTCTGCATTCTCTTTTCTGACGAACAGTACTGAAGGAATACTAATTAGAGTGCTTGAGGAGTAAGGTAAGCAAGGCTGGCAGAGTCTGAGCTTCTATTTACTTTCTGTTATCTCTGTCCAAATGTTCAAAGCAATATGGGTGGTGACTGATTCACTAGTTAAATTCAAAACAGCATGTGTGTACAAAAGCCTGCCAAGTTTCTCATGTATATTGCTATTTGTGAGAAGCTATGCACAGACAAAAAACAATCAGCCAGTTTCTTAATTTAATTTTACATCTTTATTCCCATTGTAAGTACTAACAATCACCCAAAAAACCATTTAAATTTGGTTTGGATACACAATAGCATTAATCACAGTCCAGTTTCTTTTTTTTTTTAACTGCAGTTTTAGTATTTTGTGATCTGTTTTAGTAGTTCTGTTGTTGGTGTATTTACTGCCAGCAAAATGGACTTTTCAGTGTTTTTAGATTATTTTAAAAGATTGCTAAAGACTAAAAAGCCATAATGCAATGATTAACAGTACATTAATAAAGCTTATTATCTTCCATTTAGGATTAGTACTAAGTATATTAGTTGACCCAAAACTTATTTTTTCTGGTGCATTGTCTTTTCAAAATAAATCCATAAACAACTGTAACTTTTTTTTATTACAGTAGTTCATTGCAGTTCTCATTTTTAATTTGATTGAAATCCTCTTAGGAGAATGAGGTAAATAAAACAACACTAAAAAATAAAAGCTCTGTTTATGCAAATGATGTTACACACAAACCAATGTTATTGCAGTATCACAATGTATAAATTAGAGTGGATAGAAAACAGGAAGGATTTTCTAAATTCACCTTATTATTTGGGGAAAACACGTCACAGATTGCACTTTAGTCTTCAAACAAACAAGAATAACAAAATACAGTCAAAGAGACATTTTTCATCATGTCTTTTAAAAGCCTGTGGGACAAATTCCTTCATCAAATTTATTAATGTAAAAGCACATTCAGAAAACTTATTTGTGAGAGCTGTCCTGTTAAATTATGAATACCACTAATAAATTCTTTAGTTCTTCATTTATTTGTGTGCTCTGCATATAAACAGACATGAATATATGTATGAATAAAATATGCCTACTGTATAGCCATACACAGAGCTAATGTGAATGCATATGTTGTACAATGTCAGAAAAGGACAAATTATTAATCAAAGTAGAGAGAAGAAAGAAGCAAAGAAGAAAGCAGATGATGCACAAGAACTTTGTTAGTTATCTTTGCATGACTTGGGTGTGGAAGAAAATGTCTGCTTTGGATATAGAACTGTCAGCTAACAACTCTTTATTTTATTGCGCAATGAAGGAAGTTTGGGACCAAGATCAGCTTCTAAAAGGGATTGAAACCAGAGATATAAATAGTCATGTGAAGGAAAAGAGGAAAGAGACCAAGCAGGGTGTTGCATCCCAGGAGCTGGGGAAGCTTAGTAGGATGCCCTGGGATGTGTCCTGTTTCAAAAATGTTCTCCCTCAGTCCCTTGTTGTTTTATGTACCCCAGCTATATCACCGCAGTTATGTTGCTCCTTGTCCCTGCCCCAGAGTTGTGTCATCCCTATTCTCCACCCCAATTTCAGAATGCTCCCTGTTCCTGTTTTCCCTATTGGTCCCTATTCCTTGTCACCCCACCCCTGAGCCCTGGTGTGTTGTTATCCCTTGACCCTGCCTTCGCACTGTCCCTGTGCCCTCAGCCCACTGGCCCTCAGTCCTGATGCTCTGCTCTTCCCTGGTAGTGAAAAACCCGGGTCCCTCCTTTGTTCTTGGTTCTTTCTCCCCGGTTCAAATAAACTCCACAGGAATACCACACACAGAACCCCTCTCGTTTTATTCACTGACCAGCAAATCATGGCTCTGAGCCATCCCCTTTCTGTGGAGACAGAAGCTCTTGGGAAGGCCGTGGTTTCAGCAGCTCCTGCCACGCCACCACAGCAGGGAGCTTGTTACCTTAAGTGTCTGAGCACCAGAGGGAGTGGAACTTCACAGGAGTAAGGGGAGGGATGCTGTTTTTAGAAGGAAACTTGCTGAACTGACAGTGACAAACTGAATCAGGGACTCAGTGGACACTTCTGGTGGAGATACTTCTCCAAGACCTCATTCCAGCTATATCAAGTATGTAAGACACTAACCTAGTCCCTTCACAAATTGCAGGAGAGATCAAATTCCTGGGTCTGATGCATAGGGGAAAACATGTTTTCAGGGATGCTGCTTGTATTGTTCTTAGTGGTTGTGATACCTGGTAATACTCCATATAATAATCATTCACCATTTCATTTTCCAATCCCAATGGTCCACACTTGACTGTCAATGCAGTGATGCCCTGGGCCTTAGGGTTTTCTGTTCTACTGTGGTGTGTGGCTTTTTATTCAGGGTTACTAAGATCCTTTCACAGGGTGAAGAAGACACAACAATCTTACTCCAATTGGGAGTCAAGGGCAGTTTTACCAAACTTCAGGCTCAAAGTATAAACAGCGTGGAAGGAAGAGGCCGGGCAAGTGGGACTCCTGTATGCAAATGGACCCAAACATATAAAATGTGTGGTCTCGGGACTGGGCCCTCCCTTTTGCCTCCATTTTGGAGCCATCCAGGCAGAGCCCCAATTGTAGCACTGGTGCTGCCCGGGCATGGCCTTTGAAGGCCTTAATGAATATCCTTTATTTCTCTTAACTCTGTCTAGCCTCTGTTCCAGCTCTTCCAGGCATCAGCATCATATATTTGAATTCATAGTGCTTGCTCTCCTTACTGCTATTTACTACATACATCTGCTAACAAGCAAGAGATGGCAATCGTATTCTTACACATGAATTAACAGACTCTTCCAATGCAGTGGAGCTACAGGAGCTCTGAATGATGGCACATGGGCACTGGAAGAAGTGTAGCACTAAGGAGGCTACAGCCAGAGCATACTGCCTCTGGAAAACTGGGGGTTAGCACCTCATTGTACCCATGAGTATCTTTTGTATAGATAGTATAAGATTTGAGTTTACCTTCATTTCACAGAGAACAGGTACCTGATCTTTCCAAGACTTCCTGCAATATGCATTTCTCTTTCTGTCAGGAAAACAGACAGAATCTCTCTCTGTAAGGAGATCTATATTCACTAATAGGTATTACAGCAGCAATTTTTAAATAATTTCACATTAAGCAGATGACCTGTGCTTTATGATTAATTTATCTGAAATAAAACTTAAGTCATGCAGTCCCAGTGTACAACACATGCACATGATTAAAGACAGTTCTGCATGAATGCTTTGGTGTCCTTTGTGCATCTTTTAAAATGATGAGTACCTGAAAAAAACCTTTCAGCACCATTCCTCACAGTATATACCAAACATATCTCAGAATAATTTTTATTTCTTTTTACACTTTATACATAATATTAGATTTGTATTTTAAATATCAAAAATATGCTGTTAAAGGATCTTAATAATAAATGGCATAAATCCAGAGTTTTCAACAAAGAATAAAATGGCTTAAGACCTTTGGTGAACAGATGATGAAAAACTACCTTTTCCAAAATTACACATGATTTATGGTCTTATGCTACCAGCAACTGGCCAATCAGCTCCGGGTTTCTGTCCTTTATTAATGCCATGATAAGAGCAGCAGCAGAATTTACTGTCTCCTGAAGCAGCAATGGATCCTGGAACAAAAAGAAAAGGAAAAAAAGAGGGAGTAGAGAAAACAACATATTTACAAAAGTAGAAAAAAAAAATATTTAAAGCAAATTTTCAGTTATGCCAAATGACCATATCATTGCTGAAGAAACAAAGCTCTTTATCAGAAGAACATCTAAAACTTTCATTTTAACGAAGTGTAATTTCATAGTAATAACCATTTTCCCCAATTTCCTTGATGCAAAACTGCTAGAATTTTATCTCCTCAAAGACCACCAAAAAACCTGTTTCTGTCACTGGCTTTCTAACTGAATTTTAAAATCTAAAAGGCAGTAAAAAATTGGGGGTTGAACACATGGAACAAAATACAGGATTTAACTGAGTAGCATAGTCAAAGACCTGCAACTTCAAGCACCTACTGAATCCCATCTGTAGTGTACTTAAATTCACAAAGGCATTTAAGCACTAAGATTTCAATTGTTTAGTCCGATTTTTGTATCAAATAACTTCAAAAAGTAGTATGGTTTTTAGGCAAGTACAGAAACCAACACAGGAAACAGCAATACAATGAAACATTAATTCTGTGCTTCTAATTGAGCACTCCAGCTCACATTTGAAAGAATATTTTGTCTAATTACCAAGTTTTCTAAATTGTTTGGAGTAAAAAAGGTTGGTCTCTTGCTACCAGTAAGATTTCCATTTGCACACTGTGAAAATAGCAATAGGTATAGTTAGGACTAGAAGACATCCCTGGAACAAGAAACAGGAGAGAACAATTTCTGTGAAGCAATAAAGAAAAAAAAAAGGTCTGCAAAACTCTAGAGTAGGGAAAGTATACAAAGAGAAATCCAAAGCTGTTCTCCATAGCCATGACAGATAAAACAATATCTATCCATTTATTCCATGATGGAAGCAATAAGTAAGGACTAGTATACAATGGAAGAGATTATGGGACAGATCAAGATAACTCATCATGAGGGTCCTACAATATGAGGCTCACATCCATGTAAAATGTGATACAGACAGAGCGTCCTGCTAGGGGCAGGAGGATGGAGCAGTTTGATTCCACATCTTTTCACCTCTTTTTCTAAGATGCTGCATAAAGGAAGAATTTGTAGAGAACACTTAAGGAATTTGGACTAACAGACAAAGAAGAAACCATTTCCCCAACTTATACAAAAACACAGTATCAAAACCTGCTCTTTAATAAATTAGGTAACTACTGAAGGGACCCGCCTATTCTGCAACCACAGAGGGGAGCTGGGGACTATGAAGTGTCAGTTGAAGGAAAAGGTGAAAAGGTGTCCCTGGAACATTCTCAATGTAGAAACAGGTCCAGAGAAGAGTTACAAAAAATGATGGGAGGGTTGAAGCACTTCTCCTATGAAGAAGAGCTAAAAGGTTGTTCTGCTTAGAGTAGGGATGGCGCTGGGGTGACATTATTGCATCCCTTCCTCACTTAAAAAGGGCCTACAAGAAAGATGGGGTCAGACCTTTTAGTATGGTCAGTAGTGACAGGACAAGGGGTATGATTGAAATGAAAATAGAGTCAATTCAGACTAGATATAAAGAGGGAAGCTTTTATAATGGGCAGGTAAAACAATAGAACAGGTTTCCCAGAGAGGTGGTGGATGCCTATCCCTTGAATCATTCAAGGTCAGGTTGCACAGGTCTCTGAGCAACCTAATCTAGTTGAAGATGTTCCTCCTTATTGCAGAGGGGTTGGAGTCCTTTAAGATACCCTTCCAAACCAAACTATTCTGTGATTCTATGATAATGCTCTTATGAACTTTGTTACTTACGTAAATGAAATGAAACATGCCAGAGAGGTAAGTGGACTGAATTAGAAATAGCTAGTGTATAATTGATTTTTTTATCATTCTTGAATAAATGCTTTTTGGATTTGCCTAGAATTTTGTCCTATCATCAAATAAGTAAATTACAATTTGTAACTTTGCAAAAGATTACACTCCTCATAAATTCATGTTACATATTCCAATATATAATAAAGTTATTTATTAGAGTTCTAAAAACCTGTGGTAGAATAAAAATGTTTGTGACGTGCCTTGCTGTTCACTAACACCTTCTCAATTAAGCAAGGAGTGTGGAAGTCTACTGAGGTCCTGCTCCTTCAGAACCTTTTGTCATGGAGCAAGGGTGCAAAGGCAAACTCAGAATTTGCTGCCCTGGTTCAGCAGGGCATTCACTCTCTCATTTCCCTTGGGTATAAACTGCTGGATAAAGTACAAGGAGAGCAGAAGTCGTGCACACAGCCACTCAGATGGCAAACACTGCAGTTGCTTTCAAAATCGAGCAACACAGTTCTTGCTATTCAGCAACTCCAAATCTCCTTATGCTCTTCATCACTTTTTGTTCAGTTTATCTCAAGAAGCACTTCACAATTACAGACATTCTCTTTCAAATGGGCTTCCAGCCATATCTGAAGTTAGCTGGAGGTGTATAGTATTTTTTTTTCTCCATTTCACAGAAAGAAATAAAATACACCTGGCCAGGAATGCTCTTAATGTTTCTCCCAATAAATCTTTCCACATCCTCTGTTGGTTACTGGATTTGGTACACATTCCTTTACAGTAATAAATTATGCAAGTTTCTGAACATAAAAGGAAGCAAGAGAAAGAAATTTAACTTTCCCAGAAGAGATTGAAAGTGACACCATAAGATTCCTTTAGATTGAAAAAACGCCTTTTCTAAAGCTAAATCTAAGGCTTTAGTGCTAATTTCCATGTTCTGAAGGAAAGACATGCAGAGTTTTGAGTAATATTTGTAAGGAAGGCAATGTGGCAGAGTAATGTGTACAGAAACCTGCATGCAGAAGTGGTCTAAAACCCACTGAAACTGACTGCTGATTTGAAATTGGTTCAAAAACAGAAACATAGTAAGTAAGCAGCACAAATTAGAACTGTAAGCTTTAGTTACTTCACTTCTAATAATTGGATTATTAATACTACCTTTATAACTCTTCAGGAAACCTATTGGCTCCTGTGTAGGATTGGTCATTGTATGTCTGTTTTTTTGGAAATAATCAGAAGTGTTTTTCTTTAAAGGAATATATTTCATCTGATTTAGCATAAGAAATGTAATAGAAAATATATTCTTATTCTAAGTGCAGTTCCAGCTGATGGTTTAACTACCACGTGAAGCATATACTGAGGATTTCAATAAGGCAATCTTTTAAGTATTTATTATAGGGATTACTAATTTTAGATTTGTGCTGATGGTACTTCCCAGTAACATTATTCCATTCTAATCTCAGGGTCGTCCATTCACTGAAGTGTCCAGCACCTGGGCCCAGGAGCCAGTCACTGAGTGCAGGAGAAATCAGTGCCACAGAGGTCAAGTGTGTGCTGACTTTAATTTGCTTTACTCTCACAGCCACAGTCTTACTGGAAGGAGGTAGTAAATAACTGGACTCCTCCAGGAATTGCAATTTCTCTGTGCTGTATCTTTCTGAGAATCAAGACTCACTCTTATGATAGGAATCATTATTGTAGTATCTGATGGTCACTGCCTGGCCATTATTTAAAACTTTTGTTGATAATTTCTAATCATTATCACAACCACACTCCCCTCTCAAAAAACAAACAAAACCAAAAAATGTAGCAGCTGAAAGGTAACACATTGTTCAA